>OY987320.1:15987214-16368347 GCA_963920655.1 Geranium rotundifolium | reverse complement strand
CAATATACTATTTTCAGTTTCTTTTTCAAAATCTTCTTAGAATACCTTAGACGCTAGGAAAATTATTTTGGTGGAATTGAATTGTACTCAATTCGTGGGTGATTGCACCAAAGACGCGAGTTCTTTTTGAATTTCTTTTTTGATCAATGACAACGGCAGCATTCGCATCATATCGTTTTATCACACCATCATCACGTTTGAGTTCTCTACAAGTACGAACAATTACAGTTCTGATCAATTCTGATTTTTCACCTGTCTAAGGTTGAGCTTGGGGATCTGACGGAGGATTTCAAAAACCACCTGAAGACGTCTTACGCCCAATCATTCCGGATAACGCTTGCATCCTCTGTATTACCGCCACTGCGGGCACAGAGTTAGCTGATGCTTATTCCCCAGATACATGTTGGGGTATATGACAACGTGGAACAATTTTTTAGCAGAAGTAACCAAAAGAAATAAAGAACAATCACACAAGAACACAAGGATTTACGTGGTTCGGCAATTCGCCTACGTTCACGGCCACACTACTCTCTTATTATTGTTCTCAACTCATGAATAATTTTGGAGTTACAAGTACATGTATTTATAGTGAAAGACTAAGGAGAATTAAGAGAGATCTAGAATTCCTAATTCCTTGAACATTAGGAAACCTATCCTAATTCACTATCCTAATCCAATTAGGACATTGTGGTTTCCCTAAATAGGAAAGTCTCCCGACCCAACAATCTCTCACTTGTAGACTGTCTACATACGTCTTCACTTTCAGTTATGTATCTCCAGTAACACTTCCAACGATCTCCGCAATAAGTTTTAGAGGTAGTGTGGCGCCTTCTCTTCACTAACCGTGAAGGTTGGCTGAAGCTATAGATAACTTCAGCTTCTCAGTTGTAACCACCTTGCTTAACATATCTGCAAGATTCTTTGATTCAAGAACTTTCTTCAAGGACAAAGTGTCATCACTCATCAACCCCCTGATGAAGTGATATCTCAACTGAATATGCTTTGTCCTAGCATGAAACACAAGATTCTTGGCAAGATGAATAGCGCTCTTATTGTCGCTATACAAAGCACTGTCCACCTGTTTCTTGCCTAACTCCTCCAGAAAATTTTTCAACCAAATCAATTTCTTCCCGCCTTCTGAAATAGCCATGTACTCTGTTTCTTCACAAATAGTGGGGTTCATCTCCGAAAGCGTCAAACATGCATCGATCATGTTTCATAAAGTTCACCTTCAGCCCCATGAGGAAACACGATCAAGCTCCTGCAAACTATACCTAATCTCGTACCTGAATCTCTTAACTTAAGGAAATATGTTGAAAATGCCCTATGATTATGCATGATATTACCAAAATTATTCAATTAATATTCTAAAGGCAAAGCATGAGTTTTACAGTAAATTTTTTTATCAGTAGTGAAATTTTATTGATGAAACCAACTAAAATTTTCAAGACAGAAAAAAGAGCCGGTCAATTACATCAACACCTAGAAAAAAAAAGAGCTGGTCATTCCATGGGTTTTTGGGTGGGCTCAACCCGCCCCATGCTCTCCCCTACTGTGTACATTAAACACAAAATGAGTCTGGTGAAAAGAACTCATGAATATGGACTCATGAATATGGTTAATCCTACTTCTTTGGGTCTCAATGACTTGAAGCATGAACTTTTTTTATTGGTAATAAAGTAAGAAATCTAACCTAGGTTAACTGAAGATTAACACCTTACCTAACATTCACCGCTCACCCCACACTTATTTTCAAGAAAATGACCCGCTAAGATTCGAGCACTAAATCATATATAAGATAGTTCTAATCTCTCGGATCACGAACTTATACTAAGCAACATTGTAAATTTTCCAAGAGAGAAAAGGCTTCCATCTTTCAGTGCCCAAAAAGAATTTCTCAGTCAACATTTAGCAAATAATGTAAGAGCCCAAAAACAATGATACAAGAATCAAATCTAACCCAAATTCACCCAAGACCACTAGATTTGAGTGTACCAAAATCTGAGGAAACCCCATAATTGAGGTAAAATCAATTAATGTACAGCAATAGCATTCATCTTGGCATAAATTTAGTACAATAGAACTCAACATTCATCGTCACTAGTTCAAATTAATATACAGCAACAACATGACAAAAAACTCTTGGCATAAATTTAGTACAATGACAAGCATGACAAATGTAAAGGTTTTCAATGGCATCTGTTATTTTACAGCTCATTGATGGTATCACCAGATCGAGCTCAAAAGTCATGAGTGCAGTTCCACCAAAATTGTATTACAAAATGGTTGACTAATCATGTGAAGTTCCTATTGGTGTATAGAGACTTCCTCCTTCGTGCAAACTGAAGTCCTTAATATGTCTTTCATCTGATCAATCCTTGAATGAGAAAAATCACCTACAATGAACTTTTCAAATGTTCCATTCACTTCAACCCAACTATGGCCTGGCTCCTTCTTTAAGCCGCTACTTTTCAACAGCTTTCTTGCCTCCGCAACATTGTCCCACATCTCATCTGAAGCATACAAGTTCGAAAGTAGAACATAAGGGGATGTCGTCACAGGCTGAAGCTTCACAAGCTGGCGAGCCAAGCGTTCCCCAATTACAACATCCCCATGAAGCCTGCATGCAGAAAGCAAGCTCCCTAAAAGAACTGGATCGTGCCTGTAGGGATATTTGTTCATGTACTCTTCTGCTTCGCTCAATCTCCCAGCTCGTCCCAACAGGTCTATCAGACATGTGACATGTTCTAATTCAGGTGTAATCCCATACTCTTCTTCCATAGACTTAAAGTATAGCAAACCCTGATCCGTTAGCCCGATGTGATTGCAAGCCGTCAACACTCCAACCAACGTGACGGAATCCGGTTTTAATCCTGCCAACTTCATTTGGCCAAAAAGTTCTAGGGCTCTTCCTCCCATCCCGTGATTTCCAAATCCAGCAATGATAGTGTTCCAAGATACAGCATCTCTGCACAACATCCTTGTGAATACTTCGTACGCATAGCCAATGCACCCACATTTTGCATACATGTTCATGAGGGAATTACCAAGCCCCACATCCTGGTAAATTCTTGATGTGACCAGCTGAGCATGAACCTGCTTGCCACGGCATAAGGAAGCAAGCCCCGTGCAAGCAGTGAGCACGCTAGCAAAAGTGAAGTTATCAGGCTTCATGTCACATTCTTTCACCAACTCTTCAAAAACAACTAAGGTCCTGGCATAATCGTCACAACGGCAACAAACAGCAATAATCGTGTTCCAAGAAATGACATCCTTTTCTTCAATTGATCTGAACACCCTCTCCACTTCATCCATCATCCCAAAACTCGAGTACATTGTCATCAACACATTCCCAACAAACGCGGTCAAATCAAAACTCCTCTTGACTGTTTGGCAGTGCAGAGCCATTCCTTTCCGCAAATCACCAGAACTAACACTGGCCCCCAAAACTCCAGCGAAACTGTAACGATCCGGCACAAGCTCCTGCTGCAGCATAAGGTTAAAAACTCGAAACCCACTTTCGGGTTGGTGATTCTGCACAAACCCAGAAATCAACATATTGAAAGCCACAGAATTTGGCTCCAGCCCATCTTCACACACCTTCAAGGCATCTCCACAGCACCTGCATTTCATGTACAAGGAAATGAGAGAGTTGGCAACAAAAGACAGAGACCCACACCCAATTTTAACCGCTTGACCATGAATCTGTCGCCCAAGGAGCAGGTTGCTGAGGGTGGCACAGGCAGAGACAGCACTAGCAAAAACGTACTCGTTGGGGGGACAATCCAATCGAGAGAACATGCGGAGAGCAGCAGCAGAGTCCCCGAGCTGGTCGTAGCCAGAGATCATGGCGGACCAGGAGACGAGGTTTCTTTGGAGCATTTCGTCGAACACTTGGCGGGCAGAGCCCATTTGGCTGCACTTGGCGTACATGTTGAGGACATGGTTAGCGACGAGCACGTCGGAGTCGAGGCCGGTCTTGATGGCAGAGGCGTGAAGAGAGAGACCGCAGCGCAGTGCCTTGATTTTGGAACAGCGGTGCAACAGTGACCCAATGTTCTCTACTTTCATGGACAACACAACAATGGTGGATTCCTCTCGCTTTCAGAGACTTAACCCCGCCCTACGCAATTCAGAATTGGGCCTGTAATGGGCTCTTAATGGGCCGATGCTCGTAGAGATGGAAATAGGACCATTTTTGAAGCTTGAGTAAAAGTTTGAATAGTAAATCGTGAGATTTGTCTCCATAAAAGGATCTCAAAATTGTCACTATCAATGATCAATAAAATTATAGGCCAAGCGAGGATACACAAATATTCAATCAATTTGAAGCTAAACTTTCTGTTATATATTTTCTTGGCCTAAACAACGGACATATTTTGCTGCATTGAATTGATTCAGCCTTTTCACGTTCTGACTTTCTAAATTTACATCAAAGCACCAAAAAAATATTCTATCTATAGGAAAAAGGGAAAAATATAAGAAATTGCCCATCGTCTTGATGACATTTAAAATTTGTAAGCCTCGGCTTGACACTAATCATCCTAACTTCTCTGAGCTTTGCCATATAGCAATCCTTGCCAGTGCCGCGTTTTACAGCTCTGTATTGTAAGCAATGCAAGAGAAACCAGGATGATGCATCATGCATTGTATGGGGGTCAAAACCAGCTACCGATCCAACCAAAGAATTTAGAGTAGAAAATATCTCAATCAAATTGTTGTGTAATTGGGGTTGTATAATTGGAGAAAATGGACACCAATTTATCTACTGTCTCTGGGTGGAACTTCCTAGCAAATAAGTAACACGGGTGACTGATTCCGTTCCATGTGCAAACTGTTGTTGTCTCTGGCTTCTGCAAAATACCCACAAATTATTTGAAACTGCACTTTTCATAGGCACACGGTTAATCGTTAGGATGCGTACCTTATCATCACTTGTCAGGTGCACGCTTACATCGATTGACTGAAAAAGCCAATATAAGAGACGATAAAATATCATTCACAAAATAGTTGTAAGATGCATAATCTCAACAGAAAGAGAATCATGATAGATAACGAAAAGTCATACCCTTAAATTCTTCATGACCTTATAGTTGACATCCGGAAGCCTAAATGTTCTTGGATGCCACTTTCTTTCAGACCAATCTACATATGTCACTGACCAGTTAGCAACTCCATTGGGATCCATCATCTGGAAGATATGACTTTCAATTAGACATATGGGACATGGAACAAGGCAAGGCCACAACATATAGTAAAGAAGATTCTTACATTGAAAAAGGTTGGAATATAATGCTCATCGGCAATACAATGTTGTCCATCAATGCCATGCTGTCAAAGACAAGGGCATAAATAAAATAAAATCAGAGTTTAGAACTTTGATTCCCTGTCCCAAAACAAGTGTCCCATTTTACTTTTTAGTCAAGATTAGTGATATTTTTCTCAGCTTTGAAAATGTATCAAAATTTGGGCTAAAGGGAGCTCTACTTTTGCCACTTGACCCAACATAAGGATTGCTACTAGTAATTTATAAATAAACTCCCGAAGGCCGAAATAAGACTTATTTTGGGACATTCGACTTTAGAAAGTGAGGCATTTATTTTGGGACTGAAGGAGTATTTGAAAAGTATAAATGTGTTTCCACATAGAAAACAGAAGATTGTTTATATACTATTTAATCGAAAGGAGGCCTCCACCTATAACATCAACCCAACACTATTAGCTAAGTATATGACATGTAAAACAGCAACTTTCCAAAATCAGCAAAACACTAACTGAACTGAAAACTGATGTAATTAATACTCCAGGAAACTGACACAGTAACTGACTCGACCACCTTTCCCAACTGGGATAGCACTAACTTAACTGAAGTAATTCATAGTAAGGGAAACATCGCATAATAAACCAAACCCGCCAACACATCCATTTCACAGTTGCCCAAATACCTACAACTAACTGTTATAGCACATCAATTAAATTACTTAATTGTTGCAATCGAAGAAATGCAACCTTTACCGATAGTATGCATGTCCTACATGAGGGGATAAAATTATGTCCACAACAGTCATTATAATGATCTATGAAAACAGTTCAAACAAAACATAATATATAAAGTAAGCACTGGAACCGCCTTTTTAGCTATGCCGATAACTGTTAATAAAATCATACGAAAAAAAGAACCTGTAACTGTGGTATTCAGATAACCAATAGTGACATGGCAGCACGATGCAAAACATTCACCTCACCTTACAGAAATCTCTGAATTTCGAGTAGTAGAGACTGTCAGCCACAATTATCAAAGCATGTTGCCGCTTCATGGAGAACCACTGCACAAAATCCCCAATTTAAGTCAAAGAGTAGTTTGTTCACTGTACTAATAATATATATAAATAAAATTTTATGTTATAAACAATCCTTGTGTCCAACTAAAAAGGTGAGAAAATAAGAACGATGTTTACGAGGATAAACAGGAAAGTTAATTTCCATAGCCGGATTCAACTATGCATTACGTCAATCTTTTGTCACACGTGGTTGACTCAAGAGCAGCAAAAGGGGGAAATCTTATTTCTTTTCTAATTATATTTCCCTTTTATTATTTTCCTTCAGTGTCTATCCTTGGCAACTTAAGTAATGAATATAAGAAAGGGAATAGGAGCTTAGGGTAGGTATGTCAGAATAGTATTGTAATTGAGCTTTAGGCCGGAGAGAAACCAGGTCTCTCGAATACCTGGAACTATGTTATCAATAAAAGTGCTTTCTTATTATCTATTTACTTGTCTTGTTTTCTCTGGTCTAGTCGATACAATATCTGGAAGTATCACCTGTAACCATAAAATTCCAATGTATGCCCAGGAAGAGCTATATATGACCTTAACCATTACAATAATCTGAACTGGAAACTGAGGCTATGTGGCTCATTAATACCATGCAACTAGTTAAAAAGGTGTATCTTATATCGACGAATCAAAATTTTTTTAGTGATTTGTTTCCCTTCCACGAAGCATTACAATGAGAAACAGAAGCTACATACATTGTTCAAATGACAATCAAAGTCCATAAACACACTGATATAAGCACATTCGCACGTGTCCAAACAATATCCATGAATACATACCTGTGCTCCCTTTCTGAAGTCTTTCTTCTCTACTTCAGGCAACATGCGCTCAATATATCTCCCACTTCCATGAGGCCCAGGATCCACAAAACTGGAAAGGCGGGACATTACAGAAGGAAACAATTACAAACCTGAATCAATATTCCATATCCCCCACTCTTGATGTGGTTTGGGAGTGGATCCACAAAAAGAGCATATACTTGTGAATAAGTTGCTGTTTGTCTAGCCATATAAACACAATTCTATTAATAAAAAAAAAATCTATAAAATAAACAAAAATCTAAAAAGCTTGACATTACTACCCACAGGTGAAGTAAAAGTAGAACCAAATCTTACCAACAAAATACAGTCCTTACCTATCAATAAAGCTGATATTTTTGTATATCAGATAATTGAAGACGTAGTCGAATTTGTGCAATGGAATACAACTGCAGTGCCAGAAAAGAAGGTTAAAACAGATAATAGCAAAAACAAACATCTTAAAACTAGAAGAGATTAACAGAAATAACTGTCCATGTGATCAGATTACCTCTCAGAAAGTAACACAAAATGCTGGTTATCAGGATCCTTTAGTGCAGTTGCCAGTAATCGCCTCTCGGCATCAACCATGGATATACTTCCCCAACCCACCTGTAGATGCAAATTGAGTTTCAGCATATTATCTTAGTTACTCTGTGCAAAACCTCAAATAGGACACTCATTTTGGGTCAGGGAGTAGATGCTTAGGGTTCTCTATCACCACTTAATTTTGTTAAACTTGAAAAGAATCATATACGAGGACAGTATGTTTTTCAGTTTTTACTAGGAAGTATACAGTAACAAATAGTAGTAAACTATAATTACAGCCAAGTAAACTCAATCATCATCTCTGGAAAAAGCAAGACTAACTAATGCATAGAAGCTCACAACAAACTGGATGAACATGGGTGCTCACAACAAACTGAATGAACATGGGTGCAATCCTTCTCCGGCAACTAATAGGTTTAAATATCTCAATAAATTTATAATACATATTTCAATGCAGGGCATAATCAAGGTGTCAATAAAGCATACAAGAGACAACACAAAGAACTCGTAATAATTATGCTGTGTCAGAAATATCTGTATCAATGGTTCAGCAGAAGATAGACAATAAAATATTGACATCGAGCTTTTGAACCTGGCGGCTGCGTATATCCTGATTAAGGAAGTACCGGCTGACATGTACTGGTTTGTCCTTAGATGAGTGCACATAAATGGAGAACTTGCCTTCATGACCCTACAAAAATTGAGAAGACCTTCAGCTTGAAAAGGAGAGTTGATTTGAAATATAATTAGCCAAGCTATTACTTAAAGAATAACATTTCAGATATCAGCATGTATTGTTATCTTGTGGAATGAGCCATGTTTCAGACAACATTGATACATTTGAGATACATAATACAAATGCAATACCCATCATACAAATATACACAGGAGATGCAACTCTAATGTTGAAGGATGCTGATAATTAGAAGATAGATGTAAACAAAAGATGGGAATTAATATAAGAAAGAAAGAAAATCGTACCTGGAAGAACTTTTCCCATAGCTTCTCGAAAGGCAAAGAGCCAGGAGTCAAAAACATAAACGCAACTTTAGGGTGTTTTGTTGTCAGTTGAGGCGTATCTAATATATTACTAATCACCACACGTGATGCAATCTCCTGATCAGTCAATTCCCTAGTAGGCGCAGATGGAAGCCAGTAGGAAATAGTGCAACCTTTGGAAGAAAATATGTAACAGGCAGCGCTGCCTTGAGGAGAATATATATAGCCACAAATTAGTAGTACGCTGACAAGGGAAACCAAGACAATGGTCCACAATGGCCCCCTCAAAGAAAGTCGCTGACTAGACCCAGGCATAATCTGCATATTGCCCATGTGTACACACCATGCTCTAGCTGTCCTCATTTTGGAATAAGTGCACCACAAAGCTATCTGGAAATAGTGTTGTTTTCCATTGCCTCCATCAACTATAAAAACTCTCGAGGATCCAGCTTATTACTGGATAACTTGAATCAACAGATGTGAAACAGCCTAAAATTGAACATCACAAATTAATCCATTTGCCGCCCAAACATCTACTAAATGCAACAACCAATCTAAAACTCAATGTACACCAATATAAGAAAATATCCTACAGAGAGGGGGGTATCAGATTGAGGGAAACATCTGTGTAATGCTCTGCCCTACAAGAAAGTCATTCATATTTCAAAGAAGATCTATATACATTACAACACATCATGTACGAATAAGGATAAGGGTTAATAAGCCCAAGGGAAAAAAGAAAAGAAAAACAACTAGAGGATAACGGAAAAAATAATAGCAAATTAATCCATATCTCCAACTCCATCTAAACATTTCGTAAAAATTGGGAAAACAGTATTCAGAAATGAACTATAAGAGTTTAAGCTACAAATCCTTGAAACTATTGATACATTTAAGAAATATATATGGTAAAACAAAACCAAACTTGATGGTTTGTCATGTGCTTGCAAACTACTACCTTTCTGGATCAACTCAACTCAGCCCAATATACACATGTCAGTATATCACTTAGAAGTCAGAAATTAAAGGTTCAATATTAAGGAATATAGAAAAGAAAACAAACATGCTCAATCAAACAACAGAAACTCAACATGGGATGGAACATTCAATTCAAGGCTCTTAATTAGCCCAACTACTAAAACCAACCAAAATTCTTGGAAGTTGTTGACAGTAACAAAAAACAAAGAAATGGACGGTCATGATGTAAAGTCCAAACCAATTTCCAACGCCCCACAGGTCCAAACTACAAAGACCAAGACTATTTCAAAACCATATCCCAAGTACCTCTGTTTGGATCCTAAGAAAACATCAGAGCAGAAGAGAAACTAGATATCCACTAATTCCTCAATTTTCCCGCTAACTGGAAAACACACAATACAAACGACACACAAACGTACGCATATTTCCCATTTCCCCTCGGTTTTCCCACCAGCCAACCAAACAATAAAATGGAACCGAAACATAAACAGAAACATTCCAATCCAAAACTTCAAATGGGTACCTCAGAAACATCCCAGAAAAGTAACATTGCTGGAGAATTCGACAGAGAAAATATAAAAAACGAGACCCCCACAGTAAGCGTCAGCTGAGGATGGCCCCATGACGCAAGAAAAACGCATGACCCAATATATCCCCTCCACTTTCCGAGCAACCAAACAAAAAATAAAGTAACTTTACGATACCTGATCAAAGAGGATCGATGGTAATTGGGTATTGGGATCTGAAGAGAGGAAGGAGTCTATGAATCTGACAATTGGATTCGAAGCTCTGTGTGCGTCTCCCAAACACGACGATTGATTTCAAGCCGGCTTTGTTTGTTTTTATGTATATAATAATTTTCTATTCAATGTTAGCATGCACTACTGCCCCAGGCGCACCCGCTAGGCGCGTGACCCTTAGCGGCCGTCACATTACATTAAGGAAACAAACAAGGGCGTCCAAAATAAATCAAACTGGTCTGAAAAATAATCGAACTAAAATAAATCAAATTAATTCAGTTCAAAATTAAATCGAACCAAAATTTTATCAGTTCGACTTCAGTTTATAAAATGAATAAAAAAATTAACTCCAATTGAAAATCGTCGATTTGAACATGTGACGCATTTTAAGTCATCGATTTTTATCAATTGAGCTTAAAAATATTGGGACAACAAAATATTAGTCAAAATTAGCCCAAAATGTAAAAAAAATATGAAAATTGGCTCAAAGAAAATATTGCCGAAAATCGATAAGTCAAAACAATTTAAAATGTGAAAATTTCATTAAATTTGGTTCATATCAAATCAAAAAATGACATTTCAAAACTAAATTGAGCTGAATTACATCGATTCAATTTCAATTTTTATTTTCTTAAAACCGATTTGATCAACTCAAAACCGAACTTGAATATCCCAAAGACAAATAAATATTGTATAAGCGGGAACTGTTTTAATAGTTTGTTTTATAATAATTACACGCCGCTATCTCAACTATACTCGTTTTGCACATAAATATCCTTAATTTTAAAGCATGTTTTTCTGCTCCTCAATTACTGTTTTGTTTCACGAAAGTTAAATGAAAAAACTAATTTGTTCATGACGTTAACTAATTTATATATTTATTTTATATTCACTTTCTTTTTATCTTTCCACTTTTCTTATATGACTTGTAATCAAGTGAGAACCATCGTTTTACATGAGAAAATAAGAATCAATTTTGACCACAAGATGAAAATTTAGACGACTTGAATTTTTTCTGACTTATTAATGGCAATTGGGCGTAATTATTCTTAACTTACTATTTATTTTTGTCTTTTAACACAAATATAAGGGTAATTTCGCATCTTTATATTATTACACCATTTAATGATTTCCTTTTATAAATTCCAATATCTAATTTACTTAATTGTTTTACTTCTTACTTCCTTTTTAACAATTTCATGATTTCATTTTTTTAAAAGAAAAAAACAATGAAATTATGAAATATTTTCACTACTCATTTTCGATTAAGTTGTTTTAATTGTATGTTTAATTTTTTTTTAGTATTTTAATATTTTCGATCTCATGTTTTAAGTTGTACGATTTCATGATCTACAATTTTTTTTTTTTTTTTACTTTTGTGATTGCATCATTTTTCACAAATTTTTCATGATGCGTATTTCATTTTTCATGAACCTAATTTCCGTTTATTTAATTGTACATTTCATTTTCAAACGAGTCCATTTCTTTTAACACGTTTTATTTCCTTAGTTAGCTACTTGTTTTCATCGGAACCCACTTACGTGAAAATGAAACTCGTTTCAAAATTGTAATTGAAAATGAAACTCGTTTCAAAATTGTTGTTGAAAATTAAACACGACTGATGAAAATGAAGCACATAATAAACTAACTTCATGGGTACTAACGTTTTTCATGAACCTAATTTTCGTTTATTTAATTGTATATTTCATTTTCACACGAGTCCATTTCTTTTAACACGTTTTATTTCTTTAGTCAACTACTTGTTTTCATCGGAACCCACTTACGTGAAAATGAAACTCGTTTCAAAATTGTTATTGAAAATTAAACGCGACTAATGAAAATGAAACACATAATAAACTAATTTCATGGGTTGTAACAAGAAATAAAAAATCATGAAAACTAAACTAATTTCATATTTAAAAAAAGAAGAGACAATGACAGTAATGAGTCTAAATTTCTAAAACAAAAATCAAATACAACAAATTGAAAAGAAAAAACAAAAAACATAGGCATGTATTTTTAAATGGGTAATCAAGAAAACATACCCAAATCACCATATACATATGATTTTGTGAAACTTAATAGGGTTTCCATTTATTTTCACATGTTAGTTTTACTTTAATACCCTTTCAATCATGTATTTGATTAATTGTTAATGAAATTAGTCTATTTATGAAGACTATTGATTGTATCCATCCTATAGATGGTATAAGTTCTTATGTTCTTTCATAAACCATGGTTTTCACTTGATTTCATCCCTTTCTTATATTTCCTTTTTTTATACATGCATTACCCAACCCTTCTTTATTTTTACCCATCTTCTCATTTTCTCTCTTCAAACTCAATTCTTCTTCAACCTTAAACAAAGTAAAGTCTATCAAATTCAACTCAATTAAAGAATAAGATGTTAGATATTATACAATAATATTCTAAAATTGCAGAACGCAAAAAAAATTATGAATACAAATGAGTTAAGAAAAGAGAAAATAACATTTTTGTGCACTTAAATATACATTTTTCTCACTTTCATACCCTACATTTTTTTCTTTTTTTTTAAATACCCTGAATTTCATTTTGGGACAACTTACCCCTAAATACAAAAAATACCTAAACTACCCCTGAAATTAACCAAAATTAAATCTAGTCTAAGCTTGTCCAATTTCAATTGTGTAAAAAGACGAAATTACCCTCAACTATTAATCAAATTTTCAAACACATACCCCTTAACTCTCTCCTCTCCTCTCCTCTCATCCTCGTCCTCCGCCGCCTCCTCCTCTTCCTCACTCTCGGCTCCTTAAACATTCTACACAAGTATATCTAAAACAAGAGAGCAACACCGGTCAACAAGGCGATAGAGACTCCGGCGACGCTGACGGAAGTAGCCGAGCTGAAGGCGAGCGTGGTGGACCCCGTACCCGATAGAGACGCTGGTGGTGGTGGGTGCCGGCGAGGGAGTGACTAGAGTTTGTGTCGGCGCCGGAGACGTCTCCGGAGTTGGTATCGGCGCCGAAGATGTCTCCGGAGTTGGTGTCGGCGTCGGAGACGTCTCCGGAGTCGAGGTCGCCGGAGCAAGGGGCGCGACGAGGACGTTGATCCGAACCCAATAAGCCTCAAGCCATGTTCCCTGCCCGGGGTCCCTATCTGGAAGAGTGTATTTGGTTGTTAGTGTTGTTAATGATATTTGTGAGCTTGTATGTCAACGGATTGTAAGTTGTTGTTCATAAAACTAGGTTGTACAAATCGGTCGGGCTCCACAACTAAAAGCTCAAGCTTATTAGTTGGGTTTGTTCCAACCCTTTATGTACAACGTTTAATTTTATATTCTTTCCACGTGAGACTTTATTTCTCAACACTCCCCCTCACGTGTACCCTACATGTGGGCCTTTTGTCAACTCTCTCCCCCTCACGCGGGCTTATTTTCCCCCTTACGTGGACCACAATATCGGACTTACAGGGGAGCATAGCCACAAGGAGGCGAGGTCCACCAGCACATGCCTAAATCGGCCAGCTCTGATACCATGTTGAATTTCTAGAATATAATTGTATTATTGATGAAAGAATTGATTATAAATTACAAGAGGAGGTTCCTTTATACAGGGAAAAATAAGAAATAAATCAAACTAGGAAACATAACACAAATAGAAAACCCTAATTGATTAACTATTCTAAAACTCACCATCACGTGCAAACTGTATAACACAAGTCTTGCACGTGAAGCAAGAAATAGGAAAGCTAACATCTAAGTCGAACAACGACGGTGCAAAACATCTTCAATCATGCCGGTTATATGGACATGAGAACAAATTATTTTTAACAAGAATCACTAAAAATTTTCAAGCAGCTACATCATATAATGACAGTGAGACAACTCGTCGCATAGCAACGATGCAATGTGATTTTAAGATTAATCACCAAAATTTTCAAGCAACTACGTCATATAATGACGGTGCGGCAATTAAATCGCATAACAACGGCAACTATGTCGCATAACGACGGTGCAAAGGTGATTTTTAAGAAGAACCACTAAACTTCTTAAGCAACTACGTCGGTGCAAAACAATTTCAAGCAACTATGACGGTGCAAAACTCAACAAAATCAGTGGAGCAGAAAACTTGGAGAACGAGCATTGAAGACTTGTGGCGGGGCGTGAGACTTACGCACGATTGACAGAGATCAGGGGACAACAAAACGGTTGGACCTGAGCTGCAGAAGCTTCACTTGCGAGCAGTGAGGACAGAATGATTTTATCAACGTATAACTTGCCTATGGGCTAAAGTAATCCGCAAATAAAATCATTCAAACAAATAATAAAACTATCAAAATCATGTTCCTTTTCCTAATTCATGTGGGTAGATTGGGAAATATAATTTCGATATTTTATTCTGATCAGTTATATCGGTTCAATAGAATATCCTGTAGGATTGATTCTATTAATCAAATATAATTAATCACAACTTTAATGATTTATTTTCATACATATATGTTGTTAATCTAAAGATAATGTGGCTACTCTTTAAACAAACAATATTATGTACATAAATCAAAAATGGTATTTATAAGGGAGATTTGACTAAAAAATTCAACCTCACATATATAACAAAACATTTTAATGTGCAATAATAACAAGAAATATAGTTAGACTAGTCGTTAAGGTTCTGCTTGTACTGTGATAGGATAGGGTTTTGAATCTTATTGGTTACATGCAATTTTTTTTTCAATCATCGTCTTCAACCTCCAACCGAGTCAGTAAATGGGTCACGCGACCCGACTCAAACCCAGAAACGGGTTTGGCCATATCTTTCCAACCAGACCTCCGTTTTTAGCACATAATATATCAAAATGGTCGTATTGAAAATCTTTATTCAATTATGTGCTTAGAATTAATAAACGAATACTTATTTTACAAATTCGAGAATCATAAAATACAAACATGGAACACGCAAGGTAAAGGCAAACCTGCCTCTAATACCAAATATAAGTTTGTCATGCAATCGCTACAGCGGAATTAAGATTACATACCTCCAGCCATTGCAAGTTCTTCACGAGTTTTAGTAGACAACAGAGATCCCGAAGTCCTTCTTGAGTTTCGGTCTTCCCATTTCTGATACTTTATTCTCACACTCTCTTGATGGTGTACTAAGATTTTTATGTTATGAGAAAGTCTTGTTAAAATTAGGGACCCAAAACCAAATTATATAGCCATTCCCTCAATCATCTCATCTCTTCCATCAAAAGACACAAACCAAGGGGTGTCTTCTATTTATGACAAGTGGTCATGATAAATGATTAATTGGATATTTATCATATTAGAAAAAACAAGTCTGCAAGAGTTTCCAAAGGATTTAGCCCCTCAATCCTACTTTGAAGCGACTACACTTCTCTCTCACATAGGTGATTTCTTATTTAAGAGTAACCCGCTTTACTTCGCTCGAAACATCAATATTTTTGACGCATAAGAATCATTAAAAGTTCAATCGCTTAACATTTTCATACAGGTGTCACTGTTTGCATCATAAAAATAGGATTGGGGGAACCCCCACAGTAACCTTACCAGTCTTAACAATTAAGTTGTCCCATTGAACCATGATCTTGAGATCTCCAGCCAACATGGTTAGGTTTCTTTGTCTCGACTATACAATTTCATGGGCTTAAGTCCCATTTCTTTAGATGTCTTCTCAACTTGATTTTCAGTTAACTAGTTAAGGTACAATTGAATTTTATTAATTAAATAACAACTAACACGACATGAAGTCGGACACTCATTGGTTTTCAATTAACTAGTTGATCACTAGTTTCGCGGTATTTTCTCTAGACCTTATGTAGTCAATGCTCATTGCACCATAGTTGAGAAGCTGGTTAACAACATTATGTCTTCGACATATATGTCTAGACTTTGTACTCCTTCCCGTTGATAACATCATTCAACAAATATTTAGACTTTCATGTCTATTCAACATATTCACAAACTCATATTTCATTGTGAATTCAGTTATCAAAGTTTGTTCGAAGGATCTCTATACCATGGCAACATCCATCCACCAATGGATATAAGATATGTGTATTCTCTTACACTTTTTGAATATATATTATAATGTAGACCATAATTATGATTCAAACATAGATACAATAGTATTCTTATGATGATACCATTGTAAAATTCAAATTTTGGATCATTCATATATCTTGTTGGTCTACTTAAGTTATATGCAACATCCTCGTGTGCATGTAACTACGTATATGATATTGCCTATCACTTTTGTATACTCATTTTGAGAGTCATTTTTATTCTCACACGAGTGTTAGCTTAAACAAATAGGTATTATAGTTAAACACCATCACATTTGTTGAACTTGTCAAACTTTATGAATATCATTGACCGATAAGTTTGCTTTTCTAGCAACTTTAATTCACATATTTTTCACATTTGTCACACTCATTATAAGGAGTCTATTTGACAACATAACGATGTCAAATATTTTTCATGTCACTAATTAGGTGCATGTTTAAGTCCGTCTCAAGACTTCACAAACTCACACTAATTTAGTTCTCATGTAGAAGTTAACTATAACATCTTTATAAGTGTTATGTTTAGCTTCTATCATACACAATAAAAATTCATCAAATGATTTTCCAACCTTCCTTTTTTTTTATAAGTCGAGACTTTGTTACCTTATCATGCTCTTAAGAACTTGTCTCACAATTCTCAAGAATTCATTTAAATGATCTCAATTCATTCATTTATCTTAATATATTAATTTCAGACTTTAATATAATATTCTTGTGTATATCGAGATTTTTTCAAATCATATACAAGAACTTTAATGCACTACTACTTTGTGCATATTAGATGAAGACACATTAAACAATTTTGTTCACGTACTCATTTTTCTTGGAGTCGAAGTCTAAGTTTTTGCCAAGCACCCCCACACTTTCAAGTAGCCATAGAAAATAGTTCTTCCTCTTATTAACTCAAATAAAGTTTTATCAACTTTCTTTGTATTACCTCATTCAAAGGTAATTTGCTGAAAAATCACCGTTCTCATATAATTCATGATTATAATCTTTTGCGGTGACCCAAAACTTATAATATCACACACCTCTCTTATAGAGTGTGATCTTTTCTTTCCAGCAACATTATTGGATTGACAATGTGATAACATAAATACGCGGATGTCAATCATTTCAACATATTAATCTTATGGCCATTTCTACCCATGAATATGACTATATACTCATTATTGCTCTTAAGCAAATATACACAACAATATTTTGCACTTTCAAACTAGAAGTCACAAAATATTTATTTACATCTCTTATTAAACAAATCGTAAATCACAATATCAATGTAAATTAGCTCTAGAGACTCAACTTTTCTTCCAATAATTTGAAAGACATTCTAGATTCTTTCGGTTACACAAAATTCACATTTGTGTTTACCAATCTTGAAAGATGGTAAGTGATTCAAGTGAACTAATTTCCATATAAAATATAGTTCACATGATCAAGTATATCATATCATTATATGACTCAAGCATATAGATGAAAGACTCTCTTTTGTCCATACTCATTGTATTTTGGACAAACCGTTTTCTAGAAATCAATTGCAATTGAAACCATCAAATAACAAGTAATGCCCAAATAAGTACCATCAATTTCATTCTTTTTCATGTCGCACGTACAATTTATTTGATTATTGTCATGACATATTCCAAAACAATATTTCATTTTCTTTGATCTTCGAGGTGACATAGTTGCATATGTACAAACTTTCTCAGTGATCAAATAATCTTTAGATTAAAACTTGATTTCTATCTAAACAAATATGGCTTCAAACAAACATGTTAAGCCAACATTTTTGGCAGATTTGATAACCCAAAGTTTATTTAAAGATTGCAACATGACTAGATCATACTTAGTCCATTGCATTGATCTCTTAATTCTCTCTTTTCATAATTGAGAGAAATCGTTTCAATTGATCATGAACACTTCATATCATATCATTATGAATAAAATTTTCTTTTATTCATTTTGATCATATACAACTAATATGATTTATATCAATCAATGAATTAAAACAATATTTCATTCAAATTAGTCATATTCAATTGATATGATTTTTCCACACATGAATAAGATCGTTTGATCGTTATTTTCATCTCGATCAATCATGTTCAAATTCAGAATTTTTCTTATGATTCTCCACTATTTTTTGATATTTTTCTTCACTTGTACAATGAACATTTACAAGTAATATTAAACTTTTCAATAGCTAGTTTTTAAGTACATGAGAATCAATTTCTCCTCTTTCATTTTAGAGGTTCTTCGTGTACCACACGTGATGAACTCAACATGATCATCATCTTTTGTTGTCTTCTTTCAAAGATAAAGCCAACAAACATGTAAGGCATCGTATCGAAACAAAAATCGATATATTAGAGGTAGACACTCTAGTCTTAAACCCACTTGAAATTCGACCAAAAGGTACATCCCCGGCCTCAACCATATTTACATATTGTCCAAAATATTTCAAAAGATGTATTAGGTTGCACCCATCATCAAGCTCTTGCTCTCAATAATTTGTTAAAAATTGAAACAATTACGAAGTCCCGATATTTGGCATAAATATGCATCATCCTTTGTTTCTCATCTCTATAACAAGAAAAACAAACTCATTAGTATTTGTAAAATTATAAATTAACTCACATGACCAAATTCATTATGTTTCAATAATTTATTCAAATTTGGAGCGAATATGAAACTTTATTATTTGTATCCAAAAAGATTCATGTTTTCCAACATTCATATCTGCAAAATGAAATTAAGATCATTAATATTATAAAATGAAAACATTCAAAATTTTATAAGACAAAATATGAATCTTTTTGAATCCGCAAACTGTTAAACCTCAAGAGAACAATACACTTTAAGATTGTTAAGTATATGCAATAATATTAACAAATTGCGGAAATTAATAAATTAGAAAATACTAATGAAATATGAAAATTACAAAAATACATGAACCCTTACAAATTAATCGATACAAACTCGGGAATAGTCGAGGCGTGTTGGACACTTTCCATAAAGTGTATACTCTCTCCCTCGGGTGTTGGAATCAATGAGCGTACATCTCCCAGGATACAACGAGTTAGAACTAGTCCCGTACACCAAAGGTCTAGTTCCGGCGAACTTGAATTTGTGTCTTTCTCTATCACCAAATCGTACGAACTTTGTAGAGAAGAAATGTAGAAGAGGGGGAACAAGAACACTACAGTTCTTGATATTTGGATGATTGAAAGTTGAAGAGAAAGACCATCTATTTATAGTCACATCTCTTTCACCTCTTGAATTCTAAGAGTAAATGCTCAAATTAAAGACAAAAATAAAAGGTTGTAACCTATACATTCAAGAGGATTAAACCACATTCGAAACTTGAAATGGTAACTCAATTTTATCTATTAGGTAGATTAATGTGAATTTAAATCATATAATATAAATATAAATTATTCCGGCTTGATGTCGGGTTAGTTGTTATTTAATTAATAAAATTTGCATTTACATTAAAAAATCATATATCATCCAAAAGAAATATCTTTTAGAATAAATAAAAATCTAAGAACTATGGTAAGAAATACCCAATATATTAATTAATAAATTTAAATTAAGCATACCCATAATGGTATATATAGGTAGACTTTGCAGTTTCTTCGCCGGATCACACCAAGGTGTCAACGAAAAACTATAATATGAAGGTGGTTTTTTTTGTACAGTATGTGGAATTCATTACATTGTTGTACAAAATTTGTTGAGAATAAAAATTGATTACGATATGATTTACTGATTTTTTGTATTGCTTCATGTAGGATTCACGGTCCCAAGATTTAGTGATGTGTGATAATGGAGTCAGCTACATATATATATATATATATATATATATATATATATATATATATATATATATATATATATATATATATATATACAAACAAGAGGAAAATGTCCAAACATTATCGCAGCCGTTTGATTTTTGCGCGCGCTTTCTGATTGCGACACGTGGCACGGAAGGGTTGTTGGTTGAGTTAACGGGGTCACAGATTTTTATTCCCGGATCATCGCGCGTTTGGTTTGGATTCTCAGAACAACGCGATCAGAGCGATCTTGACTTCGTCTCAGAGATGGCGAGAAGAGTGATTTGTTGTCGTCATCTGGTTGAGAATTATCGGTAAGTAGTGCGATTTCATGATACATCTGCAGTTGATTGTGCGTGTTGTGATTTCCGATTTGCTAATTTTTTATTTTAGCCGGTTTCGATCCGATCTAGAGTTTTTCTTTCATCTACAAAAAATTTGAGGTACAAAAGACGATGACGACGAGGATGACAACGACTGACCACCGTCGCTAAATGTTTTTTTACTCATTTTTTCGAATTTGTAATACTTTTTGTAAACGATTCTCCTTCGAGACAAACTTTATATTTATCAAGTTTACATCTGTCTTTATGTTTATGTATAACATGTCGAGGTACTCTGTCGATTTGTACTGTATAACATACCGGTTTGTACTGTATCACTTATGTTAAAGTTGATTCATATTATTGAGATCATAATCGTCTATTAGCTTGGTTTACTTGTAATTAATGTCTCACTTAAGTATCTGCGGTAAATGCTCATTTAATTTGGAAATAAATCTTCAATTAATCATCAATAATTTTGGTAACGAATAGTTGATTGTTGACATGTAATTTATGTCATACTTAAGTATCTGCAGTAAATGCTCATTTAATTTGAAAATAAATATTCAAATAATCATCAATAGTTTTGGTAACAAATAATTGATGATAGTGTATCATGTATAACATGATGTTATATATTGTATAACCAGTGTAGTTAGATGATGTTCAGCAGCATATAAAACGATTACCCACTTTCAGAGGTTTGTGTATGATTGTCTTATTGTCGACGTATAACATGTCGATGTACCATGTACAACATGCTGTTATATACTGTATCGATGAACAATCGCTCTCTAGATCTAGCGTATTTTTAGCATGAATCGTTGAATGATCGCGGTTTAAATGCATGATCACGCTTTAAATGCGCAATCAACACGCACAATTTGATGTTATACAATCCAACACAGAAGGTTATACATCAAATATGATATTGGAATGACGAGTGTGCTCTCAACTCTCCGTTTGTTTGTGGCTAACGGGGTTAGCGAATCGCTCCGCCACATGTCGCTTGATCGTCGCTCGCAAAAAAAATGGATGGACAGATGAGAATATGAACGTTTGATTGTTTTGGTGGAGTTTGTAGTGGAGTGTATCCCTATATATATAGTAGGCATCAAATATAAACCAGCCAAAATTGTCAAAATGTCCAGACCTGAGCACAACCGTTAGATTGGAGCGCGCGCGACATGGGAGTGACACCTGGCGCATACAGTTTTTGAAGCCAGTTAACGGGTGGAGACGGATTGTGAAGGGTATTTGGGTCCTTTCGTGCACATTACCTAATACCTATTTCTACGGTTTGGCTTTCCAGAACAACGCGATTATAGCGATTTTGATTTTATTTCAGAGACAGCGAGAAGAGTGATTTGTTGTCATCGATTCGGTTGAGAGTTATCGGTAAGTAGCACGATTTCATGATAGATATACAGTCGATTATTATGTTGTAATTTCCGGTTTACTATTTTTTTTAGTCGGTTTCGATCCAATCTAGGTTTTTCTTTCATCTACAACAAATTCAAGGTGCATAAGACGATAACGACGGAATGACAACGACTAATGACCGTCGCTACATATTTTTTTACTCATTTTTCTGTGTTTGTAATGTTTTTGTAATCGATTCTCCTTCGGGACGAACTTTATATTAATCAAGTTTGCATCTGTCTTTCTGTTTATGTATAACATGGCGAGGTACTCTGTATAACATGTCAGATTGTACTATATAACCGATTTAAATTAATAATGTTCAGCAGCACATAAAACGATTACCTACTTTCAGAGGTTTGTGTATGACTGTCTCATTGTCGATGTACTACGTATAACATGTTGTTATATATTGTATAACCAGATTAATTATATAATGTTCAACAACACACAAGACGATGAACAAGCGCTTTCTCGATCTAGCCTATTTTTAGCGTGAATCGCTGAATGATCGCGGTTTAAATGCGCAATCACACTTTAAATGCACCAATTTTTAGTGTGAATCGTTGAATAATCGCGGTTTAAATGTGTGATCATGCTTTAAATGCGCTTATTTTTAGTGTGAATCGATGTATGATCCCGCTTTAAATGTGTGATCAGCACACACAATATGATGTTATACATCAAATCTGATATTGGAATGACGAGCGTGCCTTCAGCTCTTTGTCTATTTGTGACTAATGGGGTTAGCTAACCGCTCCGCCACGTTTCGCTTGATTCTTGCTCGCGAAAAAATGGACCGCTAGATGAGAGTTTGGACGTTTAAACATTTTGGGTGAGTTTGTATTGGAGTGCATCTATATATATCATCACATCAGTTTTGTTGATTGCAAGCTATACAAAATGTAATTGAAAACCAACATCCATAATTTGATGTTGACCTTGCTTAATTGATATTACGTGTTTAAGAATTATTTTGAATCTTTCGGGTAACTTGGACTTGGCTTCTACACATAAACCAATAAATTTGAGTAACATTGGAGAGGAAATACACAAATAAAATCAGCGGAATTATGTTTAACATAGAAAATAAAGATAGATAACTATCACAAACTAAAAATCATGCATTAATTTCTTACTACACCTAAATAGGTTATGAGTCTTTCAAATACATTCATGCTTTATTTTTCTCACACCGGTATGCGGATGAAAAATGTTAAAAGTTTTAGTGAAAAGACAAAAAAGCCTGAAAAATTCTCATATTTTCAAAGTCGTCGTTCTAAAATTATCTCATGTTTCTTCGCCGACCCATTAGCCCAGGTCACCATCTCCCTCACCTTAACGACCCTATCCAACTCTGTCAACCTGACAACCGTCCAGTGGTCTGGCGTGCCCGACCCGAGCCTGCTCGACTGGCTCATGATCTACTATCTTGCAGATTCCCCTGACGACCACTGCATTATGTATGTGTTCATGAACTCATTTTCCAGCTATGAATCTGGTACTGGCTCTGTCACTCTCCCCTTGCTCAACCTCTCGCTTTAGAATTTTCAAACCTTTTAGTGCTCCGACTTTGAGGTCGACCAGAACCCCTAGCCTAGAACCACGCACCAGCTCGAACCCTCCTGGGACCTCGAGTTCGGATTCAAGCGCATGCCGAGGTCACGAGATGCGGGTCATATTTGTCAAGTAGAAGGAGGCATATATGGGTTGTTTCACAGCGGTGCATGCGATTACACACATAAAGGAGGACATGTGCGACACATCGACCAACAATACCATTGGGTGGAGACACCCTAGGTTGGTCCACGATGATGTGATGACCAATTTGAAGAACATAATTATTTTTTATAGGTTTAATTTAGTTTATGAATATTTAACTTGTTTATGGAGTTAATTTAGTTAGAGATTAATTTAGGTTTTTGGTTTGATTCAATTTGTTTTCAATATGAAGAAGATTGAAGGTATTGAATAGTTTTGTTGTGGTTGTAATTGCATGTTTACCTGAAGTGTTTTGGGGAAGAACATGAAATTTATTAATATGATCCTAAATTCTATAAATTGACCCTGCTTCTATCAATTTGGTGTATGAGTTTTTGTAAAGACTTAGAGTTAGGGAGTTGAACAAGTTGTTCGACGAAAGAAGGTGGAGCTGGCGAGTAGGGACAACTCCAACCACCCCAAAATCCAAAAATTCAATCGGTAACGTAATTTAAAATTTTGAAAATGTTTCAAGGATATTTTTGTCTTCTCACAAATTTTTAATATTTTTTATCCAAATTTTAATGGCTTGGAGAAAAGAAAGTAAAACTTGAATGTATCTCAAAGACCCAAGACCTAGGCTAGAATGAAATATCAACCCAAAAACATAATACTGCCTACTAATTTGAGATGAGATGGGATGAGACGAGGAGATAGAAACTATCAAGAACAAATAAATGTATAGGACGTGGGCTAGGCTTATATGTATAGGATGGGTGGGCTTAGTTTAGGTGGATTGTGAGTTGGGGTAGTTCAGGGCTTTAGCAAATAAATTGATTAAATTTACTCTAAAGCATATTAGGTTAACTTTACTATTTTCATTAATATTAATATACCAATAATAAGACATGTTAAACGCCAGTGATTGCTTCTTGTTCACTCTTCCACTTCAGATGAGAACCATATTTGCAACTATTGGATATCTACCAATAAAGAAATATAGTGATCTTTATTAGCTTGTCATGTCACTCACAAAAACGTTATAAAATACCCACCAGCACTCGATTTCAACTAAGATTACGTGACACCCTCTTAACCTTTCCAATTTATCAATATTCTATTCACACCTATTCACCATTCATCTTCCCATTAATCCTAATTAAGGATCTCATTCACCAGACCCAAGATTTTATTTTCATTAATTCTTTAATCAACTTTCATGGTAAGAATGTCTCAAGTAAAAAAAAACATTCCAAATCCAAATTCAACGATGTTCAACGTTTTTAATTGAACATGATTAAGATATTATTTAAATTTTCAAAACATTTTGAACCGGGTTTAAAAAATATACACATTATAAACTAATAATCGGGTTAAAAAAGAAATATTCATAATAAATTTAGAGGAAGAGATCGGATACAAAACATATATTTAATACAAATTTTGGACAGTTAATATCCATCATATTTGTTTTATAACGGTTCTGATTAATAATAGATGAAACAATTAATATATATACATATATATAAAGGTTATTGTGGTCTTTCTATATATTATATATATATAGAAGAGATAACAGCTACAAACTAATTAAATATGTCAAAACGTCTGAATTGTATAACAAGTAGTGCAATGTTGTATAATCACGTAGAACATATAGTGTAATGTTGTATAACATGTTGGATATGTGCAAAATTGAAGTCATGTATAACATGTATTGCAATGTGTCGCAATCTGAGATAACGCGCGTCTCAGATCCGACAGTTCTATATGGTTTGGGCGTTTGGACATTATATATATATATATATATATATATATATATATATATATAGAGAGAGAGAGAGAGAGAGAGAGAGAGAGAGAGAGAGAGAGAGAGAGAGAGAGAGAGAGAGAGAGAGAGAGAGAGAGAGAGAGAGGGAGAAGATATCAAATACAAACTCCCCAAAAATGTCCAAATGTCGTTGGATGAATGCGGAAGAGATGAGATAATGACACCTGGCGCGGATGGAGAGTCTATCCACTTAACAGAGACAGATGTTTAAATGGGGGTATTGGGGTCTTTTCGCTTAGAAGACCTAATACCCCATTTCGACGGTTTGACTTCTCATAACAACGTGTGCAACGTTTGACTTGCTGCAAAACGATTTTGGCTTTGATTCATAGACAGTAAGGCGTGCGATTTGTTGTTGACGATTCGGTTGAGAATGATCGGAAAGTAGCGCGATTTTCTGTTTCATCTTATGTTGATTTCATTGTTTTATAATTTCGATTTGTTGTTTTTTCATTGAAGCCGATTTTGATCTAATCTAAGTAACGTTATTTCATGTTAGATTTGTTGTCGATTATGTTGTTATTTTTTTTTTATTTTAGCCGGTTTCGATTCTATCTAAAAAAATTTCTTTCATGTACAACAAATCTAAGGTCCATAAGACAATGGCGACGAGGATGACAACGACTGACCACCGTCGATGCATGTTTTTTTTACTCATTTTATGTGTTTCTAATGTTTTTGTAGGTGCTTGACCTTCGGGCATGCTTTAGATTAATCAAGTTTGCAACTGTATTTCTGTTCATGTATAACATGTCGATGTATATGTATAACATGCCAGTTTGTACTGTATCACTTATATTAAAGTTGATTCATATTATTGAGATCATAATCGTCTATTAGTTTTGTTGACTTATAATTAATGTCCCACTTAAATATATGCAGTAAATGCTCATTTAATTTGAAAATAAATCTTCAATTAATCATCAATAATTTTGGTAACGAATAGTTGATTGTTAACTTCTAATTTATGTCCAACTTAAATATCTGCAGTAAATGCTCATTTAATTTGGAAATAAATATTCAATTAATCATTAATAATTTTGGTAACAAGTAGTTGATGGTAGTGTACCATGTATAACATGATGTTGTATATTGTATAACCAGTGTAGTTAGATGATGTTCAGCAGCACATAGAACGATTACCCACTTTCAGAGGTTTTTGTATGACTGTCTTACTGTCGATGTTTAACATGTCGATGTAACATGTATCACATGCTATTATATACTGTATCGATGAACAATCGCTCTCTGGATATAGCCTATTTTTAGCGTGAACCGCTGAATGATCGCGGTTTAAATGCGTGAGCCCGCTTTAAATGCATGACCCCCTTTAAATGCGCCTATTTTTATTGCGAATCGATGAATGATCGCGCTTTAAATGCGCGATCAGCACACACAATATGTTGTTATACAATCCAACACAAAACGTTATACATCAAATCCAATATTGGAATGACGAGCATGCCCTTAACGCTTCGTCTATTTGTAACTAACAGTGTTAGTGCATCGCTCCGCCACATGTCGCTTGATCGTCGCTCGCGAAAAAATGGATGGACAGATAAGGGTTTGGACGTTTTGGTGGAGTTTGTAGTGTAGTGCATCCCTATATATATACCTAACCCTCTTAGCTTTGTACTCCCAAAACCAAAACAAATTGCAGACGTCGTTTCTTATCCAGGCAGAGCGACCTCCCGGCTCTAGTCGACGACGACTACTGCTCCAGACGACGGCGACTCCGGATCCAGATGACGACGTCGACTCTAAAGACGTGGACAGTGAGGATTCGCTTCAGCTCTACGATTCAATCGAAACGGGTCGACCCTCCATGCGATAGTTCCGGCTCCAGACGACGACCTCTCGGCTCTAGTCGACGACGACGTCACGTCTGAACGAGTAGGTCGTCGCGCATCGCCAGAGTGCTGTCGCGTCGTCACCCCGCTCGCTGTCGACGATCTGTTGTTGCGCTGAGCCATATGATCGCGTACGTCTTTGAGGTAGGAGGCGGCAATGAATGAATGGGTTGAGTCGGTAGGGTTACATCGATCCTCGAGGCGACGACTCATGCTCTAGCTCCTTGCAACATTGAGGAAGCAGGCGGACTGGAGGCTGCTGACGGCTAATAGGCGGATCTATGGCGATGCAGATCGATTAAGGTCAGCGACAATTCGATGCTTCCCTCTCTTATCAGTCGCCCCTTCTCTATCTTATCAGTCGATGTCGTCACACCGACCATTGAAGAGTGAGCATCATCTCTTCCCTCGCTCTGCGTCCTCCGCCACCAAGATCGAGAGGCTCTCCTTGTTGAGAGGCTCATATCGAGGTTCATGGTGCTCGGCCAGATGTTTCTTCCCGGCTTGATGATGGAGAAATCCAGGGTTATGCACGCCCAGTTGAAGGCATCTATATAGTTGTTGATATGTAAAACATGGTGGTCATTGAATTTGAAGATCGTAAACTTGTTCCTCTACCTCCGGCTGATCCATTGAGGAACTACACTCCTGGTGAAACTGTTGGGCTTATATTAAATAAGTGGAGGCCCAAAACCCATGTAGTTAGTATCCTATATGGAAAAGGAAACCCTAATTGCTTGCCTATAAATAGAAGGCAATAGAGAGAAGGAAGTAAGACCAATTCAAGAGAGAAATAGAGTGAAATTCGTGCAGAATCTTCTGCTACTTTCTGGGCCGACCAGCAAGGTTCTTGAGTCCGATCGGAGGTCGATCCACCGTTGGATCGTGCTGATTTTTGGACAGGGTGTTCGGAAGACGTGGTACTACGTTCTGACCGTTGGAATTTGCGTTTGGAGGTTCGAGTGATTTGATACGATTTTTTGATCGTGCGCCATCGATTCGGTGAAGTTTCTCTACTCTTTCTTTTAATTGTGGTTTAAGCCAAGATTGGTTAATCTTGAGATATTGTGATCCTCTAATTGTGTTTAGAGAGAACTCGTTGTACCCATTATATTGATAGTGGAGATTAAGTGGCCTCGAGGGTCCCGTGGTTTTTCCTCTCTCGCCTTGAAGAGGTTTTCCACGCTAAAATTGTGTGTGTCTATTGTGTTCTTGTTTGCTATATTTGTTAGCTTGCTTGATTCGCTCTACTTGATAGATTCCTACGAGATTTGCACAGGTGGGGAGAATTATTTAATTCCGCTGCATCTAATTATTCTATTAGATTCGTTTTTCTCCCAACAAGTGGTATCAGAGGGAAGGTTATTTAACCGGTATCCTGTGTTAAATTATGGAAGCTAATACAAGCAGAATGGTTAGTCTGAATGGTTCAAATTATCATGTCTGGAAAGGGAAGATGGAAGATCTTCTTTATGTGAAGGATTATTATCTACCGGTTTTCAGTGAAGCCAAGCCTGAAAACAAATCTGATGGTGAATGGAATTTATTGCATCGTCAAGTATGTGGCTATATTAGACAGTGGGTGGATGATAATGTTTTGAATCATGTCAGTGGAGAGACACATGCACGCAGTTTATGGAGCAAGCTTGAGCAGTTATATACTCGAAAGACTGGTAATAATAAGTTGTTCTTGATAAAGCAGATGATGAGTTTGAAGTATCATGATGGGGCTCCGTTGACAGATCATCTTAATGCTTTTCAAGGAATTATTAACCAGCTTGCAGGAATGGGTATCAAGTTCGATGATGAGGTGCAGGGTTTGTGGCTTCTGGGTACATTACCGGACTCGTGGGAGACGTTCAGGACGTCCTTATCTAACTCAGCTCCAGATGGTGTTATCACCATGGATTTGGCTAAGGGGAGTGCTCTAAATGAAGAGATGAGAAGAAAGTCACAAGGTTCCTCTTCGCACTCAGAAGTCTTAGTGACAGAACAAAGAGGAAGGAGCAAGAGCAGAGGTCCAAAGGGTAGAGACAGAAGCAAGAGTAAGAACAGGTATACCAATGCAGAGTGCTATCACTGTGGTCTAAAGGGGCATATTAAAAAGTATTGCCGAAAGCTCAAGAGAGACAACCAACATGACAAAGAGAAAGAAAAGAAGGCAAGTCATGACGATGATGTTGCCACTATTACTGAAGAGTTTCTTCTCTTGTGTGATGAAAAAGATGTTAACTTGGCTTGTGATGAGACCAGTTGGGTAGTAGATAGCGGTGCCTCCATTCATGCTACAAGTCGAAAGGATCTCTTTTCATCTTATACATCTGGTGATTATGGCAATGTTAAGATGGGAAATCGAGGCATGTCAAAAGCTATTGGCATAGGAGATGTGCGTTTGGAGATGAAAAATGGTACAATTCTTATTCTGAAAAATGTTAAGCATATTCCTGACATTCGTTTGAATTTGATATCAGTAGGCAAGCTAGATGATGAAGGTTTTCATCATACCTTTGGTGGTGGTTCATGGAAGCTCACTAAAGGTGTTATGGTCGTGGCTAGAGGTGAAAAGTGTGCTTCATTGTACGTGACACAAGCTAGAGTTTGTGGTGGCATTATCAATGCAGTCGAGAAAAAGAGTACAACTGAATTGTGGCACAAGCGACTTAGTCACATGAGCGAGAAGGGAATGATGGTTTTGGGAAAGAAGAATCTCCTACCGGGAATGAAAGATGAACCGTTAGAGAAGTGTGAGCATTGCTTGGCTGGCAAGCAAACTAGAGTATCTTTCAAATCATCCCCTCCCTCGAGAAAGCCAGAGATGCTTGATTTAGTATACTCTGATGTTTGTGGTCCTATGAAATCCAAGACGCTTGGAGGTGGTCTCTATTTTGTGACCTTTATAGATGATCATTCAAGGAAAGTGTGGGCCTATATCTTGAAGACTAAAGATCAAGTGTGTGGTGTCTTCAAGCAGTTTCATGCCCTAGTTGAGAGACAGACTGGGAAGAAGTTAAAGTGCATGCGAACCGATAATGGAGGTGAGTATTGTGGTTCTTTTGATGATTATTGCAAGGATCAAGGCATTCGACATCAAAGGACGCCTCCAAAGACGCCTCAGCTAAATGGGTTAGCTGAGAGGATGAATAGAACGCTTATTGAAAGGACGAGATGTTTACTTTCACAAGCAGGGTTACCAAGATGCTTTTGGGGTGAGGCTTTGAATACAGTGGTTCATGTGTTGAATCTCACACCGTGTGTGCCTCTTGAGTTTGATGTTCCAAATGGAGTTTGGACAGGTAAAGATGTCTCCTACAACCACTTAAAGGTATTTGGATGCAAGGCATTTGTGCATATTCCAAAGGATGAAAGATCTAAGCTTGACGTGAAGACTAGACCGTGCATATTCATCGGTTATGGCGAGGATGAGTTTGGGTACAGATTTTATGATCCGGTGCAGAAGAAACTTATCAGAAGTCACGATGTGGTATTTATGGAGAATCATGACATCAAAGATATTGCGAAGTTTGAAGAAAGTGCTCCGTAATTTATAACTGACTTGATTGATTTTGATATAGTTCCTCCTACAGTTGTGCCAAGTCAAGTTGAAGATGAAGTTCGTGATGACCAACAGGGTGCAGGTGATGTTGATACTCCTACAGAGGTAGAGATGGATAATGAAGTCCATGAGCAATTGCCAGTACCAGATGTTCCACTAGTTGTTTCACTCAGGAGATCTTCTAGAGATCGACAACCGTCTACAAGGTACTCAGCTGATGATTATGTGTTAGTATCTGACGGGGGAGAACCCGAAAGTTACAATGAAGCCCTTGAAGATGAGAACAAGAAGGAGTGGGTTGAAGCCATGCAAGATGAGATGAAATCATTGCATGAGAATCATACTTATGAGTTGGTGAAGTTGCCGAAAGGCAAAAGAGCTTTGAAGAACAAGTGGGTTTACAGAGTGAAGCAAGAAGAAAATACTTCACGTCCCCGATACAAAGCTAGATTGGTTGTCAAGGGTTTCAGCCAGAGGAAAGGTATTGACTTTGATGAAATATTTTCTCCTGTTGTTAAGATGTCATCCATTCGGGTGGTTCTTGGTTTAGCAGCTAGTCTTGATTTGGAGGTTGAGCAGATGGACGTGAAGACTGCATTTCTCCATGGTGACTTAGATAAGGAGATTTATATGGAGCAGCCAGAGGGTTTCAAAGTAAAGGGAAAAGGGAACTATGTGTGCAAGCTTCAGAAAAGCTTATATGGTTTGAAGCAAGCACCAAGGCAGTGGTACAAGAAGTTTGAGTCAGTCATGGGTGAGCAAGGCTACCAAAAGACGAAATCTGACCACTGTGTTTTTATGCAGAAATTCTCTGATGATGATTTTATCATACTATTGCTATATGTTGATGATATGCTGATTGTTGGCAAGAATGTCTCCAGAGTTGAGAGATTGAAGAAACAGTTGAGTCAGGTTTTTTCAATGAAGGACTTGGGTCCTGCGAAGACTATTCTTGGCATCCGAATTACTCGCGATAGAGTTGCGAAGAAGTTGTATATGTCACAAGAGCGATATATTGAAAAGGTGTTGCAAAGGTTCAATATGGACAAGGCTAAAGTGGTGAGCTCTCCTCTTGCTACTCACTTTAAGCTAAGCACACGACAGAGCCCTTCTACGGAGAAGGAGATGGACGACATGGATAGAGTTCCGTATGCCTCAGCACTAGGAAGTTTGATGTACGCAATGGTGTGTACAAGGCCTGACATAGCTCATGCAGTTGGTGTTGTGAGCCGTTTTCTGTCAAATCCGGGTAGAGAGCATTGGGATGCAGTCAAATGGATTATGAGATATCTCCGAGGTACCTCTAACTACAGACTTACTTTTGGAAGTGGAGAACCAGTGTTGGTTAGCTACTCTGATTCAGATATGGCAGGAGATGTTGATAGCAGAAAATCCACCTCGGGCTATTTAATGACATTTGCAGGTGGAGCAGTTTCTTGGCAGTCAAGGCTACAAAAGTGTGTTGCACTTTCTTCTACAGAAGCTGAATATATCGCAACAACTGAAGCATGTAAAGAGTTGTTGTGGATGAAGAGATTCATACGGGAGCTCGGTTTCAAGCAGCAGCGCTATGTGGTTTACTGTGATAACCAAAGTGCGATTCACTTGAGTAAGAATTCTACGTTTCATGCAAAGTCGAAACATATTGATGTGAGATACCATTGGCTCAGAGATGCACTTGAAGACAAGTTGTTTGAGATTGAGAAAATCCACACAGATGATAATGGTTCCGATATGTTCACGAAGGCCTTACCAAGGGAGAAGCTTGATGTTTGTCGTAAGATCGCCGGGATGGCGATGCCCTCCACTTAGTTGAATAAGGGGGAGATTTGTTGGGCCTATATTAAATAAGTGGAGGCCCAAAACCCATGTAGTTAGTATCCTATATGGAAAAGGAAACCCTAATTGCTTGCCTATAAATAGGAGGCAATAAAGAGAAGGAAGTAAGACCAATTCAAGAGAGAAATAGAGTGAAATTCGTGCAGAATCTTCTGCTACTTTCTGGGCCGACCAGCAAGGTTCTTGAGTCCGATCGGAGGTCGATCCACCGTTGGATCGTGCTGATTTTTGGACAGGGTGTTCGGAAGACGTGGTACTACGTTCTGACCGTTGGAATTTGCGTTTGGAGGTTCGAGTGATTTGATACGATTTTTTGATCGTGCGCCATCGATTCGGTGAAGTTTCTCTACTCTTTCTTTTAATTGTGGTTTAAGCCAAGATTGGTTAATCTTGAGATATTGTGATCCTCTAATTGTGTTTAGAGAGAACTCGTTGTACCCATTATATTGATAGTGGAGATTAAGTGGCCTCGAGGGTCCCGTGGTTTTTCCTCTCTCGCCTTGAAGAGGTTTTCACGCTAAAATTGTGCGTGTCTATTGTGTTCTTGTTTGCTATATTTGTTAGCTTGCTTGATTCGCTCTACTGGATAGATTCCTACGAGATTTGCACATGTGGGGAGAATTATTTAATTCCGCTGCATCTAATTATTCTATTAGATTCGTTTTTCTCCCAACAGAAACAAGGGGTGGTGTTGATCGAAGTGACATAAAGCCCCTACAAATTATTCAGGCAGAAGGTCCTAACTTTCGTGTTGATGGTTATTTTGTAGAATGGCAGAAGGTAGGTGCCATACACTGAATTTTGTTGGGTTTGTTTTTCACTTTGCTGGAGTGCAGAACCATATGCTAACCATGTCATATTGTCATGTTTTATTCTTGTTGGCAGTGAAATTTTCGAGTTGGGTTCACTCCAAGGGAGGGTTTGGTTATATATTCGATCATGACATGTTACATAAATTTTAGGTGTCAATTTGAATTTGAATTTGAGTTCGATTTCATAGAGTTCTCGATTAGGTTTTATTAATTTTTCGCATCGCCTCGAATTATGTTTTATTAATTGCAAAATCGATTTGATGAAACATATTCGATGACACATTTTTGATAAAACATTTTTGATGAAACATGTTCGATGACGCATATTCGATAAAACATTTTCGATAACACATATTCGATGAAACAACACTAATAAAAATGTTTAGACCGACTTTTTATGCGAACTAAACTAATAAAAAGTAATGTTCTGCAAAATCAATTCGAAGAAACATATTCAATAGAACATTTTCGATGAAACATATTCGATATTCGATGAAACATATTAGATAGTCAATGAAACATAATCGATGAAACATATCATATGACACATATTAAGAGAACCGATAAACGATTTGTAATTGAACCGATCAAATTGTGCAGAGAACCGATAATAAAAGATATTCAACTAATGTAAAAATATTCAAAACAAGATATTCAAGTAAAAAATAATATTCAAGATAAATAGGGGTATAAAAATATGTTTATACCGGCTTCATGTCGTGTTAGTTGCTATTTAGTTAATAAAATTCGCTTTTACCTTAAAAAATGTTTATACCACTCTGATGGTATAAAATGACCTAAAGAAATTTACAATTAATTTATATTTACATTAGCATGTCATTGATGACTCAGTATTAAATGTGACCATTAATTATTTTATCCAATGAGTACAAGTGTTCTAAAATTTGTATTGAATTAATAGGTTTGTTCCTAAATGAAACCCTAAATTTATAACGAAGATAAGAAAATGGACTTGTAATTTAAAAAGTAGGAAATATATTCTAAATTTTAAATGATAATATTATATTCGTTTCCAATCCGGTCTAAAAGTATATATGCATTATAAATCAATGGGATCGAAAAAGATATTAGACTTGTATTAAGTTGAGAATCTCACTTGCTGTTGCCATTTGAGTGTCCATTTTATTTTTTGAAAAGTTTATAATGATAATTCAATTTGAGATCTTCAATTTTGCATATATCTCCCTATCTCGTGGCTACTTATATACGTATCTCCCAAAACGGGTTGTCGTTTTGCAGGAGCAACGAACCAACCAGAGCGCGCCAGCAGAGAGAAACCTGAAACATAGCAAAAACAACATGTCTGGAATTAGCATTTTTTGCCTCATTATGGCAACACAACACAAACACACTGCGACCAAAAGCCAAATACATCACTGTTGCTTCACCTTTCGACCCATCTCTCTTTCTTTCACCAAAGAATCTAGGGTTTGATTCTTCTTCTCCACCAGCTCCTGCTTCAGGGTAAGAGAATCTTCAATACTGTTTCCTTCTCGCCCTTATTCTCTCTTCCTCTTTCAATTTGCTGCTGTCATAGGGTTTCAAAAGTGAAGCTTTGTCCTTTTCTTTCTGCTGATTGACCTTGTTTTTTGAGGCTAACTTGGCTTCTTCATGATTCTCCTGTTTTTCTTGATTGTGTGATGGTGTGAGAAACGGGTGTATGTTCAGCTTGTTGTTCATTTTCTTATGGGTCTTGTTGTGATTTTTTGTTTGTTTGGATGGTGAGAAAATGGAAAAAAGGGAGAAAAAGTTATGAATTTTATGCTGTTTGAGTTTCCTTGAAATCGGGGATTCGTTTTTGCTATGAAATTGGGAATTCAAGTTGAAGGTTTTTTTCAACCTGAGGCTTGCCTTTTATTAGTTTTGCTTGCTCTGCCTTGATTTTACCTTTAAGGAACTTCATATTTGAGCTGCTGGGTACCAATTCCACCAGTGCATCAGGCATCAGTATTTGATAAGCCTTATTCCAGAAGTTATTTCAAGTTTCTTTCTGTACTTTTTTTTAATGTAAGATTATCTATAAGTTATATCCTAAAGTATTTTTTTTAATCAACAATGCATTAAGATTTGGGCTCAATACCTCCCTTATGAAGAGGGGATCTTTATTTTTGCCACTTGACTTAACATTTGTTGGTAGAGAGGGGCACAACTTAAATTGGAAGAAAAAGATACCGCTGTTGGGACTCGACCCCAAGTTTAAGTGCTTGACCAGTTGACCAAGCAAGGTTTGGTATACCTTAAAGTGTTATAGATGACATTCTCTAATGATTGTCTTTGGTTCTAATTTCTGATATCTGTATGCTTGCTGTTTCTCTGTTTATGGTTAAATCTAACAATTGATTAACTGTCCTTACTCTGTTTTATTCATGCTACATTCCTTATTTCTCTTTGAATTTGATTTTCTTTTAAAGTGATTTTGATTGTATAAACACATGGCACTGGGATTTCCATAGTTGATGATTATGTATGGTATGCTTTGCCTGCTTTTCAGAGGGCGGTGTTACACGATTGACCCTTCTATAATTGAAAAGAAAGGGACAGTCAATCTTCTAGCAGTATGGCGACTGAAAGTCCAATAAGAATGCCAGGAACAAGTGAAAAATGGCCATCTCTAAAGGAGGCGTCAACATTTGCACCACCAACTAGTATGGTTGCTGAGGATTTGAGATTGCTTCTGAAGGGCCATAGGTTTCACGGAACTGCAAGGGACGCAGTCCCTAATCGAAGTGGTAGTGCACCCCCAAGCATGGAGGGTTCGTTTTTGGCGATAGGCAACCTTATTTCCCAGCAGGACACCAGCCCAAATACAAATTTAGAAAGCCTAAATAATGCGATTGCCAACTGTGAGTCTGAAGAACAATTACGTGCAGATCCAGCTTATTTTGCATATTATTGTTCCAATGTTAACCTGAACCCTAGACTTCCTCCACCACTTACCTCATGGGAGAATCGGCGCCTGATACGACATATTGGTGGTTTCCAAAAAAATAGGGGATTGACTTCTGTAGATGGAAAGGGAAATACTTCCTTGCATATGTCTCCAGGTGCACTTTCTACCCACACTGAAGAGTGTGAAGATGATCGGTCATCCCAGCAGCCTTTAGAGGATTGTGTAGATCAGACTAGTACATTTTGGCCTGAACAAGATGTTATTTTTTCCCCAGGAGGTGAACACAAAAATCTTCTACATTTGTTACAGGTAAGGCATTATGTTCTCTGAATTTTTTCCATTCTCTATTTAGTGATGAAGTACTTAACTATTTTGTATTGTTTTCTATATTGTTGGGATCTTATATTTTTATTTCTTCAGTTGAAATATTTTAAATTTTTTGGATCGAAACTTTCATTAATCATGCCATACAATCTGGAGAGATTTTGTGAAGTTCTGGAGACAAAGATCTATAGTTGATTATAATTGTATCAGTTATTTATTGCTTCCACATTTATGCCAGTAAATGCATAGTCGTTGCTTTGACTTTGCAGGAACAACTCCCCAGTGACCCATCCACTGCATATATTCAGTCTCACTCCTTAAGCCATGACATACCTAAGGAAGCAACTGACGGTGATGCTAATTCTGGCTCGTTAAATGATTCACCTGTCAGTACATCAAAGCCTGTACCTGTTTTAGGTTATGATGATAGAGGGATATCATCAAACAGTGATTACTCAGCTGCCTCGGTTTCGAGGGCTTCATCTCTTGATTGTACAGGAAGCTCACCCCCTCATAAAGAAAATTCGGACAATACATATATCCATATGCAGGATGAACTTTTGACTAGTGGTGTCAGTAATTCAGATATTCCCGTCATTGGGTCTAGAATGAAGGCTCTTAATTTATCTAGCCTACCAAATGCGGGAAAGCATAATAAACAAGGACAATGGCACCATAACTACGAAAATAGTGCGGTGCAAAACCAAGTACACCCACAACAAAGCAACTCATTTCACGTTCAAAGTTCTAATTCTCAACAGTCATCCCAAGCAGGAAGCCCCTTGTTCATTGGCAGGGATCAATTTCTCTATGCCCCCTCCAAATTCTTGCCAGACCAGGTACTGCAGTCATCTGGGTTCACGCCTCCACTATATGCGACAGCAGCTGCCTACATAAATTCAGCAAATTTGCTTTACCCTAATCAGCAGGCTCCAACCTTATTTCCTCCACCATATGGTGGATCAGGTGGGTATACATTGAATTCAGCAATGGTTCCTCCATATATTGCTGGATACCCCCAGGGAACTATCCCTTGGGTTTTTAATGGCACTGGCACTCCTGGTCCGAGCTTCCATGCTATAAATTCTGGTACTTCAAGTAGTGGTTTAGCACATGGTGTTGATACACATCATTTAAACAAGTTCTACGGGCAGCTTGGGTTTACTGCTCAACCCACCTACGCTGATCCCCTTTATATGTCATACTATCAACAGCCTTTCGGGCAGGCATATGGTATGCCTAATCAATCCGAACGAATGGCATCACATGGTGGTATTGTTGGAAACCAGGTTAGAGGCTTTGGATCACAGAAAGAGCCTGATGCTATCACAGATGATCAGAAATTTCAACATCAAAAAGGGGGTGCGATGAGCACTCTGGAGCCAGAAAGAGGGGGGATGATGGGTCAGAATTATTTTGAAAGCACTTCAAGCATGGGTATGTTGATGCAGTACCCTACCCAATCACTTGCTAGTCCTGTTATGCCCGGGTCCCCAGTAGGTAGGCCCAATCTCAATTGGGGGAGAAATGAAATGAGATTTCCTCAAGCTCATAACAGAAACAGAAGTGTATATTCTGGATGGCAAGGTCAAAGGGGATATGAGGGTTTTGATGACCCCAAAGTTTATAATTTTCTGGAAGATTTGAAATCTGGCAAAGGCCGGCGGTTTGAGCTGTCTGATATTGCAGGACATATTGTTGAATTCAGGCAAAGTACCAATGCACCTTATTGTGTTTGAAATTCTTTATATCCATGATTATTTCCAACAAAATAATATTGAATTTTCATCTTCAGCTGTGATCAACACGGGAGTCGATTTATACAGCAAAAGTTGGAAAATTGTACTGATGAAGAGAAAGCATCTGTTTTTAAAGAAGTTCTCCCGCATGCCCCCAAGTTGATGACAGATGTTTTTGGGAACTATGTTATTCAGAAGGTTGAATATATTCTGTAGCTTCTTCTAAATGATGATTTTCTTGACTGTCTTATAAGTTCTTTCTTTTCATTCAGTTTTTTGAGTATGGAAGCTCTGAGCAGAGGAGGCAACTTGCAAATCAGCTTGCAGGTCAGATTCTGCAATTAAGCTTACAGATGTATGGCTGTCGGGTGATCCAGAAGGTATACATAGCTCTGTGGTACATTTATGTAACCTTACAGTTGTCTAATAATTTTGTGTAATGGTTTTAGTACTTACACTTGGTAGTGATTCATTAATTTTACGCCCAATAATTACCTGTACAGAGTTACAAAGTATGTTTTTTTTAAAAAAAACATTATTTCTGGTTTTTGTTGTTTCATGCATGTGACAGATGATACCTATGGTTGCATGTTTTGCTATGTTGAATTAATGTTCTCTTAGACTGTTCATCTAATGTTTACTAGTTACAAGGTGAAGTTAGTATAGGTATCAATGGAGTCTATTACAGTTTAATGGTGGGAATATAGTTACAGGTTCAATCCTGCTTGGACTAGATTAAAGCGGCATCAGAATTATTACTGCTGTCTGTGCCATTTTAATTTGAACTTTAGTATTTAGGGACCATGAATGTATAAATGAAATGTCAATTGATGATTAATGACAGGGATGCCCTTTCCTGAGCTTCAGCAAATTTTACTATTGTGTATGAAGATAAACATATACATTTTAATGTGTATTTATTCTCTCTGCATTGGAATAGTGAAACTGAACTGTTACATAGATGCATCTGTATTGGCAGGACTTCCAATTCAAGGCACATTTTTCTCATATACCAAATATATTTTAAAGGTTACACATTGTACTGGTGGTCAATCAGGGGCCAAATGAACTACTCCTTTCATCCCAAATAAGTGTCAATTTGGATGTTTCACAATAAGTGTATTATTTCTTATTAAGAAGTTAGTTATGTATGTATTACCAAATATTCTTGGTTTGAGTTAGTGATACCCACATAGCAATATGGCACATGGGAATCATGAAGGCACGTAGTGGAAATAGAAGCACTAACACCCCTAATCCTTAGTTTTGCTACAGAAGTAAATGGTATACATATTTTGGTACAGTGAGAGTATTTTATTTTAACAACCTTGAAAATGATGTTATCTTTGACCTTTTTCTTTCTGGTGAAGGCACTTGAAGTTATTGAACCAGAGCAGAAGGCACAGCTCATTCATGAGTTGGATGGACATGTTATAAGATGCATACGTGATCAGAATGGAAATCATGTTATACAGAAGTGCATTGAGAGTGTTCCATCAGAGAAAATAGGGTTTATTATATCTGCATTCCGTGGTCAAGTTGCAACACTCTCTATGCATCCTTATGGTTGCCGTGTTGTACAGGTGATATTTTAGCGGATTAATCTCTCATCGTCCTCCCTTCATCTTTCTCTGATTGTAATCAGTCCTTTTCCATGTTTGTGTTTTTGTAGAGAGTTCTAGAGCATTGTTCAGATGAAGTGCAATGCCAATTTATAGTGGATGAGATATTGGAGTCTGTTTGTGATCTTGCTCAGGACCAGTATGGCAATTATGTCACCCAGGTTAGTAGTTATAGCGCCAAAAAGAGAAATTTAGTCATTTCAATTTACAGTCTTAAGTTTATACATACCACTCGACTTTGCTGCTTCAGTTGTAAAATGCTAATGCACTTGTGTTTATAACAGCATGTGGTAGAGAGAGGAAAACCTAGTGAAAGAAGTCAAATGATAATCAAGTTTTCAGGGCGTGTTGTGCAACTGAGCCAGCATAAATTTGCATCAAATGTTGTTGAGAAATGTTTGGAGTATGGTGATAGTGCCGATCGAGAATTGATGATTCAGGAAATTGTTGGGGATAATGAGGGAGTTGATAATTTATTGGTAAGTGTCAATTCTATACTTGGCATGCTTGGGAATAACATCCTCCACAAGGAAGATAAAGCACTGGAGGAGCAATATCCTCTTGCGATTACTTAATTGATAAACAATTTTATAGACATCACAGTTTATGAATGAGATAATTACTATTGGTAAACCTAGTCTAGGGTTAGTATTACTACTTTCATCCAGGTTGGGCTTGCTTTGCCGATAGGAAGAATTTACTACTGGGCACCATACATAACTAATGATCATTCGCATCACCAAATAACTTGTAACTGGCTACATAAGGGAGACAACAGATAATTAGAGGCTTCTTTTAATAAGTTAAAATTGTTGTCTATCAAAATTGTTTCCTAGTCTCTCTCTCATAGAATAAGAGTTCCAAAGAGTTAGTGCTTCCTTTTTCAGTACATGCATTCATGATCCATGTGTTATCCTACTTAGTGGTTGCAGCTAACTAAACTCATGGATGCTATTGGTTATTAATATATAACTAGCATCTAAAATAAGAAATGTGACACTTTATTTGGGACGTCGATTTTAGAAAGTGCGCCTCTTATTTTGGAACCGAGTGAGTATATTTTTATTGCACTGATTGCTGAAAATTCATATCATTATCATGCATCCTGTAAGATGGTCTAGGTATTTGTTGTTAACCTTTTGCATGAAGTGATCATTAGGTTTTCCATTTAATATACTTTTTTTATTAGGATGACATAAACCAGAATTTATCAGGGAAGGTATATTTTCAATTTTTAACAGATCGATTGGTTGGATATACTGCAGAAATAAATGAATTCTTGATTTTCAATATTTCACATTCAAGGAATTACTTAGAATCATGTATCATTTTGATTGGCTGAGATAAAATCTACATAGGCTTTATAATATTACTTCTTGTTTGTCATTATCTTTATTCTTAATGCAATTTTACTGTATAAGTAGACTGTTATTAGCTGCCTGTTTAAATGAGTTTTTCAGGTTTGCTTTTAATATGACTGATTTTATAACTTTTGTGATGCTGCTTAATTTAATTGTTCTGCTTGATCTTTATCCCTAGATAATGATGAAGGATCAATTTGCAAATTATGTCGTCCAGAAGGTTCTTGAAATATGTCCTGATGATCAGCGTGTGATCTTGCTTGGTCGTATCAGAGTTCATGCAACTGCTTTAAAGAAATACACCTACGGGAAGCACATCGCTGCTCGGTTTGAACAGCTATATGGAGGTGGGTAATCATGTACATTATACTCTTTTGTTTCACGTTTCATATATATTATTCAGTTTGTGTTGTTGACGTGATGTTAAATAGCACCCAAAACCTCTTTTCCTTGAATTTTCTCGTCAAAGTTTGTGATGAAATGCTATATCTATTTGTGCTGCTTAATGGATAAATGTTATATAAGTGAAGTTAGAAGGTGCATTGAATCATGTACATTATACTCTTTTGTTCACGTTTCATATATATTATTCAGTTTGTGTTGTTGACGTGATGTTAAATAGCACCCAAAACCTCTTTTCCTTGAATTTTCTCGTCAAAGTTTCTGTGATGAAATGCTATATCTATTTTTGCTGCTTGATGGATAAATGTTATATAAGTGAAGTTAGAAGGTGCATTGAGTGGTTGTTGGTTTACTATAAGAACTTACATTACATTACACTAGCATGAATTACGTAACATTTATTTCTTCTCAATGCAGAAAATCAAACAGCAGAAGCATAATGCTGGTGCAAAGGAGACTCAAACCCAAAATATTTTCATTCCGGAGCTTCGGAAATAATCCTCTTTGTTGTAAAGTACGTGTAAATACATGTTCAATGTGTTTGTAAATTAGTAATATTGTTTGTTTAATCAGAAACACGGGTATGTAATGGATAGCAACTAGGATTGTTTATTGCATTTGTTTTGTGAAAATGGTATATTCACTTACAATTTCAACTATTTACGCTTTTTTTTGTTGAAAAGAGGGGTGATTTTAAAACTTATTAATGAATGTGTGAGCCACGCTAACACATGTGGTCTTGAGTTCGAATTTTGGTATGTACGGGGTTTTCACTCGAATTTTGACAAAGGGGTTAAAAGACCGATTAACATGGTTCCCTAAAGGTCGGTTCAAAACAGGAGATTTTCTTGATTCACTGATAAAAAGAACTACAAACCAAAGACTTTCTCAAAACAAATAGATTTGTTGGCATTGACACGTCTTGTGTGTTCAGATCACACATGATTTGTTGTTGTCGCTCAACTATTGCCTTTACGGTAAGTGGCTTGTAGAGGTATTAGCAGTCTGATCCCATTAGTGATAGTGCCGTATGAATTGACAATCATTTTATATATGTTTGATGCGCTTATGAAATACGTTGACGTAAGTAATATGGATAACACTGTTTGTTACATTGAATAGGAGTAGCATAACCCTAAACAACACTCATATCGTGCAACCAACGTGAGCATAAGAGCTTAAAGGTGATATATATGAGAGCTCGGTATTCGGCCTCTATGCTAGAATAGGACACTATCGCATGTTTCTTAATCCTCCAAGCGATAAGTAAGTCATCAAGGAAGAAATAATAGCCTGAAGAGAAACCTCGATAAGTAATCTAGTCAACATTATAGTAGACCTGTAAGACCATAATGTAAACCTTGAAACAAAGTACATTGAACATATTGCAAAATTCGATGAACATTCTCATAGGAAACAATAAAAAGACTAACCATAATACTCAAACCTGAACTCTAATGGGCCTAACATAATACTAATAAGTTAACCCTAATTTACCATAATTGACAGTATGTAATGTGTGACGCACACATGACTTGACTGACAATATGAATTACACCGACAATATTATGGTGTGTGCACGATATGAGCATCCTAAAAAAAACTTGCCATCAGAGCGAGTGAGTTTATGCGCTGTCTCAATTGGTGTAAAAAAAACCTTATAATTTATGAAGCCTACTCGAAAGATGAGATCGCTTGCATATCATGATGGTATGAAGGAGATTTTGAATATGTAGAAATGAGCCCGAATCGAGGCGGTCAACAACTTGCATGTCACAATCCATGGGAGGAAGTTGAAGGAGTAGTGTGATCCAATATCTAGGCCACTCCGTGTCAAAGCGTTGAATAATGTACGCTTCACTTCAGGTAGTGCTTCTGATTTTGAAGAGTCTAGGGACTAACAGGTTGTTTCGGTGCCTCACTCTGTTGTAGAGCTCATGGTTAACTCCCTTTGAAACCGGACATAACTTCCAAACGCAAGGTTGGCTAAACCGGTGTTCAGGGCCCAGAGAATAGAATAGAAGCTGGAATTTGAGACAAAGGAGCTACCAAATGGGTCTTGCTTGATCTGAATCTACAGCTATTGCAGTCTCCTTACTGATGGAATCTCCATTCTCCTCAGCTCAAACGAGCTAGGCAAAATTTGCAAATTGTTTTACAAGTGATTCTGATGAACGTTCCCAATCCAATAAGCTCAGATTTTCAAAGTTGAGTAGGACAGTTCATGAAAGAGCTATAACCCGGCAAAGGCTCGAGAGCAATCTCCTTCAACAATGGATTCCGGATGGACCATTACCAGGTGACCCGCATGACTTACAAAATTATCACAAGTTGAACCTGCAATTGGGAGCCCAATAATTTGTCCCCACCGTAAACGTCCTTGTCCTTCCTAAATGATCTTATAGGAACAATCACAAATTACAAAAGACCAGTAAAGCAGCCACTCCCTGAGCATGGATCAAGTGACCGAAACAAATGAGACCACTTCTGTTATGCAATGGCCAAAATCGAGCCAAACAAATTGTCCCCCAAAACTTGGTTTGGCATTCCTTAGTAGCCAGGAATAGATGGAGGAGAAGTCTGAGCCAAAGTAGATTTAAGTATGAGCTTGGGCTTCTTGCTTGCTTCGGTGTGAGTATTGAAGACCAAGAGTTTGGCATCCTGTAGACGAGTCATGGAGCTTACCAATGGCAGATTATGCACCGGCAGATCACAGCATCTTTTCATTAAATGCTAATTACTTAAAACCCAAGTTTCAGAGCTCTTGAAATATTTTTGGGCAGATACTAGTTCTCTTAATTCCAAAGAAATGCAGAACCCAAATTTACTAAACAAGAATTTGAGCAAAATTTAACATAGAAGCCCACATAAGTCATTGGGAGGTAGTAATATCCAGAGCTAAACGATAACAATCCCAACAAGATAGTGACATTCAAATCCAAAACTAATCAAATAGAGAGAATCCCATATCTTCATCCTCACTCTCCTCTTTCTCTTCCTTCTTCTTCTCTTCAGCTGCAGGTGCCTCAGCAGCCGGTGCACCACCAGCAGGAGCTGCAGCAGCAGCACCACCAACAAAAGCAGCAGCAGTGGCACCGCCAATAATCACCTGCTCAAAACAATAATAACCATCTTCATGTAAACCCATTTATGTATTTCAATTGTCATCATCACACCGACAAACAAACTCATTCAACAAACGTATACCTTTGAGTTAATCAAAGGCTAATGTTTTTTTGCTCTAAGAGGTGCATTGAGTTTTGCTTTTCTCACTCAACTACAATCCATTAAGTTTTCAGCTAATTTTAAACACAAAATAACTAAATACCCTTACTTGGCATTTTAGTGTATTTTAGATGCAATTTATTATTAAACTAGGTTGCCTCTTAATAGTAAACCTATTTGCCGTTTAATCTGAGACAGAAACATAAATCTCATCCACAAACAGAACATTATATAGTTACTCTGCTTGTGCATTCGATCAAAACTAGTAAACTAGCCTTAAATATTTCGAGTGAGCAAATAAAATACAATTGAAAGTTGAACATTAGCAAAATTGAAATGATACAAAAATTAGTAGGAATCAGAGCGACACAATCCAGAAAATGAGCAACAACGCACCACAATATAAAACCACTGAATCAGATCGAATCCAGAATCATACAACCAATTCCATAGATAAAATTTCAGAGAAATGGAGCGAGAGAAGAACCTGGAAGACGGCGGAGTGAGGGGTGATGAGGGAGAAGGAGGACTGGACGCCGCCGGAGGAGTCGGCGGCGCAGGCGGCGGAGACGAGCTTGCGCTGGAGCTCGTAGGTGGAGCCGGCGGAGGCCTCAAGGTCGCCGGAGAACTGCTTGGCGTTCCACTCTCTTCCCTCAGCTTTGCAGACGAATGTGAAAACTCCCATGGCTGCGAGATTTGGTATCACACTCAAAACCTAATTGCTTGATATGAGAGAGAGTGGTGAGTCCACGAAACGATTGAGTGGGAGTATTTATATCACCTGCACAGGAGAAACCCTAGTTGGAGTTTTGATTGAAATCAAATGACGGATTTGTCCCCGCGTCTTCAATTTTTCATTCTTTTTAAGAGAAAACAACAATTTTAATCACGTGATATGGATATGACAATCCCATTTCTATCCCCGTTAAAAATGGAGTGGAAATTTTTCATTGGGCAATGATAATTGATTACACCCAACTTCTATTTGGTACCTCAAATTTAAATAAGCGACACATAACTTAACGGTTAAATCTAACTGAATTGGTCTGTTAAAAAGTCTAAAATGCCCTCAATAGTTTTGGTTTGTTAAACTGGTCTGATTGGTTCAATTGATATGATTATGAAATGACTATTTTACCCCTAATTAAACGACTAAACTAACTAATGGATTGAGAGCAAATTTGACTTTTCAATTACATAAATAATTATTATAATTCTTTAATAAATAAATATTAAAGTTTAAATCAACACGTATCAGTATACTATATCTAATCCAATTCATATTAAATTTCAAAATTTTAGACAATTATACAGTATAGACATATGAAGTTCATAACTTGAAAAAACCCAGAAGCTCCAACCAGTCACCTCCTCACCGTGCTCTGCTCGGGGACCTTTTCTAATAAAGAAGTCGGAGTCTCAAAATCCGACGAGCCTGCCACCACGAACGAGATTTTGAAAAGGTTAGATCTAAAAATCGAGGCCCAAATCGAGCACACAAAGCCGGAGCCGCTAACAGATCTGAAATGGGGGCGGTTCTAGGAGGTGCTCCACGGCGGAGACAAGCACCACGCACGACGGGCCAAAAAGACCAAAATGCCCCTCTTTGTATATAATTTGAAAAATAATATAATTATTTGATTATATGAAATGACCAATTTACCCTCAATTGAGTTCAAAATTTAATTTATAATATAAGGTTACAAATGTCTTTTCAAGTTAAATAAAAAAATTAAAATTAAAACAAATGAGGAAAAGTCTCATTTTCCCTCATCCTCACCCTCACCCTCACCCTCCCTCTCTTCTGGACGAGCGTGACGAGCTTGAAGTCCAGAAACGGGCATGGCGGTGAGTCGGAGCGGTGCCGATTTCGAGGCGAGAGGTTGCATGACCCATAGGCTGATTCGTAATCCACAGATTGGTGTCTCCTTCAAGGTCGACTCTGAAGTCATGTCCCTGGACGACGCTCAGATCGGCGGCGACGGCGAGCTCCACATCACCATCAGGAAGTCCAACGCCTCCAGACGCTCCATCGGGTTCACTCCACACCCGTCCTATCTCACTGGAGCCGAGATCGACAACCTGAGCTCGTCGTGCAACAAGGCGCCCAGAGGCTCCAATTTCTACTCCATGATGGGAGTGCAGGGATTTTCGACACCCATACCTTCCAATTTCGAGGAGAACTGAGCGTCAATGGCGTGAACTTTGCCCCTAATAGGGATTTCTCCAACCCATAACTTTCAGACCCAAATAAAAATTTATTCGCGTGATTTTTTGACCTTGTATCTGTTATGGAAATGCAATTTTGTGTATGAATTTTGACCATGAACTTGTTGATATTGGTAAGCGAGGAATTCCCCCAAATTGTACGATCCGATTAATTTTCAGAAGAATATTTTGTGGGTTTGATTTATGTTTGTAATAAGTGGGTTTGATTCATGTTTGTAATAAGGGGAAGGAGGAGGAAGAATGGAGGAAGTGGTCCAGAAGAGAGAGAGAATAGGTTGAAGAAGAAGGTCAATGGCATTTGGTTGAAAATTTGATAAATATTTGAGGGCATTTTTGTCATTTCACAGTTGTTTAATTTATCACTTAAAAAGACTATTATACCCTTGGAGCATGAGGTTAGTTTATCATTTAAGTGAGGGTAAAATAGACTTTTCACATATATCAATAATTATACTCTTAAAATTTATACATCGATGGCATTTTGGTCTTTTTGCACACCAATTATGTTAGATTTAACGTCTTAGATACTTATCTGCAACTTAACTGAACTTGGGGTACCGGCAAAAAACTTTTCAAACTTGAGGTACTGATCTGAATTTGAGTCAAAGTTATGAACTGACGTGGAATTACCACTTTTATTAAATATGTATTATAAAATATAATTTGTAATTAAAAAAATATTTTTTTAATATATCGGGGTGGAATAGAGCGGGGATACCTCACCCCGTCCCCGTTACCGTTCGGGGACACCCCCTCGTCCTCGTCCCGGTATACAGTTGTAAATAACGATTTTCATCATAAATGAAATAAAGAAGTGAGCAACTATGGCATAGTAGTCTAGGATATTTCAGCGTTTGAGTACCTTTGTGTCACGTGGAAAGGGTTTATGGGTTGGGTAGAAATTAGGAGATGGATTATTAGTTACTGTATAGGTTGCGTTGAGTTTGTTGGGTGGGCTTTGGGTTGTGTAGTATAAGTTTCAAAAAAATAAAATAAAGAAAGATCGATAATAGTTGATAGAAATAATGAAGGATATAAAATAAGAACTAACGTGAGACGAGAAACTGTTGCGAATGTCTCCTCATGACCGGTCACATATTCCTGGGAGAATCCTCGGGCAACGAGTTGAGTTTTGTAGCGCTCGACGGTTCCATCGACATTGGTCTTCACCTTATATACCCATTTACAACTCACTGTAGACTTATTGCTGGGTAATGAAACGAGTTCCCAAATATGGGTTTTCTCTAGCACCCGAAGTTTTTCAGTCATTAATTACTGCAACAAAAGATTATTGCATGCCTCACGATATGTACGAGGTTCATAGACGGATAAGGTTGTGGACATGACTCGAGAGAGATTGTGAGTGTTATCTGGTAGTCTTGAAGGTGAGACGGTGGTCATGTGTGATGTTGAGGACGGGGGAGAAACACATAATCTTCATGCAAGACTGAGTTTATGAGAAGAGTCGGGACATGAGGCATCAGAGTACCTGCAGGGGTTACCTTATCTCTGACGTTGAAGACAGGGAGAAACACATAATCTTCAGACATGATTGAATTTGTGGGAAGATCCGGGACATGAGGCATCAGAGTACCTGCAGGGGTTAGCTCATTCCTACCCTAAACTACCACTCATTTGCACTTAACTCCAAGTCTCTAACAGGGTTAAATCTAGGGATAATTACAGGTCACTGTATCGACCCAAACCTCATTCTAGGATCACTACATCTAATTTTTTTAGTACCATGTAACACTTAAGGTAATTTCTGTTAAACCTGACATCAATATTTTTAAGGGTAAATTTCACATGACCCCCCTTAACTATACGCGTGTCTCACATGCCTCCCTTAAGTACAAAATCAATCTGTGAGGTGCCTTAACTATTCAAAAATCCCACTTTACCTTTTTTTTTTTTTACTTTTTTCAAAATTCTGGTAAGTTTTTTGTGAAATGACGAAAATACCTTTTTATCTGAAAAATTAAAATAAATAAATAAAAATGATTTTGAACTTTTTTTTTCTAATTTTCTCGTTGTATAAAATTAAGAATAAAATTTTGTTAATAATAAAAATAATTTTAGAAAATTTTTTTTTACAAAAAAAATTTAAAAATAAAAAATTACTTTTAAACATCGTTTTTTTATTTTTATAAATAATTGTTTCTAAATAAAAAATTAATACTAAAATATTATTTTTATTCTTTATTTTGTAAAACGAGAAAATAGAAAAAAAGTTCAATATCATTTTTATTTATTTATTTTCATTTTTCAGATATACGGGTATTTTCGTCATTTCACAAAAAACTTAACAGAATTTTGAAAAAAGTCAACAAAAAAAGGTAAAATGGGATTTTTGGATAGTTAAGGCACCTCACAGATTGATTTTGTAGTTAAGGGGGGAGGGGGCATGTGAGACACGCGTATAGTTAAGGGGGGTCATTTGGAATTTACCCTATTTTTAATGACCAAAATGCCCTACGCTATATAAATTTCAAATGATATAATTATTGATAAATGTGAGAAGACTATTTTGCTCTCACATAAATGCTAAACTAACATTATGCTCCAAAGACATAGTAGTCTTTTCAAATAATAAATTAAAAATAGAAAATTGCTTGTAAAATGATCATTATGTCCTTTTCTTCACCATCCTCTCACTCCACTTTCACTGTTTCTTTCCAATTTTTTCTCTAGAAACTCCAAACACAAATGCGGAACCAATACACAAATCATGAACCCAAAGACCCGATCACAAACCCGCCACTGGCACAAGAACAAAAGTTCCGATGATTGAATAAAATTTCTCATGCCCAGAATCTCAAAAACATTTCCCATGATTGATAAAATTTCTTGTACTCAGAATCTAAACAATATATTTTTATGATTGAATAATATTAGTATCTGCTAATAAAAAATAAAATAAAATACAAGCCATGACTTAGATTTTGTGTTTTTGATTCTCCATCTGAATCACGAGGAGGCTCGTGGCGCGCTTGATTGGACTGAGGGAGAAGTTGGGGAGAGGCTCTCGATTCACTTTCTTCCATTTGGGCATAGACCCTCACAAAGCGCCCAACATGACCAACAATATGTGGGCTCACAAACTTTTTTGACCGGATCCCATCGGAGCTCGAATTTCTTTAAGGCCTTGGCTTGAAACCCTAGAAACGCAGCTTCGCCACCACAGCAGAAATTGGAGCATGATCGAAACAATATGTTGCTCGATTTTGATCGTCTCCACTATCATTTTTGCTGAGGTTATATCAGAGGCAGTCAGAAATGGAGTGGAGAGAGAGGCAATGGAATGGTTGGTTTGGGAAGAGAGGGGTTGAATAAGATGGAGGGTAGAATGGTCAATTCACCATTTATTTTAGTATTTTATGATTTTTGTTTATTTAAAAATACAGATGTGCCCTTAAGATTAACTTTAATTTGATACTCATTTAAGGGTAAAATAGACATTTTGTATTTATCAATTATTTGTATAACTCTGAAATTAAACTGAGGCGTTTTGGACTTTTTACAAACCACATTAGTTAAATCTAACGGGATTTGGTTTAAATGTAACTAAAAAATCTTGGGGTATCAAGAAAAAAAGTTTCAAAGTTGAACATATTTTTTTTCTAAAACTTGTTATAAAAATAAATAATAAAAAAGTATTTAGTATTTTTAAATAATGATTTTTATATAAAAATATAAATTAATTTTTTATCGTTGAGAATATTGGTGTGAAAATGAATGATAGTTGGGAGTCCCAACTTGGGACAATGATGTGTAAGTTTCCTTTTAAAACATGGAAGAGAGTTATCTTACACAAACGATGACATTTTGATTTTAGTTCAAAGTCGTCGACTTTCTTTTCAGTGCAATTTGAAGCGAATTTTTCCCTTAACTCGCTTTAATTATAGTTGTGTTTAACTTAACAGTTCTTAAGTTTAAAAACAACGTGTAAAGTTTTTCTAAATTTGAAAAAGTTTCGGTTTATCATTTTATGTAAATTTTTTTGTAAATAACGAAAATATCCTTTGTAATAGAAAACCAAAATAAAAAACTTTTTTTTAAAAACTTTTTTTCGTTGTATGAAATAAAGAATAAACTTCTGTTAGTAGCAAAAATAATTTTTAAAATTTTTTTATAACAAAATAAATTTTAAACATCTTTTTATTTTAATTTTATAATAAGTTAACACAAACATATCGTTTTTATTATATTTTTCGTAAAAAAATTGAAAAAATAGTTGAAAAGCATTTTTATTTTTTAACATAAGTGATGTTTTTTCATTTCGCAAAATGTTAACAAGTTTTTTTAAATAAACGAAAATAGTAAAGTTAACCATTTTCAAACTTAAATGATTCCACAATTTTTTTTAATTTAAGGGGTAAATGGAACTCGACTATAATTAAGGGGATTAAGTAGAATTTTCCGTAATTTAAATGCCACATTAAATTGGAACTGCCTTAAATTTAGCTTACGATTGTTATATATACAAATGTTGAATTTTTTTTATCCGTTTATTTATATACACAAAAAGAAAATACTCAAGTTGGAATGTGGCAACCTCTTCTGAAATATTTCTCTCATTCTTATTTCCTAACAATTTTGATTTTTTTGTTTATTTAAATAGTTTATTGTAATATACTAATACAATTAAAACTCAATTTAAAATTATGATTTTAATTCAATGATTTATCTAGTATACTTATACATTTCAAACTCTTTAAATAGTTTATGTTAAAATTTATGATTTTTAGTTTAATGATTTATTGTAGTATACCAATAGATAAAAATAAAATAATAAATTTTAAACATCTTTATTTTTATATTTATAATAACTTAACACAAACATATTGTTTTTATTCTTTTTTTTTAAAAATAATTGAAAAAAAAATTCAAAATTATTATTATTTTTTTGGAAATTGGCACTTTTTGCACCTAAATATACACTTTTGACACTTTCATACCCTAAATTTTTTTTTCTTTTTTCCATACTTGAATTTCATTTTGGGACAATAGTTCCAAAATACCCAAAATACTCATGAATTGAACCAAAATTCAGGGTACTCCTGGACCATTTTTCCAAAATACCAATGAATTGAACCAAAATACCCATGAATTGAACCAAATACCCATGGATTGAACCAAAATTCAGGGTCATTTTTGGTAAATAAATGGTCAGTTGTCCCAAAATGTAATTCATGTATGGAAAAAAGAAAAAAAAAGTTAGGGTATGAAAGCGTCAAAAGTGTATATTTAGGTGCACAAAAGTGTCATTTTCCCTTATTTTTTTAATACAAGGGATGTTTTGTCATTTCGCAACAAATTAACAGAGTTTTTTTCAAAAATAAAATAAAATAGTAAAGTGAATTTTTTTCAAACTTCAGTGATTTTACAAGTTTTTTTTTAACAATTATTATAATCAAGGGGGATTAAGTAGAATTTTCCGTAAACAGAGAGAATTAAGGTAAATGAAACTTGACTATAATTCAAGAGGGATTAAGTAGAATTTCCCCTAAATTTAGCTTACTATTATTATATGTACAAATGTTGATCTATATATGTAAATCAAAATCCTCAAGTTGCTACGTGCAACTTCTTTGAATATATTTCTATCTTTCACATATTCTAAAAATTATGATTTTTATTTAAATAGTTTATTATAGTATACTAATACAATTAAAACTCAATTAAAAATTTTGATTTTTTAATTCAGTGATTTGTTGTAGTATACTAATACATTTCAAACTCTTTAAATAGTTTATCGTTAAAAGTTATGATTTTTAATTCAATGATTTATTGTAGTATACTAATACATTTTATACTCAATTAAAAATTAAAACACTAATATATTGTAGTATACTAATACATTTCAAAGGCAATTAAGTTTAGGGGTAATTACAGATCAGTACACCCGTCGAAACCTCATTCCAGGATCAGTCCCCCAAGTTTGAAATTTTTGTTCTCGGTACCCCAAGTTTCAAATGTTAACACTTGAGTCAAAATTCTGTTAAATCTAACACCAATATTGATGTAATGACCGAAATGCCCTCCCTACATAATTCTTAAAATATATAATTATTTGATGAAATGTTGAATGACTATTTTACCCTTCATTAAATATAAAAGTAAACCATCACTGCAAGGGTATGCTTGTCTTTACAACAAAACAAATAAAATTGATGAATTAATATATACAATTACATTTCTACCCCTATCCAATATCCTCTTCTAACCTCTTTTCCGACCCATCTCCTTCAGCCCTCTCTTTCTCTGCCCCATCTTCTTCACTGCCCAACCCTAATGTTCAGGAAATTGGTTGTCGTCGGATCTGAGCGGAGGAGATAGGAGGCGCCCTCTTCTCTCCATTTTTTATGAGCACTTCGATGTCGTGCCTCCTTTCTCCACTGCCAAACCCTAATATTCAGGCGCCTCCCATGGACTCGCTAAAGAGGAAGGAGGGGAGGGATCATAAATGGTGGCGGACGAGGTTGAAGAAATAGAGGCAGTCGTGGACAAGGAGGCGGGCGTCAAGGACAAAGACGCGGAGGCCGTGTGGAAGGCGTCTCCTATCTCCACCTCCCAGATCCGACAACGACGAGACCATACTAGATCTTTGGCGCCACCTGGAGCGAGCTCGGGACGGTGGCGTCTCTTCTCGCCGTCGTCCTTCTCTTCTATTTGAATCAATCGAGAACGAATACAGTTTTAGGTTTTAAACTCACCCAAAATAATTTTTGTTTTGTTTCTATGAGGGATTTTGGGGTTTGGGGTCGGAGACCGTAGATGAACCGATTCTGTGGAGGGAGAATCGCCGGCGCGAGCTAGGGCAGAGAGAGGATCGCCGGAGCCGATCTGAGGAGGTCGTCGACGAGAAAGAATGACCATGAACAATTTTTTTTTGTAATTTGTAATATTTTATTCTGTCACAATAATATGCAAGATTTGATTCTGTCAAATTGAATCTGTGTTGATTGAATTATGTGAAGAGGAACAACCAATTGGGTTGAGTTCTGTCAATTTTGAAATTGAATTATTGTATTCATTGATTGAAATAAATGTGTTTGATAAAATTAGTTATATTTTTTATCATTTGATTGAAATGGATAAAAGGTTATACAGTTTTGATGAACCAGAGAGTGAGAGATGGGAGGTTGAAGAAGGGGCATTATAGTAATTTCACTTGCATTTATTTTTATTTTGTTCTTCAAAGTTACTCATTTACCCTTGAACCAAAGGTAATTTTGTTATGAAAATGAGGGGTGCAATGTTAATTTTACATTTATAAATAATTATGCTCCATATAAATTATAACAGGGGCATTTAGGGTATTAAAAAAATATGAACAGTATTGGTGTTAGATTTAACTGAATTCGAATTAAAGTGTTAACGTTTTAAACTTGGGGGACCGAGAAAAAAAAATCAAACTTAGGGTACCAATCCTGGAATGAGGTTTCGACGGGTGTACTGATCTGTAATTACCCCTTAAGTTTATTATAGTGTACAAATACAATTAAAACTCGATTAATTTTTTTGATTTTTTAAGAAGTACAACACCATGTTCCCTCCTTCATGTCGCAACTAGTGTCCTTCTTTTGGGAGCTAGGTCCCTGGTTGCTACTTCTCTCGTCTCTGGCCTCATCCGTATGGAAAAATGAATATATCTATTATAAACCGAATTACGAAGTACAAAATCATACTTGTGTTTACTGACTCACTTTCCCCTGCCAAAGCTTGTGGGAATAATAGGTAGGGAATGAGCTAGAAGGCCAAAAGCCGGAGGTCAAGAGAAAAAGGTAAAGTACATAGGCCGATTTGACTTTGGTAAGTTTTGCTTTCAAAATATCATAGGCACATGACATGAAAGGGTAAGAGCGCTAAAGCATGAAGTACAGATGAAGATGTCTTCAATCTCATCTCCAGATTCTACATTCTACTTTATTTTCTCCTGAGCTGGAGTCATAAGGAATAGGAAATGCACCGACAACTCACGAAGGTCTAGAACTCTAACTTTTCAGGAATCGAACCTACGAATTTGCTCGATTGGGCGCTTTCACTATTCCGCCATTGATGCAAAGATACTCAGCGAGCGAACTAGACTTAGTAAAACCGTGAAAGACATAGACTGGGGAATACGATCGCAAGATCTAAACTGAAAGGAATTGGTCCTACTACTTCACCGAAGGTTAGCTGACTGAGGAGTTAGCGGCCACAATAATTCTTTTTTGTTTACCTTAGTTTCACCCCGAAAAGGTAATTTGATCTTAAACATTTCTTTAATCTGTATATTAAGTCATTTAAATGCTAACATAGTACACTAATTATTCTAAATTTCAGTCGTCAAAATATTACCTTCTTATTTTGTTCTCCAGTGAAAAGATATTGAACACACCTCTTCAAGTATATTAATACATTTCAAACTCAATTAAAAATTAAAATATTAATACATTTCAAACCCAATTAAAAATATTTTAATTGAATTATCTATTTTCCAAAATTTTTTTAATTTTTATTTTAATACATAATCATAATAACAAATAAAGTTATAATGAATTAGGATGTGGTTGGATCAAGTTACGAATAATAAACTAAATGATAATAAAAAATAAATTTAATATTAATTAGGATTACAGTTATTTTCCTAAACTAATTTGAATACATGTCAATCACATGTCTCTATTTAAGATACGATTCATTAACCAAATAAAATCATATCGGGCTCGTTCATTATATTTCGATGAATTTTTTTTATACGTTTGATTATGCAATATTCTAATATGTCGTGTTGATTTTCAGGCGATAAATGATGGATTGAAGAAAAATACTGTTGGAATTGACTACTTCAGAGTTCAGACAGATTCAGCAACAAGATAGAGATCGACAGTGACTACCCATCAATTTCAGTTTTATCACCATTACTCATTTCGTCAATTTATGTTAGTATTTAACATTTTAACGTGTGAAAAGACTAAAATACCCTTAAGAGACAAAATGATTTTTTTTAAAAATTGAATGAAATGATATTAATGCGCTTAACTATAAATTTAAATTTCAAAAAGTTACCCCTCATCCTCTCTCTGCCCTCTTCACCTACTCCATCTTCTTCGACATTGATTTCATCTACTCCATGACCCGACGTCTGGACCGACAAAGACGTGGAAGACACAACCGCATATCCCCAATTTCAGCACCGCTAATCGCGAATTGGATGAGCGGGGACGACGAGGAAATCGTGAAATCGGTGGTGGAGGGAGCTCTCGAGTCCATCGCTCTAGGGCTGTTCATTTTACTCGGTAACCTGACACCCGACCCAACTTACCCGACACCCGACCACCCGACAAGTTAACCGAGTCGAGTATTGGGTCTAATTGTTGAACCCTCCGAGTACCGGACTACCTGAAAGTATATATACACGAGGACCACATATATATACACAAAAACCAGAACTTATTCACTTGTCAGCCCAGCCCACTAAACATGCTAGCCCAATAAACATTACCAAACTTATCAGCCCAACCACAATTCTAACTTATTTGATATTACATGAGAGAACAAAAAGATATATAAACCATAAAATGCATTCATACTTTACCGATGTGAGATTCTATGGATTGGAGAGTGCGTGCGCCAAGAGGAAGACAAACAGACGCACACGGAAGTGACGCGTGGCATGCCGCATGCTTTGGTTTTCCTCCTACATTGAAGTCCCACATCGGTTGTGAGTGAAAATTTCACTCTCCCCTCTCCCTATACATTGTGTTGTTGTTTTGATATTCTTTCATGACTCACAAGCCTTTGCTTGCAATGTCCAAATTTTTTGGATGGACTCACGAGTTTGGTTAATATTTTATTTTATTTTAATGTTTTTGATGAATATTATTTATTTAAGTAATTGAGATTAAGTTAATTTTTTTATTATGGGTTAATTTATTGGGTTCATTGGGTTGTTGGGTTGTATCTGACTCACCCGATAGTCTACCCGAACCCGACTACCCGACTCCTCAACCGAGTCGAGTATTGGGTTTGGGTTTCACCACCCGACTTAAACCGAGTCGGGCCTAGCCTGAGTTGGGTCTACCCAAACTGACTCGATGAACAACCCTACACCACTCCACTCCGACCCCCATCGCCATTTTGATTTGATTTTTCCCAAGGTTCACCCTTTCATGGCCTCCTCTCTCAACACAAAAAGCACGTCTCCGCGAGGTCATCGTCAAAATCGACGACAACCACTCAAAACCAGATCAGACTGCCCGAAACCAGCAACAACACTGGGTTTGATTTTGTTTCTAGGGTTTTGTTTCAATTTAATGAGGATTTTCGGTGTTTGTTTGATTTGTGTTTTTTTAATGATTTTGAGATTTTTGTTTTAATAACAACATTGGGTGCGATGAAGAAGAAGAGGAGGAAGGGAGAAGAGAGGGAGTAGCGTGGGAGAGTTGGAACCAGAGAGGGAGTTAGGAGAGATGAGGGTAATTTTTTGAAAATTAAATAAATAGTTAAGGGCATTAATGTCATTTCATTCATTTAAAAAAACAATTTGTCTCTTAAGAGTATTTTAGTCTTTTCACATGTTAAAAATGTTAAAAACTAATAGAAATGGACGGAATGAGTGATGGTGATAAAACTGAAATTGATGTGTAGTCACCCTGATACGAAATCTTCTAGGTATAGTTATGTGATAATGTGATATTTATAGGAGTATCCATATGGAATTATCCCATTATCTTATAATAGTATTTTTTTTGAATTTTTGCGCGATTTGTTTTCTAAGATGATCTCTCCATGTTATTGGGTAAAGAAGTGACAATTGAGTTAAAATAACCATAAACATATTATAAATCGCATAAAAACGATCAATATTGACATGTATGTCAATTACTTTTATACAAATGTGTTTATCATCTGTTAATTTTTAATTTCTCGATATCTTGAAATCCGCGAGCCTTATTTAATGATTTATTTGAATTGTTTTTATGTTGTATTGGAGTATTATCGGTATTTATTCATTTTTATTTATTGTTTTTTTGCAATTTTTATGTTTAATTAATAATATTTTAAAAAATAAATTTAAACACATTAAACAATTTTAATTATTTAATAATATTTTACAATCAATACCGCTCATCACATGGTCCTACAACCTAATAATCATTAAAAGAATAAATAGATCCAGAGCGGGCCAATATGTCTAAGTTGAGTACACCCCTCTAAGTTAGATAAGCTGTGATTAGATTAGTTCCATATATAATTAAGCCGATTTAAATTCATTGGTTGAATCTATTGTGAAGGCCAGGGTTCGCCTTCTTTTCGAAGCCCCCCATCTATGGATTATTAATTAGCCGATACGGCCTGCAATATTAATGTGAAATATACCTAATTTTATTAGTCACAAGTGCAGTCTTCTCCATTAAATTTGTTTGAAAACGAAATAGTTAGCGCAATAAATAACAATCATAAATTATTGCTCTGGGAATATCATTAAAAAAATTCAAGTAAATTGTGCTTTTAGTTGCCATACAAAAGTTGAATGGCAAGTAGTGTGCTAAAAATTAGCATTGTAAACGAGTTTAACTTTTAACCAGTCACTCGAGTTCGATTCGTTAAATCTGTGATTCGAACTCAAAATTAGACTTGTTTAATAAACGAGCTGAACTCGAGTTTAACTTTTTAAGACTCGTCTGGCACGCGAGCAGGCTCGTTTAATATTTAATTAATATATATTTAAAATTTTAATAAATATTTATAATGGAACTAGACGAGCCGAATCAAGTTGAGCCAACCTCAAGCCGGCTCATTTATTATTTAATGAATTATTTATTTAATTTTTAATAAATATTTGTATTGATATATATATTTTTGTCAGCAAATCAGGAAAATTTCACGTACTGTACCAACTTTCGAGTAACTGTGTAATCAGTATTTTAATTTATTTGTCATCATTCGTAGGAAAAACCCGTATGTACTAAGATTTCAACTTAGGAAAACACACATTTCGAACTGTAAGTGTATCAACTGGTATGTTGCCCTATATTTCTTAAGGAAGAGATTTAACACTTTACCGAGCTCTCAATACTCAATGAAGCGAAAGAGATCTAGCTTGAAGAAGAGTAATAACACTTTAAGAGTTACATTCCAAGCATAGATTCTCTTAGTTTTCATCTCATTGGCCTTATCAATGACAAAAATAGTTGTCATAAACTCTTCTTCGAAAGGAAGGATGATGAAATATTGAAGGCAAATGAATTACGAGGGAAGCCAAAATAATTTCTAAGAGCACTTACCACACCCGACACATCCCAAGAATGCCAAAAGAGTAAAGAAATATCTTACATTTGATCCAAGTAACAGGAGGTAAACCGCATACAACAACAATAATATTAGGAGACCTTTTTGGTCAAATAACTAAACCGAAGAATTTTATAACTTCAAGACCAATAAAATTTCAAGTTGTCTTCTATTTCTTTGTAAAATGCAATTTCTCTAATAAGCTTTCGAATTTGCTTTAGAAAAACACTGATGTTTGGCACATCACCATCAAAGATGCATATTTCGAGTATGCCAAATCAATCAATCAAATCGTAGAGACAATAACCAAGTTTTATAAAGAAACTACTCTTGTTAGGGCTGTCCATTTCTATTCGGGACCCGACGACCCAACCCGACCCAAACTCAAATGACGCAAGACCCGACAAAATCGACAAAAATTTGGGCTAGGTAGACCCAAAGCTGACCTCAACTGAGTCGAGTCTTGGGTGGGATTATGAAAACCACCGAATAACCCGACTCATCCGACACCCATATGAAAAAATAGGTCATGCCCATTTTTACCCCAGCGCCCAGCCCATGTTCACTCTGCAAAGCTCAACCCAACAGAAGCCCACCTCGGCCCATCCCTATTCGTGCATTGCAATGAAACAACAACGCTTATAAAAATGAGAATTATTTATGCGTTTCCGATATGGGACTCTTAAACCAAAATAAGCTGCTTCACATGAAATGGTGATATGGCGTCTTCTCCACTGTCGATCTCCGTTAGTTGGATTCATCTCTGTCGTCGATTTTGTGCGACGTGTTCGCGTTATCTCCACATTGACCACCCCTTTTGTCTCATTCTCTCTCTCATCGAATGTGATTCAACTCTCTCTCTCTCTCTCTCTCTCTCTCTCTCTCTCTCTCTCTCTCTCTCCCTCTCCCTCTCCCTCTCCCTCTCCCTCTCCCTCTCCCTCTCCCTCTCCCTCTCGTCTCTGATCTCTCTCGTCTCTGATCTCTCTCGTCTCTGATCTCTCTCTGAAAAACCTAACAATTCTGTCCTCCTCACCTCTGCCTTCTCGTCGACGACTCAAGCAGTCTAGTCATGTCCTCTCTTCTCCATCTCACAACGGATCTCTTCACAGAGTTACCGTTGTGAATCGATCCGTTGGTGAGTCTCATCTCCAACATTATAAATCAAGCAATAGGGGAGAGGAGGTTCATCAACGGTTCGATTCTCTAGTGGAGCAGTAGATTGAAACTTCATCATCAGACAACGCCGGCGACATGTCTGCAAGTCAGGTAAATGTGAGTTTCTGTTGGGGACTTCAAATTTCTTTGAATTTTTCTTCTCCGTTTCCATTTTTTGGGTTTAGGGTTCGGGAATTTTAAATTTCTATGAATTTTTATTTGAATCTGTGTTATGAATTGGGAAACCCTAATCTATTTGCGGATTATGATTTCAATTTGGGGATTTTGAGATTATTAGGGTTTTCAATTAATTTTATGTTTGTGAATTAACATTTTTCTGTTCTCAATTGGGGAAACCCTAATAAAATTGGGGATTAAGGTTTCGAATTGGGGGTTTGGGTTTTTCGTTCGAATTTGTTTTTAATTTAGTTTTATGTTATGAACTTGGTCTTTTATGTTCTCAATTGGGGAAACCGTAATCAATTTGGGGATTAGGGTTTCAATTTTGGGGTTTTGGGTTTTCAGGCCAAATTCGATTTTAATTGAATTTTAAGTTTCTGAATTGGGGAAATCCTAATCAATTTGGGGATTAGGATTTCAAATTGTGGGTTTTGGGATTTATGTCCAAATTATATTTTAATTAAATTTCAATTTCAAATTTTGAGTTACAAATTGGGGATTTCAATTTTGGGGGTTAGGGTTAGGGTTCAGGTTTTTAATCAAAGTCCGGTTTAAATTTCAATTATGATTTGAAATTGTAATTTTCGGGTTTTGATTTTATTTTGTAGTCTTGAATTTACTTAATCAGGTCTGTTGGTTCTACCCGACTTAACCCGACACCTGACCGAGTCAAACCCGACTACCCGACCATGAAGTCGAGTCGAGTTTCGGGTACAACCCAATGGACCCGAATAATATCAAGTCGGGTCCAAAACTAGTCAAGTCTATCCGACCCGACCCGATGAACAACCCTAACTCGAGTGATTAGAGTAGCCTCAAAAGCATCAACAAATAATAAAACAAGGGAACCGTAGACATTAATCGAATGGTAGAAAGTCGTAGTAATTGACATCCAAACAGTCGTAACAAATTTGTAACCTATGAAGACATGGTCAATATCCTCTAAAAGCATCTCCAATGGTATGCTATATTTAACATAAAATTTATGGGAAGAGATCAACTACAAACCCCTTCCCCACTACAAATTTTAGAACCAATAGTATCCGTTGGATTAATTTCATCAATAACCCTAATTAATAGAATTATCTACCAAATGAAACAAATAGAATTAATAGAAAAAGGGTATGTAGTAATTTTTTATGCAATATATATATATTATATATAACCCTAAGCGATTCAGCCCCAATTCCCTATATATTTAAGAGCTCCGTGCGCCACTTCAACTTTCGAATTTCCATCTAGAGGCCGCCGATCGTCCCAACTACTGCTTCGTCGCCCTCCGCCTCGTCGACGAGCATAATCGCCATGCCACCTCAGTTGACGAGCAGATCTGCCAGGTCGTCTCTATCCATGAGCAGAACCGCCAGGCCACCTCCGTTGACGAGCATATCTGCCAGGCCGTCTCCGTCTGCTAGCAGAACCACCAGGCCGTCTCCGTCGATGAGCAGATCCGCTAGGCCACCTTCGTCTACAAGCAGAACCACTAGGCTGTCTCCGTCCGCGAGCAGAACCGCCAGGCCATCTCCGTCGACGAGCATAACCGCCAGGCCGTCTCCGTCAACGAGCAGATCCCCCAGGCCGTCTTCGTTAGCAAGCAGATCCGCCAGGCCATCTCCCTCAACGAGTAGATCCCCCAGGCCCTCTCCGCTCCCGGTGGGTCCCTTCCGACAACGCCACCGTCCCGATCATGGGTATTCTCTTGATACTTTTGCTGCACCCTTGCTTTGATTTCAATTTTTTCTCATGTTTTCCTATTTTGGTTGTTTTGATACTGATTTAGATTTTGGATTGTCCATGTGCGCGGGCCATAGGAGATTCGCTGGCATCCAAATCAAGAGAACTGATGAACATCAAAATGGGTTCGATGACACGGTTTTGATGAAACAAACCGATGGCATGGGTTCGATGGAACAAACCGAAGACACGAGTTCGATGAAACAAACCGATAACACGGGTTCGATGGAACAAACCGATAACACGCGTTTGATGAAACAAACCGATAACACGTGTTGATGAGACAAATATGAAACGTGGAAAGTATATAAAACATATGGTATGAAATATAGTACATAAAACATATCTAATAAGATATATCAAATTAAACATACCATATGAAACATAACACATGACATATATTAGATGGAACATAACACGTGACACATATTAGATAGAACATAACATATGAAACATATTAAGAAAACCGATAAAACGGTTCGCATGTGAACCGATTAAACTATCGCAATGAACCGGTAATAAAAGATATTCAACTAATAAAAAAAAATTAAAATAAGATATTCATGTAAATAAATAATATTCAAAATAAATAGGTGTATACAAATACGTTTATACCCCTGTGATAATATAAAATGACCAAAAGAAATTTACAATTAATTTATATTTACGCTAGTATGCCATTGATGACTCAACATTAAATCTCACCATTAATTGTTTCATCCAACGAGTTAGATGTGTTCTAAGATTTGTAGCAAATCAAAGTATTTGCTCCTGATCAAGACTCAAAATTTATGCTATATGTTATTTTTTAGCATCCATATGTTATTTCATTCCAAACTCATATATTATATGTCATTTATTACATGTCAATTTAATATTTTAATAATAAATAAAATGAAATATATATTTTTATTATATCATTATTATTATTTTATTTAATTAAGGGTAGAAGTAACATTTTGATGGTAAAATAGTTTTAAGATAATATTTTTTTCTTGGAGAGTCAAATGACATATGATGTATTTCCATGTCAAATATGTCATTGAAATATAACATATGACAAAATAGCATAGCAAATAGCATGTGGTTGGGGTTGATATAACATTTTTTGCATTTGTGAGGCAAATATAACATGAGTTGGATATGATTTAAAATGTTACATATCCTACACATTGAAGGCTTCAGCACCTTAATTCTCCCAACCTTTCTTTACCAAAAGGCTTCAACACCTTAATTCTTCCTATCTCTTTCTTGGGCAGTGATGTCCAAGAAGTGGACGCATGATTTAGGGCGCACTGCCTTTCACTCGTCACTTACTTTCCTGACTAACGCACATCAGAACGCGGTTTTCTTTCAATCATGTAAATTTGTAAGTTTCTAGCTTTGCCGGGTCGAACTCTCGGGGACCAAATTGTGGGCTTCATAATTGGGCATTTCGCGCTGTCTTTTCCAACCCGACTCGAAAAAGTAAATACACAGGAGGGAAAGATTTTTAAACTATATTAAGCACAAACTACAACTAACCTACAACTAGTGCAAGAACCTAAACGTGGGGCGGATGGTAGATGGTTGGTCGGAAGTCAAGAATTCGAGAACCTAAGAAATTAAACAACATGATCAAGGCTATCGATCAATAAAACAAGACATCAATAATATCATGCATTTCATTTGGCTTATGTTCAAATACCGTCCCCGTCTATCGAACTTGGTGAAGGCAACGTGTCAGAGTTAGCGACCCATTCGGGATGTTATTACTAACTCCTCGACGGCTTGAATGCCCAACAATCTTTGGTCCAAGGTAAAGTGCTCTACGAGTCGATCCATTGAATCTACTTATGTCAACCATAGCAAGCTCCTCACAGAGTCGAACTTATAATAAAATATTATATGCTAATTGATCAAGGTTAGCATACAACATGAAGCACACAGTAGATTTCAAACGATCATGCACACATATCAATCCCTAATCTAATTACAAGATGTTCACTCATCAACATACAATCAATCAATTTATCGCATACAAATTGGACATATGTCTTAAATACCAAACCCGTTTCACGGCATTGGGAACGACCTAATCTCGGGTGAGAGACCCTCTCGGGTTGTTATTACTCACCCTCAATAGCATTAATCCCGACAATCTCAAGCCAAGATGTAGGCGCCAGACGCCGACACCTCCGTTCCACTTAGATCCACTCACAAACCTTGATTTTAGACAAGTTCATGAGCTAAAAAAAGAACAATCATGCAAGCAACTAAAAGCATTCACTAATAATCACAAGATTCATATTCAAGTATGAATAGCAAAGTAGAACATAACTTAATCATGCAACAATTAGTTAATTAACCATAAATATCAAAGATAAATTCAAGATTAAGGTTTACCTCCCATGACTTAGGGTTTTTAGCCCCAAATCATGGTGCTCAAGTATTCAACTACAAGAAACAACTAGATTCTAGAAAAGGAAAGAAAATTACAAACCCACACCCAAAGACATTGGTGTTAGGAAGCTCAAGACTCTCCAATCTAACTTCTCCTTGTAGCCTCTTGCCTCGTGTTCTTCTTTTCATGGTGGTGGTGGTGGAAACCCTCCATTGGAACACCAAAATTGGTCTCCAAGGGAGGGTTTTGGACCCATCTCTCTCTAGGAAACCTTAGAACTTCGAAACCCTTTCAACCCAAAGTGTGGGTTTCTGAAAAATTAGATCGTATTTTCTGAAATTAGGGTTTATGCTCTTTAAATAGTAGGTCTGCGAAGCGTGTCACGATCGTGACATACTCACGATCGTTTCGCCTCCGTGTTGTCCGTCATATCGAGCCACATGTTTCCCAATTTAATTCGTCATGATCGTGTCACTCCTGTGTCACGATCGTGTCAAACCTATGTCACGATTGGTCACCTTGAAATATTCTCCAATTTATAGATCTTCACACCCCATTCAAATCGACATACGATGGGCCCCAATCGGATTTCGAACGAGAAATCTACACCACCATGAAGTTTCAACTTTTGTAAAGAATTTTCTTTACCAATTTTTCAGCTCCAATTGTGCTTCATTACCTACTAAGTTCAAAATTACACCAAGGATCAAAAATATCAAAATATTGGCTCTAAAAAGACGAAACGAGGGGAATAAGTGTTGTAAATGTGTGGTTTAACAGGATCAAACGAAGACCGCTTGACCCCGCATCAGGCAGCAACACAACTCAAAGAGCAACAACTATTTCTCCCCCTTTTCTTGTTCCCGGGCATCTCCTCTCACAAGAAGAACAACACAGCAGCAAGCATAAAGCTTGTTGCGTTTATATTTCAAAAGTTTTCCTGATGGGCTTAGGACACTTGGGCCTAGAATGGGCATAAGCTCTACAATTCTCCACCTCGTCCATAATTTGATCAACCTCAAATTTTGAACGAACTCTAGCGCATCTCACACAACAAAGATATGTAGAGCAAAACATTCTACAACACCATACCATGGTTGCCTACGTACCCAAAATCGGGATCAAACCTCCGTCGTTTATAGAACCGGACGAAGTCTCCACCTCACCCCAACAGCGCCCCGCAGGGCTGCTCTCAGCATGGACTGATAGGAAGCAAGTCCAAGCAATGTTGAAATTTGCCACTTGTCACCACCTTGATCAACATGTCTGTTGGGTTCTCATCTGTGTGCACCTTCAATAAAAAAAATATCACCTTCCTCTATGACTTAGTACGGGCATGGTGAACTTGATTCTTAGCCAAATGTATCGCGCTCTGACTGTCATACTGTAAATCCACATTCACCTGCTCAATCCCTAAATTATCTAGAATACCCCATAACCATAATTCTTCCCTCACTCCCTTTACCATGGCCATATACTCGGCCTCGGTAGTAGAAAATGATACTATAGTCTGCAACATCGATCACCAACTAAATGGAGCACTAGTAAATACATAACCAGTAGTAGATCGTCATCTATTTAGATCACCTGCATAATCTGAGTCCACAAACTCATTTATTTGACACGTATCTCCACCAAAGCACAAGCCCGTGTTCTCAGTACCCTTCAAGTACCTTAGGACCCACTTCATTGCTTCCTAATGTGCCTTCCGAGGATTTGTCATAAACATGCTAACAACACTGACTGCTAGTGAAATATCTAGACGTGTACGCACCATAATATGCATCAAACTGCCAACTGCATAAGGAACATGATCCATGTATGCCTTATCTTCCGCTGTAGAAGGAGAATGCTTACTAGAGAGCTTGAAATGTGGAGCCAATGAGGTCCCCACTAGTTTTGCATCTTGCATCCCGAGCATGCCAATTAACCGCTCAATGTAGCCTAGGAAACGGGGTTAATTTTTGTTGTTTACTTTTGCTGCGCATGAATTAGATCCCTCGTTTCCCAACAGGATGGTGAGAAAGCGAAATTTTGAGAGCTCATGGAGACCATTGTGTCAGTGTACCGATGCGCAAAATATGAACTTTGGGCAATAGTAAGATAAAACAAGTTATGTATACTGATGGGCCAAAACGTGACACAAAAATGTCATGGTCCAACACCACGTGCAAGTGCACACGATCAGAAGTAATAAAACCAGTAAAATCAGGTCAATTTCTACGGGGACTAATATGAGGGTTTACGATGAGATAAATGTAAGTGTGAGTAAATAAGAACATACTAGCAATTTTTAGCAATTATGTAAACTATGGAAAACATGCAAACAGAGTGTTTATGATAATCAATTAACAAGAGTCGAGGGTGTTAGACATGCATGGTCATGATACATTATTATCTAAATAGTAGTTCTTGTAGAGTTTTATGTGACTAACCTATATCTTAGATACCAAACTTGCCTCTCGGCATTGAAAATGACCTAATCCCGAGTTGACACTTGCTTTCTCGAGGCCGAGACCAAATCAGAACCACAATAACCCGACAATCTTGGGCTAAGAGTTAATCCAGAGTGTCAAAACACGGTTTTGAGCCCTTAACTTCTTATGGTTCCTAGATCCGAAACTACTTGTCTTCCTCAAGAACAATCTAGCTTCTTAAACAATCACCCTAGATGACCAATCTAAAGTGAAAACACACAAATAAGGAAACCAACAACACATACAACAGCCTAGAACTAATATTTCAATAACATGTTTTTAAATTATAAAAATGTCTAGCACCCATGCTTAAGGGATTTAGTCCTCAACCATGGTGCTCAAATCAAAGTCAAGAACATGGAAAATGTAAAAGAACACAACATCGTAGAAATCAAGTTTAGAAATACTCTTATATTCTCAAAATGGTGGACACTTGTTGCTCTTGATACTTCTTCTCCAACAAAGTAACTCCAAAACCTTCGAGAACTCAAAAGTAGACCTTTAAGCTCTCTCCAATGGTGGCAATGAAACAGTGCTGGGAAGTGTAGGGATGACTGTTACTGATGTGATAGGGTCCCCATCCCTCTAGGTTTGACTTTCTTACATATGTGCTAAAAAGCAACTTGTCACGATCGTGCCTTTAGGTGTCCAGATCGTGATATAGAGGGAGTCACGATCGTCTTTTTGGTTGGCACTATCGTGATACTAAATGGGGGAGGAGGGGGGGCACGCTTTACTGGTCACCGTCACGGTCTTCTCTTTGACCGACCACGATCGTTGCCTTTGCAATTATGTCACAATCGTGACAGAAGTGTCACGATCGTGCCTCTCTCTGAGTCCGATCGTTTCGCCTCCGTGCCAGAAATCGTGCCTCGCCACGCGTTGTTGAGAAAATTATATTTGACTGTCACGATCGTGACACTCTTTGCCACGACCGTGACACTCCTTGCCACGATCGTGACTCACCTATGATGCTTTGTCCCGATCGTGGCAAGGTTTGAACTTTGTATTTGCTCCCGTTGCTTCGACCACAAGTCTCGTTGTTGGCGCCCCTTTATAGACTCCATTTTGTCCTTGCCTTCGTACCTATAACCAAAAATCAAGAGTGCAGCTGAATCCGAACTAGAAAAACTCTAAATAGTGAATATGAGGCGAATACATACACTAAATGCAAGATTTAATGGGATCAAATGGAGACCGATTGACTCCACATCATATACGCGTATACAAAACACATTTGTTTGAATGTACATGGATGCAGTGGCGGATCCAGGGGTGGGGGCACCCGCCCACCTTGGCCGGGGAATTCTAAAAAAAAATTATATACATTTTTCCGAAATTTGGATATGCCCCGCTTTAAATTCTGATATGTATACAGAAACTGTGCAATCAAACAATAAAAGTTATTTGGCTTAGTGGTAAAGGTGTAGTGTTTTATTTATGAGGTTTTAGTTTCAAAACTTGGAATTGACACTATTTTTAATAGTTGGGCTTTTAAAATGGACTCTTTACTTTTTTTAAAACCCTCTTTTTTATTCATAGGTATAATTATTTTTTACTAGTTATTGCATTAGTTAAATTATTTTTTCATTTTTCATTAAAATTTTTGTTTTGTCGATTACATTATATTAATTCAATTATTTGTTAATTATTGTAAATTTGTGAATTTTCTAAGAAAACTTAGGCAGAGATTAATCCCATGGTGTGTCGTTTGATAAACTAATCAAACTTGAGCTCAAACTATTAGAGTTTGTAAGGTTCACAAACCGACTCACTTTGTATTTATATATACATGAAAGTTAAATTCAAACTCAAATAAAAAACTAAATAATTAAACTTGAATAAAATTTTGTTATGTACATTTAGTAATTATTTTATTAATAATATTATTATTTTTGATTTATTAATTATATCATTAATTGACTATACTAGATAATTAAGCTTGAATAAAATTTTGTTATGTACATTTAATAATTATTTTATTAATAATATTATTATTTTTTTTAATTAATTAATTATATTATTAATTAACTATACTAGAATTTTGACCTCTTTATGAAATTTTATGGATCCGCCAGTGACTTGGCTAGATACAATAATAATACATGCAAAGACCGTTTCCAATAATTACAGTTGCAGCAGTCATCAGCCGCCTATTTGGTCGGGTTTTTGGATAAATTAATTGCCATCCTAACCCTGTGTTATAAATTCAAGACCTTGCCCACTTTTCCATTTTGCATCCAATACCATCACCCATCACTTAACTTCTAAGTAGTTTCATTTATATAAGTTTGTGTCAAAAAGATGAAGATGTCGTATACCAAATTGTTGTTGTTGTTGTTAATTGGGCTGAGCATGACATTGCAGCAACAACATAAGGCAGAGGGAGGACAACAACAAGTGCCATGTTTCTTCATTTTCGGAGATTCATTAGTTGACTGTGGCAATAATAACAATCTCCCCACCCTTGCAAAAGTCAACTATCTTCCCTATGGCGTTGACTTCCCCGACGGCCCTACCGGAAGGTTCTGCAACGGCCGTACCGCTGCCGACATCATTGGTTTGTTTTATATATATATATGTTCTCTCATCGCAGTTTCATTATATATATTTACTGTCTTATGTTCTTTTACATAATTTGCACCCAATTTGTTTGTTTAAACACTACTATTTCATTATTATGAATAAAAAGTGCTTCGAAATTATATTGATTTTTGTTGTTTTCTAGTTTTCTTTGGCCTAGTAGTGAGCACCTCCTTTTAAATCAACACAAATTCTTAGGGAGGTTGAGGGGTCGGAACCCTACATAGTGAATCAATTTATTCTAATAATCTTAATTACTGTGTGTTTTTTGATAGACAAGAATTAAGTAGCAATAGCTGATCTATTAAGTGGATTGAAGTTTAACAATCAATTCAATATATTTTTGTATAATATTGCATATTAATATAAGTACAAATATATAAAAGAAAAATACAAGAACAACTGCAGACTGCAGTTAGGCACGTCTAACCAAACATTTGTGCATATGATACACATAATCCTTTTTTTTATCTCATCAACCCACCAAAATCCTATATTTTTGCCCATCAGTATACCATTACCATGATCTCCCAAAAACTTGTCTTTTCCCCATCGATCCTCAATTATATAAGTTGCTCAAGGACGAAATCGCTGACTTGCTTATAAACGTTTCAAAAATTATGAATTTTATGTGAGCTGTGAAGATATAAAATGAGTAGGTGTACTTATGTGTTAAATGTGTTTGATTGTGTGTGTATATAACTGTAATTTGAAAATATTCACATATCATTTCTCGGAGTGGGCATAGGTCCATAATCAGACCGAACTGGTCAAGAATCGAACCAGATCTTCGATCCTCAATTTTTTGAGAACCGGATCAAGAACCATTACATAAAGGGCCGATTCGGTTCTGGAACTATTTCTCCGGTTCGATTCCCCTGTTCTACCCTTTAAAACGGGTCACTTCTATATTTTTGTTAATTATGCGGTTTATAGTCCAAATAGAGTTGGTCGCTTCTATATTAGTGTTAATTATGCGGTTTATGGTCCAAATAGAGTTGCTCGCCTCTATATTAGAACCACAGTATCAGGTCGGTCTTCAGTTCCGGGTCTACAATGCCCGCCCCTAACTTTTCCTATATTTGGGATTACAATCCAATAATGTATATATAATCGGGACACCTATTTGGGTACGCGCGCGCAGGAGAGTTTCTTGGGTTCGATGACTTCATTCCGCCCTTTGCTTCTGCAATATTAAGTCCACAGATACTCAAAGGTGTAAACTATGGATCTGGTTCCGCTGGAATTCTTGATATCACCGCCTATATTTCGGTAAATCACCCAATACATATATATTCTTAATTTCGTCACACACACATATATATATGCAGCTAATTAGATGTGTTACATATATATATATATATAGGGTGCTCGGATAAGCATGAATATGCAATTAATGAATCACGAGATAACGATATCGAAAATGAAAGGTGTAATAGGAGAAGGAGCAACAGAGAGTATGTTAAACAAGTGCATATATTTGGTTAGTATGGGCAGCAACGACTACATTAACAACTATTTCATGCCTTTCGCCTATCCCAATGCCTCCCACTTCACGCCTTCACAATTCGCTTCCCATCTAATTGCTCGATACACTCACCAACTAAAGGTACATAATTCTCTATTCAGCTTTTAAATCCATTAAAATCTTAATTAAATACACCCCTAAATATACGTAGAAACAAAAGGCATATCTAACTAATAATGATATTGATATTTTATATTGAATTTTGACCACCTATGTGTACATGTCACTAGACACTAGTGAAAAATTGGGTTTAATGGGTCGGGTATGATACGTCATTGTACGCCGACTATGGTGGGTCGGGCCGACGTGCATAACGAGCAACACACATGCTGCCCGACGAAGCTATGCTCGTCGGCTAAGTTACAACATATCCAAATTACATGGCCCTCACAATGCACGTATATAGGGTATATGATCATCGGGTCCTATAGCTGCGTGAGTACGTTGGGTACATATTTCTTATAACTGACATGTCCTTTCGTGAGTCGGGTATGATCTATCTAGCATACCTGATGTGACCTAACTGTTGTTAGGAACGACTACGAGTTAGCATGGTCGACACAGTACGTCGGCTATGTCCGATCATACACGATGAATGCAAATTGTGCATGTCGGCCACAACCGTATTTTCAACGGGGAGAGCGTCCAACCTAGTTGATTTATGCTCTCTTGTGGTTATTTACTACATATGTAAATATGTCTTTTCATGCTATATATAATATGTCTCACATGTAAAATTTTAGTTGATCTAAATATTTGCCTTTCTAGCAATTCCATGACCTGATTCGTTCATGTTATAAGATTATATTATATTGCAAGAACAATAACTCTAATATATATTATATTTATAAAGTTTAATATTAAAATGATAAAAATATATATTAAAATTATAATAAAATAAACAACAATCTACTTGATTTTGATAAAAAAAATGACATTTTTGTGCACCTAAATATTCATTTTTGACACTTTCATATCCTACATTTTTTTTTCAGTACACTGAATTTCATTTTGGGACAACTGACCATTTATTTACTAAAATTATCTAAACTACTCATGAGATTGAACCAAAATTAAATCTGGTCTAATCTGGTCCAATTTCAATTGTTGAAAATACCAAAATGCCCTTAAATCAACTTCAAATTTTCAAAACATACCACTCCTCCCATCTCTCACCACCTCCCCTCTCTCCTCCTCCCCCTCCTCCTCCTTGAAGACTCTGATGACGCCGACGGAAGTAGCCGAGCTGGAGGCGTGCTGGTAGACTCCGCACCCGACAGAACTCTGCACCCGACAAAAACGACGACGCAGGACCGGTGGAGGTGGTCAGAGTGGAAGTGGAGGCCGTCGAAGCGGTGGCAGTGGTTGTGGTCGGCGCCAAAGCTGAGGAGGCGGTGGTGGGTGCCGGAAAGTGTGCCGGAAAATATGTTCTGGCACACTTTCCGGCGAGTGAAAATTTTGAATTCTTGAACTGAAAATTTCTTATCCCCTCTCTCATTTATGATTATGCGAGACCGAGCCTTAACGAGATTGGATGATCGGAAACCTCCGACCCAGAGGAAGCAACGCTCGACCGGAGAGCTCTAGGCTCTAGAGACGACATTGAACACGTCGGATTTGGCAGCCAAGCTCTTAAGGTTAAAGAGACGGTCATAGTGAGCCATGCACTTGCCCATGAACAGCCTCACCTCATCATCTCCCAAGTGCTCTTCAATTGCTTGTCGGAGCTCGCACGTAACCCTTTAGTGCTCAACCGGAGAGGGACGGAGGACCACCACTTGGAGCACACGCCTCGGAGGTAGAGAAGGTCGAGCTATGACATCAAGTCTCAGGGCAGAGGGACGGCCACCGGAGAAGGAGATGACAGAGAAATGGAGAAAGGAGAGAGAAAATAACAAAATTAGAAAGGGTGACATTCACTTGAAAATTTGATGAATAGTTGAGGGTAATTTCATCTTTTTACACTCTTTACAGATTGGGATGGTTCTCTCTATTATACCAGATTTAATTTTGATTCAATTCAGGGGTATTTTGGAATTATTGTCCCAAAATGAAATTCAGAATAATTAAAAAAAAAAAGTAGGTTATAAAAGTTTCAAAAGTGTATATTTAGATGCAGAAAAGTATCATTTTCCCAATTTGATAAGTCAAATAATCAGTTTGTAGTTTGAACACATTGTAATCGAGTTTGAGATAAATTCGAGCTCAAAATTGCGTTTGTTTAATAAACAAGTTGAATTCAAATCTAACTATTTAAGATTTGATAAACATGAGGAACGGCTTGCTTAATATTAGCAAAACTCGAGCCAAAGAACTCTTTTTCGAATCAAATAGTCTTGACATATATGAGTTTGATTTATATCTCTTATTACACCCCGACATTTTCTTAATCTAACCTACTATAAATATTTTTTATATAAGAAATTTTGTCCCTCTTTCCGAGAACTTGTAGTTTCTCCCTTACGCTAACCTAACTCAATCTATCATGATTCGTGACTCACTGATTTACTGGCCCGATGAGATTCGTACATATAATATCACTTTTTAAGAAGAATCGACTCTTATCTAGTAGGAATGCACTCCAAGGAAGCTCATACACACATTAAAATTTCACTTTTGAGTAAAAATATTTGTCTATTGAGTTTTTAGTGCAATGTGTATATATAAACTTTTCTTAAATTTTATATTTTTTTTGATATGTGACATGAACCCACATGTAAATTTTTTAACAATATAAAAGTAAGATGTGCACATGTTAATCCTATTGCATGTGCTCGTGTAAATATGTTTAATCCTACGTACATGTGACTGTTACATATTTACTAATCTTTCGGTCCGTCATTGATGCTAATTAGTACTTGTGTGTTATATATTAATTAATGCATGGTAGACATTGTACAAACAAGGAGCAAGGAAGGTAGCTGTGTACGGACTTGGCCTAGTCGGTTGTGTCCCTGCCGAATTATTAAGGTTTCCGTCGACATCAAAATGCGTAGACAATATTACTAACGCCACAACAATTTTCAACGAAAAGCTGAAATCGATGCTCACCAAACTCAATTCCAAGTTACATGGTGCCAAGTTCACTTATTTGGGTGTTTTCAGGTCTACCTTGAACCGAAGTAAGTTGTAATTGCCTCATCGATCCACTAGCCATAACCCATTTATATATACATTTTGGATCATATATTGTTGTAGGTGCACTGAAGCAGGTTGGGACAAGTTGTGAAATAGATGCAACTACAGGGCTTTGTCGAGGTCTTGGAGCGACAGACGCTCTGATAAGGAACAGTAATGTGTATTGGGATGGATTTCACCCAACAGAAGCTGCGAATAAGATATTAGCAGGATTCGCATACAATGCTCAGACTCCTGATGATGCTTTCCCTTACGATATCAGCCAACTAGCTGCTATGCCTTAAATATTTCCGACAACAATTTCATTATTAGTTAGTTATCATTAATATATAACGTGTGTAACACCAAGTACTGTTTCGCTTCGTAGGAAACAAGTGACATGCATGTATATGATTATGAATAAATCAATTCGAACCACTCGATTTGATTCATCGTTGTTTTCCCGTGTAACTCCAATTCAATACTCACCCATTATTTGCACTACTGATAATTCTGTAATTTTAATTAACATTGTATCTACTTCTCGGTTATTATTTGCTCCTAAGTTGTGACTGGATCTTGTCTCTATATATGGGTCAGTTGAGTGATTTAGGTCTTGATGTTAACTTCTCTGAACTTTCTTGTCCCGTTTCTATGGTAGATCCAATGACAAGACTTTTTATGAGAAAGGCCTTAAGACAGACCGCTCGTTCAAGTTTATAACTTTGCGAATCCCACCGTCAACATCATCACCTTCATCTCATTGTAGTGTGTTATTGGCTCTATACGTAGGTTTCTGGTATGCACTTTTCGTTCATGTCTCTTCTTGGCGTTTGCATACTTTAATTTCTAGTGGCCTGTTAGGCGCTATTTCAAATAAAACTAGTGATACTATATATATTCCTATATGTTCAAATTTTATGCTTCGACCTATCCATATGTATATATGGATCGAAAACCACAAACAGACCTGGCGTGTATGCCTAGACTTTCACCCCTTACACTAATTAGACTTTGATACTATATATAGTCTATATTTTTAATTAAATATCAGATTTTACGATTGAAATATCAACTTTATTAGATGTATATGTGACATTTAACCCAAATCAAGTACATATGCGTAGAGATGGCAGTGCCCAAAGATGAAGGAAATGTATGAAAGTTATTTTCTCATTCCTTTGTGTTTCTTGTGCCATCATAGGGCTTGAAGGTCAATTATTAATTATTACTTAGCTTAATCTAGCTAGTTAGTAGAGAAAGGAAAAAAGCTTACCAAACCCTCGAATGTGATTACTCGTGCCTAAACTATATTATTGGATGCATACATTTGCTGCCTAACCTTTCTACTATAAATTCTCGACCTTACCTTAATCTTAAATTCCATCAAATCTGCAACATCGGTCGCTTTCGTTTGATCGTAATCGTAATTTGGTGAGAATGTATCATACTAATTTGTTCTTGGGGATGCTAATTGGTTTGAGCCTACTAATGTTTGAGCCACAATGGGCTGTGGAGGGCATAGAGCAAGTGCCATGTTACTTCATTTTTGGAGACTCTTTAGTTGATAATGGCAATAATAACAATCTTGTCACAGTAGAAAAAGCCAATTACCTTCCTTATGGCATTGATTTCCCTCTAGGCCCTACCGGAAGGTTTACCAACGGCCTCACCACCGCCGATATCGTCGGTGCGTATTTATTATTATTATTATTATTATTATTATTATTATTATTATTATTATTATTATTATTATTATTATTATTATTATTATCTCTCGTCCTTTGTCAGGTGGAGCCTGTTGGGGAGATTTGAGCCTTAACTAAGAGGAGCGCCCAAGGAAAGTCCAAAATACTACCCTAGTGGATCTAGAGTCTAATGTGTATATAAACTCTCCTTATACTAGGGATGACAAAAATACCCGAACTCGACGGGTACCCGATTAATCCGCCCCGATCGAAACGGATAAAACCCGCAAAAAAACAAGTACGGGTTTTCCTTTCGGGTTTTTGGCTGGGTGCGGGTCGGGTACAGGTTTACCTATATCTGCCCCGTTCCAGACCTGTACTCATACCATATAAAAAAATAAATTATTTTATATATTATATATAATTATTTTATAACAAAAAATATTAAAACAATTTTCAATTAAATCAATTATGTAGATAATTATACATTATATACAAAATATAAAACAATTATATACATATACACACACATATATATATATACATTATGGACATTTTCAATTTTTTTGTTACATTTTGGATAGTTTTCGGGTAAAGTTTCGGGTAAAACTCGTACCCGACGGGTTTTGAGCGGGTTTTTTTCGGGTCGGGTACCCGTTCAAATCTTTCGGGTGCGGGTTTGATCAAACCGCCCCGAACCCAACCTGTTCCCATCCCTACCTTATACTCAATACTCTTCCGATGTGGGACTTTGAACTCACATGTGGACATAACAATCTCCTCCTCCACATTGAGTCTCATCACATCGGGCTGGCTCCCTCTAAGCCCACATATTTTACCTTGGTCTACTCTCCCACAATAGCACTTTTCATCCTATCTGAGCCTTACCATTGGGAGACGCGATCATGGTCCTGGTCTTATCAGCCATAAGAGAATACCTGACCTACTTAATCAGGAGAGTCTACCGAACCAAGGTTATGATACCACTGTTGGAGAGATCTGGGCCCTACCTAGGAGGAGCACCCAAGGAAAACTCACACACACATTACAGCCTATTTTTGATTCAAAAGACTAGCCTAGTGGGTATAGGGTCTAATGTGTATATAAATTCTTCTTATACTCAATACTTTTCCGATGTGAGATTTTGAACTCGCGTGTGGACATAACAGAGCCGCCTTGGACTATTGCACAAAGTACATTTTCACGGTCCATATTTATTATTTATTTTGTCCTCGGTGTAATTTTAATATTATTTTACTTATGCTTACGTAACTATGGTTCGTCTCACACTCTAAAAGATAGGATATTATTAGATTGAGTATTTAGGTGAATCTTACTTTGACATGATAATAAAGACTAGCTAGTCTCCGACTTTACATTTTCATAGGCCAATAACTCATTGATTATCTTATATCACATGAGGAGTCTCACGTATGTGTATATCAATCTGACTTAGACATCAGAGTTATTTAGATATATATGCAGAGAAAGCCAACTATCTTTCTTGTGGCAGTGACGGGTGGAGTGTCACATATTTGGATCTCAATTGAATTAGACATATGGAAACATGTTAGCCTTGTCTTATTTGAGTTTATAAGTTGATCGAGGTTTGAGAATTATGTGATGCGTGCAGGACAACTTCTTGGTTTCATCAATTTCATTCCACCCTATGCCACCGCATCCGTCCTTGATATACTCAAAGGCGTGAATTATGGATCTGCTTCAGCTGGAATTCTTGATATCACTGCATATAATGCGGTAAATGATCCAACACATATATGCTACACCTACCTGAATTGAAAACATAATATTTGGTACATGTTTTTCTACTCGTAGGGTGATCGGATAAGCATGAACAATCAGCTAATCAATGCCACAATCACAAAAATCGAAGGCATTTTAGGGAAACCAGCCACACAAATTCTTGTAAACAAGTGCATATATTCAGTTAATATGGGAAGCAATGACTATCTCAACAACTATTTCATGCCTCAAGCTTATCCTTCAAGCACCCTTTACACTCCCCACGCTTTCGCTTCGCTTCTCATCCAAAATTATACTCACCAGTTAAAGGTTCCGTACATATCACTATCAGTTTTTTTATTTGTAACGGCGCACGGTAACAGCGTCGTTACAGAGGATTTGTGCGCCGTTACAAACTGTAACGGCGCACAAAAAGGTCTGTAACGGCGCCGTTATCGTGCGCCGTTACAGTGTCACCGTTACAGGCTGTAACGGCGCACAACGCGCCGTCTGTGCGCCGTTACTAACGTTTACGGCGCACACCATCAGTGCACCGTTACAAATGCTACCGTCACCGTTGACGAAGTTGACGGTGCCGTCACCGTTTGTAACGGCGCACTAATGGAGTGCGCCGTTACAATGAGACGGCGCACTCCGTGTGTGCGCCGTTACAAGTGGTGACGGCGCACAGACGGTGTGCGCCGTCAATAATTGTAACGGCGCACATACCCGATGCGCCGTTATAAATGCCGTCAAATTTGTAACGGCGCACGCCTTTTGTGCGCCGTTACAAATAATGCAGAATAATAAAAAAAATAAATTTTTAAAAAAATAATAAATATAAAATAAATTTTATATTTATTATTTTTTAAAAAATTTATTTATTTTTATTTAGAAATGAATATTGAATTTGAAAATAAAATTATATTAATATTTAAATTGTTGAATAAAATATTTAATTTACATAAAATCTATGAGGACGGGCCTCCAGGATCTCTAGAACTATTCGGAGGTGGAGGTGGAGGGGCGAGATTAGGGTTGAGTAACAGCAGCTGTTGTTGGAAGTACTGGAACATCTGCTCGGCATGCTGTTTCTCGGCGGCGGCTTGTTGTTTTTCGGCGGCGGCTGCTCACGTTCAGCACGTTCAGCCTGACGTTCAGCGCGAAGTTCCGTGAGTTCAGTCCGGAGCTCCGCAATCTCCGCTTGACTACCGTCAGAGGAAGTCGAACGTCTTCTATGTCTCGGCAGTGCCTCGTAAGCACTCCCGCAACCCCGGATGCGTCGTCCTCTGGAGGGTTCTATGGTAACTCCTCTGGCAAGCTCGATCTGGCGAACATGGTCGGCAGCTTGTCGCATGACCTCATCCTCTTCAGCGTCGGTCATCTTGTTCAGCGTTCCATCCTCGTTGTAGTTCGCCTCGTCATTCTTCCAATCCTTAAGCGCACTCTTAATGTAAAGCTGCAAAAAAAAATTTGATTAATATAATAAATGTAAATATCAAAATATTAAAAATATTTAAAAAATATTGAAACTTACAAGCTTCGGGTTGAGTCCCTCTTCCTCCTCCTGTGCATCATCACCAGGCCTAGGGAAGACCTTGTGAGCCTTCAGTAAGCCCTCCAGCTTTTTGGAGACCTCCACTTCCCCAGCCGCCGACATCCTCTCCCAAAGCGCTCGAAATGAGACTTTACCAGTGTGGTGGTTTAATTTGTTCTCGCTCCTCCGAATGGCACTCATTTGAGTACCAACATTTTCCTGGAAAAAAAATCAAAGTAAATTCACATGATAAATAGTAAAAATTCAAAAAAAAATTAAAGTAAAGTAAAAATTAGTAATATACCTCGTTGGCATCGAAATGTTCAACGAGCCACCGCCACTGGGGCTTCTTCCCTTTCAGACTCTTGGAAATCCCATTCCGTTCCATTCTAGTCGGGTCGACGTACAGCTTGTATAACCGCTTCATGTTGGATTTTCGCTCCTTGTAAGCGCTTATTGCCGTCTCACGAATCCAACCCCGTAGCTCAACCGAATCGGTCACTTCAAACAAACGCTGAAATTCACAAATATGACGTGAATATATTTAATACGAACATTTGGAAAAATATTAGAGTAAACGTTGAAATTACCCCGAAACTCCTCCAAAACGCCTGGAACTCAGACGGCGGCAAATCTCCAAACGTCTGGTAGGAAGCATCGCGTTCCCGAGCGAATTTCCCTATAATCGTCTTCACCCTATCGGCCGAAAGGATTCCTCCTGCGACACGTGGTCGGCCGTTTTCCCACGTCAAGAGCAACGGACATCCGTTCGCCTGAACTACTCTCTCATCGTCGGCGATGTTGATGTCGATCTTTTGGTCCTTCTTTGCTCTGGCTTACCAGCTCTTCGTGTTGAGGCAGTCGACTTCCACCTTGTAGTCGAAGTACAGCTCGTACCTCGGAATCTCTCTGTACTCGAGAGGAAGGAGCCTCCACTTGTTCAGCGGCAGTTCGGACTCATCCGGCACAAAGTCCTCTTCGGAGGGTCCTGCGACGTCTCCGAGCATCTCCTGGAAACTCCGAGGATCCGGGACCTGGAACTCCCAGCCCGGATAAGTCGGCTGAGTCGGCTGCGGCGGTGACGGAGTGTACATCTCATCATGTACTAAAAATTATACTAACATTCATATTAAATTAAATTATACTAACATATCATATTAAATTATACTAACATAAATTAAAAAATTATACTAACATTCATATTAAATTAAATTATTCTAACATATCATATTAAATTATACTAACATAAATTAAAAAATTATACTAACATTCATGCAATTTTCAATTTTCATATCATGACGGTCAATTTTCAATTTTCAATTTTCAATTCTCATGCAATTTTCAATTTTCATATCAATTTTAAATTATACTAACATAAATTAAAAAATTATACTAATTAAAATAATCAATGTATACTAACATTAGGGACTTACCTCTTTGACGGGAAGACCGGGGACGGCGGGACGGCGACGGCGGCGGTGGCAGATCGGAGCAGAGCAGAAACAGAGAGGAGAGGAGGAAGAAACCGAGAGGAGGAGGAAGAGAAGGGTTCTGCCAATATTTATCTCAGAAATTGTAACGGCGCACATAATTAGGTGCGCCGTTACAAACCGTAACGGTCAGAAAACGAGCCGTTTCTGACCGTTGCCTGAACCCAACGGTCAACTTTTGCAACGGTCAACATATTTGTAACGGCGCACATATCCATGTGCGCCGTTACAAGCGAAATTAGTAACGGCGGACATATCCGTGCGCCGTTACAACCAAAATATTCGCGGGAAGTTTAAATTTTCGCGAAATTTATCCGCGAAATTTGATTTTTCGCGTGGCGCCAATTTTGTAACGGCGCACATAGCTATGTGCGCCGTTACAAACCTCCTCCCTAAATTTTTCCTAAACTCGATCCTGAATGATAAGCGGTCTTCCCGTGGTTTGATTTTCTTCAAATTTGTACTATACCACGTATATGTAATTTCCAACTAATCGAACGGTTTTGATTGAACATAAAATATATTAATCTACCGAACGTTTGATCATCAATGAGTTTAGGGTTTTTGTGAGTTTTACCTTCCTCAACCCTAAACTCACGCTTTCAACGAAAGTGGAATGTGTTGAAAATAAAGTTTTAATCCAACCGTACGGATAGGAGCGCGATGCATGTGTACTTCATATGCCAAAATTTCATTCAATTCCGATAATGTATGAACCTAGATCTAACCGGTCAATGGGAAGTCAACATAGTTGACTGGCCTATTTGACTTTGTGTAACGGCGCACATGGCCTATGTGCGCCGTTACAAAATGTTTGTAACGGCGCACGTTCATATGTGCGCCGTTACAAACTCTAAAAAATAATATTATTTTATTTACGTCGATCCAAAAGTTAATCCGACCGTACCAATTTGAGCGCAATGACTTGTTAGTTCATGTTTCATAATTTCATTTGACTATGTTCAACGTATGAATCTCGATCGGGCTCGAAAACCCGATTTCAAAGGACAAGAGTCAACTGTCTGATTTCTTCCTAAGTGTGGATATGTAACGGCGCACCTTCCTGTGTGCGCCGTTACAAACCCACAGTTAGGAAAAAAAATTAGTTGAATGTGAAATTGACCGAATTACCCCTAATTAGGCCGGAATTGACCGAATTACCTTTTTAAGGTCAAATTGACTGAATTAGGGGTAATTCGGTCGGAGTTGACCGAATTACCCTTTTAAAGGTCGAATTCACCGAATTACCCCTAATTCAGTCCGAATTGACCGAATTACCCTTTGAAGGTGAAATTCCCCGAATTACCCCTAATTCGGCCGGAGTTGACCCAATTACTCTTTTTTTCGTCGAAATGACCAAATTACCCCTAATTCGGCCGGAATTGACGGAATTACCCTTTGAAGGTGAAATTGACCGAATTACCCCTAATTCGGCCGGAGTTGACCAAATTACTCTTTATAGATGATAGATTAAAAAAACCATTTATTCATAACCAATCAAACATACATATACATATTAAGTATCAGAGTCGGCGGAATCATAATCTTCATGCCCTTCCAAATCGCTGTCATCGGTTTCTTCGTCGTCGTGCTCGGTTTCTTCGTCTTCTTCATCGTTCTCAGCTGGAGGTGCTGGCGGTGGTTACCGGATTAAGTTTGTTAGGTCGATAGTGATACCACCCGGTGTGACGATGTCAATTCGATCTTCTTGGTAAGGTTCATCGACTTCAAACTCCAGGTCGTCGTCGTCACCAGCACGGGCTAAACTGCTCGGTTTGTAGTGACCCCTATGCGACACGACGTTGACAACCTTCCACGGTCCAGATTTAGGGTCGTCGATATAGTATACCTGTTTTTCCATTAAAGCAAGGCAAAATGGGTTTTGTTTGTGACGATCTGTGGACGTGTTGACCGAAATGAATCCATTTACGTCCTTTCTAACTGTCCGTTCGTCGTACCACCGACACTTGAATAGAACGACTGGCATGCCTTCCGAGTAGGTAAGGATACATACGTCCATAAGAACACCGTAGTAACATATGTCGTTTGCTTCAATCATGATCCCTGAATTTTGATTTCTCCGGCCCTGGTCGATTCTCAAGCATAAAAATTTGACGCCGTTAACAGTACACTGCGAATAAATGGCAGACGAACGAGGACCTCTGGATAGTAGTACCAACTCTCGTTGCCACCCTGGAGCACTCATCTGCACACAGAATTTAAATGAGTTATCCCTAAAATTTTTAAATGGTAATTCAAGTTAACTGATGTCTATTACGTACAATTCTGCGCCACTCGAAGACAAATGACATGACTCGATCCTGAAGAGATTTCGGTGGGTGTATTCGTTGGAACCCTGCACGATGTGATTCTACGAATGTATCTGCTTCGGCACAATTCTCAATCACTGTCCAATTCGCCCAGAACATCTCGGAGGTGCTCAATTTGTCGTTTCGCACCACGCTCTTAACTTGTACATGTGGGGAAACAACTGATAAGTTGAAACCTAGAGCTGGACTAACAAAACTTTCGCTGACTGAAGTGGCGCGGTTAAGGTACATCTGAGTGAAGGTGACAGACTCGTGCATCAAGTACTGTTGGGCTATACAACCTTCTGGATATCGCGGGTTTCTCACACTTTTCTTGTACACGCCAAGTTGCCTACAATCGAATTATGAAGGTTAATGTCATATTCGATTATACAGTTCAATGGTAATTCTTCATGATATTTCGAATTCAAGGATCATACCGTTCAATTGGAAACATCCATGTGAAATGAACTGGGCCGGTTTGCAAAACTTGATCCGGGAGGTGCAGTAGAAGGTGAACCATAATTGTACAGAATGAATGAGGGAAAATAGTTTCCAACTTACAGACTAGAACCACTATATCTTCCCCCAACTTTTTCAGGGCTTTTTTCCTCGGTTCCCTCGTGCACAACATTTGAAAGGCCTTGCCCAGCTCTGTTAATGCTTCTGCCACATAAGGCGGAACGTACTTCCGAATGACAAGGGGGAAGATACGTTGCATCAACACGTGACAATCGTGGGTCTTCAATCCGAGGAACTTTTTCTCATCGGGATTCACCTTGCTCTTTAGACTTCCCGCATATCCAGAGGGAAACTTAACAGCTTTTATATGCTCCAGTACTTCCTTCCGATCACGACCCGCCACGCCATAAGGTGCATCTGGGAGCTCCCCGTCTTGCACCCATTGGTCTTGCCGGACACCCTGTTCCTCGTAAGTTTTCCTAGCTTTCACGTCATCCTTAGTCTTCCCTGCAATTCCAAGAACTGTACCTATGACGTTGTCGCATACGTTCTTCTCTATATGCATCAAATCCAACGCATGTCTGACTTTATGAGTTTTCCAATAAGGCAGCTCCCAGATGTCGCATACGTTCTTCTCTATATGCATCAAATCCAACGCATGTCTGACTTTATGAGTTTTCCAATAAGGCAGCTCCCAGAAAATGCTTTTATGAGACCAATATATACGAACACCACCCCCTTTTCGTTTACTGAACTTCGGATGTAGACTAGGCGGTGGGTATTGATGACGTAGAATCGCACTGAGTACAGCAGCCCCTGAATGCCGGGTAGGCCTTCTCCGTGTCTCTGTCTTCCCGTTAAAGGCCTGCGGCTGAAATTGCAGCGGATGTTTCGGTGGTAAGAACCTACGAGCACCTTGGTAAGAGATTCTTGAGTTACTGTGTTCAGAATCGATCTCGTCCAAGCATAAAGGACATGCCTTATATCCTTTAGTCTGGATGCCTCCCAACATTCCCAAGCCCGGGAAGTCACTTATTGTCCACATCACAACAGCCCGCATGATGAAAGCCTCTTTCTTAGAACCATCCCACGTGACAACTCCGTGCTCCCACAGATGGTTCAACTCATCAATCAGCGGACGCATGAAGTTATTTAAGCATTTCCCCGGTGATTTTGGACCAGATATCAACATGGTGAGGATGTTATACTCCTTTCTCATAGCCATCGAGGGCGGAAAATTCAACGGGATAGCGACTACAGGCCACAAACTGTAACTCGGCGCAGTAGGTCCGTATGGAGAGAACCCGTCGGTTGACAGCGCCAACCGCACGTTCCGTATTTCTCCAGAAAATACTGGGTATTTAGCGTCAAAATGAATCCAATCCGCACCGTCCGATGGATGTACTAATATTTCATCGTCCTCATTCTCCCGGTCCCCGTGCCATCGCATCCACTCAGCCGTGTCTGGGGAAAGATATAAACGTTGAAGTCGAGGAGTCAATGGGAAGTACCACAACGTCTTTTTCGGAACTAATTTTTTTCCCACCTTCGCGTATCGTGCCTCTCCACAAACGCCACATGTCTGGAGTTGCGATTGTGTTCCGTAGTACAATGTGCATCCGTACAGACATGCGTCATATTTCACGTGTGGCAGTTGGATTGCCTTCATTTTCTGCTTCGCCGCTGCATAGCTAGATGGATACGTATCAGGTTGGGGTAACGTAGAACAATAATCTTTGGCAACCTTGGTAAAAGCTTCGTCAGACATCCCGGTGCTCTGCTTGATGGACAACATCCTTAACATTGCTGCTAATGAAGTATCCTCACTATTTTCGTACAACGGCTTTTGCGAGTCTGTCACCAATCGGTTGTATGCTGTCATGGTTGCCTTAGCGACTCCCTCCTCGACTTCGGTTATTATTCCAATGTTCTGTTGTTCGTCCTCGTCCTCGTCCTCGTCCTCGTCAATCCTTACATCTCTAGTCGGGTCTACATCATCCACCAGCTGATGCACAGGATCAACGTATACTGGATTGTTGTCCGACGTCGAACAAGGCTGATTCGCCGATGTTTCCCTCAAACTGATATCCCAATTCCGGCTCGAGCTAGCTCCTTCGGCTTCGCCATGATGGAACCACACATTATACGATCTAAGGAAATCTTTCCTCAATATATGATCGCAAATAGTCTCCATATCGTGCCAAGCAGAATTACAACACCTCGTGCATGGACACTTGAAACGTCCCACACCATCTTTTGGAGCGTTTTTTCTCGCAAATTTTACAAAACTGCTTAATCCTTTCATCCATTCCTCACTCATTTTTACGGATCCCATCCATCTCCGATCCATTCTATATATGTAATATATATAAATTCGGTTAACAATTCATTTACATAATATTGCATTATTTCAAAATATGTACGTACCTTCTAATTCACATAAATTACCTAATTACCCTTGTTTGGTCATTTATAACCTTATTATCCCTAATTAGGTCATAAATGACCAAAATACCCCTAATTAGGTTCTAAATGTCCAACAATTACGGGAGAATTTACCCTAATGTTATCATGCAATTAATGAAATCGGGAGAATTGACCCTAATGTTATCATGCAATTCATGGAATCGAGTAATTTATTTCATCAGTTCCAAAACTAATTTAATAAATTTAACATGCAAATTATTCATACAAGCAAAATCATACAAAATCTAAACTTGGATCGATGAAATCATATACAAATTTGCAGTTATATGTAGTGCATTATTTAAAAATTTGTACATACCTTCTCGGGAGATTTGTCTGAGGGTGCTCGGGAAAATTTATAAATTTTCGAAATTACGAAATTACCCTTGTCGGGAGAAAAGTAGGTGTGAGATATGTTGTAGGAAAAGAAGGGGAGGTTCTGCCAAGATTTATAATACATATTTGTAACGGCGCACATACCATTGTGCGCCGTTACAAACTTATAGTAACGGTGCACATACCAAGGTGCGCCGTTACAAACTAACGGTAACAACAACGGCTCAATTTCCGACCGTTTTCCATAACGGCAACAAAAGTGGTCAATGGTCAACACAATTTGTAACGGCGCACATAACGGTATGCGCCGTTACAAATGTGTGATATTAACGGCGCACTTTATTAGTGCGCCGTTACAAATGTCGGTTATAACGGCGCACATACCTTTTGTGCGCCGTTACAGTTGCAAAAACTGATAGTGTATATATACTTGTATTTTGTTTTTGTAGCTCCACAACTAAAAAGTCAATCACATGTATTTGTTTTGTAGACTTTGTACCTTCAAGGGGCGAGGAAGGTAGCGGTGTACGGGCTGGGTCTGCTTGGGTGCTCCTCGGCCGCTGCGAATGGCCTGCCGTGCGTAGAGAAGATGAACGAGGCCGCTGCCATTTTCAACGACAAGCTTAAATTACTCATCGTGCAGCTGAATTCGCAACTTCCTGCGGCCAAGTATGTTTACTTGGGCGTTTACAGGTCTACTTCCTTGCGACTAGGTACATTTTTCGGCAACCTTTATCCGGGTCCTAATTAACATTCCTTTCTAACTAAATAAGGCTACAAAGTTTGTGAGTTTCTAGATAGGGAAAAGTACAAATAATCATTCCTAACTTTACCCCAACTAAAAGTTGGAACATTCAGCTACATTGAGGTATTTGAAATGAATAACGGTTAAATATTTGGATGATAGATATTAATTTGGAAAGTGAAAAAATAAAAATAGTCAACCGTAATTATGTGAGAAAGTTGTCAAGTCAACTCCAGTTCTGTAAGATTATCTTTATAATCAATTATATGTAAAGCTCATGAAATATTAACACCTCTTCTTATGAGTTCAAGTTATTATAATTAGGTCGGGATTTGACACGTGCCCTATCTTTTTAGGGGTAAATGCAGATGGCCACCTCTCACTATCAATCACAAGCACATGACTACTCAATGTTTTTTCTCACACATACTTACCCAAATACAATTTTTACATACATGGAGATACAAAAATGGAAGGTAAGTTGACTTACGTCCAAACTTCTCTTACTCAAACTACCCTTACTAACCTCACTCACGTTATATGTGATGAATGACTCTAAATAATGCCCTTACTCAACTCATTTTATTCTATTTTAAAATTTCAAAAATTATTTTAGGTTACTGCTCTTCTAAACTATTTGTGTATATCTTGAAAAGAAACACGCATGTCATGAAAAGAGAACATTTTATGCATATTTTGAAAATTTCAAAATATATTGACAATTACAACATAATCATCAAATGTCGCTCGCTAAAGCAAGACGCGCGTTCCGGTAGTCGGCAACAAATGTCGGTACAATTTATCGAACTCTTTCCACGACTCGTCGTTTGCTGGATGCACAACATTGTTACTGTCTTTTACCCTTTGATTGTGCTACCATATGTGGTCAGAAGTCTTCGCTGATATTTAAAGTGGTGACACATTTTCTTTGATAAACTCTATGAAATTTAAAATATAGTTCGTTTACAGTTTCGATATACCTAATTCTATATATTCATCCACGTACGTTCTATAACTGACATACCTACACTACCTTTAGTTAAATGCATATGTAATACATGTAACGATAAATATCAACAAACAAAATTCACAATTTCAAACACTTTCTTATGTAATTTCCTACCGAAAACAATGATTAATTAAGTCATATATACAAACTTGAAAATCTTCGACTTTGAATGCAGTGGAACCCTTCACCTCTATTACTAGCTCCGAATTATCCTTCACAAATCAAATTTTGATATACGAACTCATGAGGATTGCTTTTATAAATTTTTCAAAAACTCTTTCTTGGCGGGATATTGACCATACTTCCGCTGGGACATAATAATGACCGTTGACGGTCAATTTCCTACCGTTGCAGGTCAAAGCGACATTCACGATGGGACGTTGGTCACTGTCCCGATGGGAATAAAAAAAGACCGTTCACAACCAATTTCCTCCCGTTGTAGTCAACGCGACGTATCCGGCGGGACTTTGAATGTCTCGTCGGGATTGATATAAGACCGTTGCCGGTCAAAGTTGACAACCCTTGGTGGTCAAAGTTGACGAACGTTGATCATCTTCATCGACGAGACATTGATGATGTCTCTTTGGTTAGGATATTCACTTAGCCAGTGTAACGTTGATATCGTCGGGATGGCGCAACTTAGCCGACGAGACGTTTGTCTTGCCGGAAAAGTGAAATGTCTCGCCGGCTAGAATGCAATCTTCTGTAGTGAAGGTTCAAAAGATATACCTATATGATATAATGGACAAATTAATTATTCCCTCTTGTGACATTTTGTTAGTTATCTTTAGTAAATCTTTAATTTGTTGAGTAAAAAAGTGAACAAACTGATTATTGAAGTTTTAAATTTCAACTTAAAACATTGGAAACTCAATTCTAAAGTTTATTTGAATAAGCATGTGTTACAAAAAGATATTGGATAATAAATTATTTGTGACCGATAGTTAAAGGTACCGGTAATCAACTATTGTCACATTTTGTTTATATAGGTGCATTGGACAATATTGGAACATGTTGTGAAATAGAGACAAGTACGGGACTTTGTCGAGAAAAAGGAGTGACATGTCCACTGAGGAATTCCAAAGTGTATTGGGATGGATTTCATCCAACTGAAGTTGCAAATAAAGTGTTTGCACAATTTGCATACAAAGCTGAAACTGATGATGATGCTTTTCCTTATGATCTCAGCCAACTAGCTACCATCCTCTAATTTAATTCAATTATTAACGCTTCACATGTTTATCTATTCTTCATATATGCATCAAAAGTTGCACGTCGAAAGAAATAATTATCTTAACTTAGAGTTGAATTCAGCGGTGAAAGCGTTAAGGAAATATTTATCCTCTCAATTTTATAAAGAAACAAAAAACTTAAGGCTTCACCAACATTTTAAGACGATAATACTTGATCTACATATGGTCAAGATTACTTGGTCTCACACTCTCCTATTGTTAAACTATTGTTTATTTATATTGTTTTACTCTTTCGAGCTCTTGTGTCTCTCTTTCCAATGAGAGCTCCAACAACCGCCCAACCCTCTTAGTCTAATTAGATTCTGTGGAAAGCGTCAAATTTTTTTGGGTCTTTTGCAAATCAATAGGTTTCGCTTCTAATATGATTCACACCATCCAATAAATTTAAATGTCAACAAAATGAATGAGATTATTCAGCTTCGTCCTTACATTAAGTTATTTTTGGAAGAAATGTAAGGATACACATATTTGAAATCATAATATAAGGCTTACTCAGTATTCAATTTTCTCAAAATCAATTATGACTCTTAAAAATATAAAAATTGTTACAAGATATTTTGTATTTTAGCCATTACTATCTAAAATAGAGTCAAACTCCACGAAGTCTTTAAAATAATTTATAAAATCACGTGAATTATTTTCTCTGTAGCATCATATAGAGAATATAGACGATGATTACAATCAAAGATTTCCCTAATAACAAAATTATTACACGTACCAAAATAAAATATTTGAATTCCTAAATTATTCTTCCCCATTTTATATATTACGTCAAGTATGCTCGTTATACACCAAAACTTCCGTTTTTGGAAGTTTCTATGAAATGGGTATTTTGAAAAGGGTGACTAAAATAGTCACGATTTACAAATAAAGTTGAATAACATTTTGATCAACTTGCATGCACCTATGCCTACTAATTCTTATCACCTAATTAATTAGTTGTATAAATTAATCACCGGCGATCGCACGACGGGCACATTGTGAAATTGGGCTGCGGCGGCGACTTGACCGAGCTCAGCTCATGAAGCTCCGTCTTCAACCTCTTGTTCTCGTGGCTCAGCCTCTCGCACAGTTTTTTCAAAATTTCACAGTCGCTCTCTGTTTGCTTCAATTTAGTCCTGCAAGTGCAACGTTTCTTTCAATTAATTATTTTTAATGCAATTAAAATTGTTCGTTAGATAAAGTGTTGTAATAATTAGTAATTAAACCTTGCCCTTCTGTTCTGAAACCATACTTCGACTTGCCGAGGTTTCAGATTCAGTTGCTGAGCCAGAGCCTGCTTCTGTGCCTGTCAGAAAATATATAACGATCAATCAGAAACCACCTAAAATTGATTCATACACTTACAAATGTAACAAGTTCAAAATTAGTTTTTTATGGTATTAGTTGAACATCCTATCTATCAAATACGGATTCATCATCAGTAAACTTTAATATCATGTTAAATTGACTACATAGTTCAAAATTTGCCAATCCCTTATGTACGTACGTCAATAATATAATTTATTTACATATTTTCAATGTGTGACGCTGATACATACAATTAGATGTCATACCGTGTTGAGAGTGGTATGTAAGTTGAAGTTGTCCTCGAGCAAGCTTGATTGTTCTTTCGTGAGCCTCAGTTTCTTCCTGAAACCATTGCTATTGGTAGTGACAGCGACGTCGGCTTCTTCTTGATCGGTGGTGGATCTGGTTCCATCGACGGTGCTAAAGGGCTCGACTTTGGGATGGAGAGTGAAAGACAGGTCCAACCCGAATACCCGTTTACGGCATTCGTGGGTTTGGATCTTATTATTATGATGAGGAACATTATGTTTATGGGAGTAAAATCCTCCGAGGCTGAGGCTGAGACATGCTTCACCATTGTCCTCCTCCATTGTTGATTGAAAGAGATGTTGGAGAATTGTGGGATTTATAGTATTTAGAGGGAATCAGTTTTCAGTCAAATATTTAATATATGATGGATTTTATTAGATATTGCATTTACTACTAATTGAGTCGTAGGAAAGTAGTGTAGGAGAGAGATGGAATTAAAAGTAGTAAAGGCGTGCGTTAGAGTTTTGACTCCTTTTAGGAAACCATAAACTTCCTTAATTCCCACATCACTTGCTTAATTCTTATGTCTCAGCTTGACTCTTTGACTTCCAACCAACCCTCTCTCATCTTCAAATACATATACAAACATGGTTAAGAAACCCATTGAAAAATGAAATGGTTAAAAACCTGCTTTTATTATATGTGGTCGCAGGGCCGACGCTATTGTATGATAGCAATCACTTTACGTTCCAAAAAAATAAAAGACCTCGAAAAGATAATTTAATTCATGTATAAGATTAAGGGGTAAGTTTACATAGGTTAGCAAAAAAGTTTGTATTGTGGCCCACCAAAATATGTTCTTTATCACACTTAGTTTTTGTCTCACTCTCTTAAGAAAAACTTAGGAAATGACTTAACTACCCTCGCAATCAATAATCGAACCAACGGTTTGACTGACTTGAGAATCAAACTGTTGCCAAACTGGTCTGTTTTGCCTGGTTTAAAGGTTTGTCTTCAACCTTCAACTCTGGCGAGGTCCGAGAGAGGTGAACGAAGTGTCTTGAACTCGTTCAAGACTTGTGAACGACGAGCCAAAGGATTGACGAAGTTAGAAGCTCCGGCGTCTCGCCGCTCGAACAACATCAGAGTGTCATTGGGAAGCAGGAAGAAGAGGACAAGAACCCATTCCAAGAAAATCAATCGATACCTTTGGCCGGTTTTGTTTTTTGGCGAGCTCGAGAGGCCTGATTAGATGGGTCGGGTTTATCCGGTCGGATGCGATCCCGCATTGTGAAGAATATGAATGTGGGGTTCGGTTCTACTGGAGTCAAGAGTGAGTCAGACTCATCGTCGGTCATTGAATGCCAGCCGAAGAGAGGACTCGATCTTGATCTTAACGAGCCATCACCATGTAAATGGATTAGGATTTTTATTTAAACTCAATAGAATTTAAATATAAATTTAGTATCAATCTTTGAAATTCCATTCGATTGCTCCAAAAACATTAAATTATTTGGTCAAAGGGCATTCTGATGGTACACGGTCTTTTGTATGAGCCACGCAAAGTTAAATGAAAAGAGTAGGAGGAGCGTGTATACGGTCGCAATGACCAGTCGTAGGTGATGAGAGAGAGATAGAGCTGAAAGAGGCGGTGACAGCGACGATACTCAAGCCGGCAAGGCGTCGGAGCTTCAGACCACCGTCGATCTTTTATCTCGTCATCCAGAAGTTTTGAACGAGTCCAAGACACTCCATTCACTTCTCTCTAACCTCGCTGAAGTTAAAGGTTGAAGACAAACTTTCAAACAAGGCATACCATGCTGGTTTGGTATAAATTTAATCCTCAAACCAGCCAAACCGTTGGTTCAATTATTGATTTCGAGGGTATTTTTGTCATTTCATAAGTTTTTTTTAGCGAAGTGAGACAAATAACATGTTTCGGTGATCTCATAAATTAAATTATAAAATATAGTGACTTAAGTGAGAGTATAAACTTTTTTGGTGACTTATGTAAAATTACCAATAAAATTCAATTGAGTCAGCCCGTTTAAAAAAACATATTAAAATTTAGTTCATAAAAAATCAACCATTTTGTTTGGACTTTCTTTAGAAAAGGTCTTCAAATTTTTTGTATGTATAACAATAAATTTAGTGTCTCATTCATCAATACTTTATTTAGACCGTAATCATTGATGTTGAATAAACATTTTTGGTTACTCTTAATATTCTAAGGAAATAATTTCATTCGGGTATACTTAAAATGTTGGAGTTATCAGATAGATTATTTAATTATTTTTCTAATTTCACATGTCACTTAACACTTTTTTGTTCCACCATTACTAACTTCCACCTGAGACCTAAAAAATGAAGTCGCCGCTCTTAAGGCTGTCCACAACAGAATGCTTTCGTGAGAGTCTCCATGTTAGTTTTTGAGCTGTCACATCAGCACACCCACTCTCTGCAGACACTCACTCTTTGGAGGCCACAACAGAGTGCCTCATGTTTATAATATTTAATTCAATTAATATTATTTTTATATAATTAAATATTTCAACATTATTATTCATTTATAATTATAAAAAACAAACTATTTTATTATAACACGAATATGAAAATATTCTTTCGGTTCGGTTGAAAATTTTTCGGGCTCCCACAACACGACCTCTTCAGATTTCGGTTATCTTTTCGTGTGCAAATATGAGAACATGAGAGATATATATAGAGACAATAAATATATTTTTTTGAAGTTAAAAGCGAATTTTATTTAATAAATAATAAATATAGACAATAAATATTAAATATACTTCGTGAATATTTTATTTATTTATTATTATTATTTATTATTTGTATAATTTTTTTTATTAATAAACATATTATATATTTATCAAAAATGAAAATATATATATAGATACAATAAAAATTATAAAATTATACAATAAATATAATTAATTATATTAATTATAAAATTTGTATTTTTCTTCAAAAAAAATAAATATTAATTATATTTTATGAATATATTTTATTATATATTAATCGACATATTATATATTTGGTAATATATATTTATAATTTAAAAATATTGCATATTACCTATTTAATACATTATTATATATTAAATTAGGGAGTCTCTCATTTCTCTCTCCTACCCTCTCTACCCACTTCTTCTCTTTCCATCCCTCCCTCCACATCACCCACTTTTGAAGAGACTCTCCATTGTGACTGCCACATGGCAGCATTGAGAGTCCCCACTTCTTGCCCACTCTCTTGTTGTGGACAGCCTAAGCTACTACGGGTTTCATCGCCTCTACCCACCCTTGGCGAGCACCAGCCCTCGTCCTCACAACCCCTTTCCTTCTTCGTTCCAAAACACTCGCCTCCTCGCCTCCGCCTGAAACCATTTGTAACTTAAATCTACACTTAAATTCAACAGAAACCCAAATGTTGAAGCAAACCAAATCCACAAGAACCCAAAAACTGAAAAACACCTATCATCCCTTAATTAAAAACAACCCACATCTCCTGCTCAAGCCACCAGCTCACAACAACCTAGGCTTATCAAAAAAATGGAAGAACTAAAGATGAGAATCCAAAAATTGAAAGAACCAGGGTCACTGCTTAGACCATGTTCTGGCGTCTTCTGCTCCGATCGTGTTCGCTTCTCCTTTACAACTAATAAAAAATAAGTTAAAAAATTCAAAAATTGCTTAAAATTGGCCATTTGGAAATAGATGGGGAAATTTAGTCTTTTCACAAAAAAATAACATAGTCAATATCAGTGGGATAAAAAAGGTTTTAAATGGTCTGAGTTTTTTTTAAAAGTTAGGTAACCTATCTAACAACTCAAACATTTCATGCGTACTCGTGGGGAGTCATCCCTATTATAAATGACTAATAAATATTGACCAAAATCAATTTTAATTTTTCCTATTACAGCGTTTCTGGGTTGATTGCAGTTCATTTTGTCAATTTAGCTCCGACAACATGTACATGTGCAGTGGCGGAGATGGTAACCAAGAAGCTGGCGAGGCGGTGCCGACCAGAATCGAACATGTTCCAAAGTGTGAGGAGCGAAGGAGAAAATTAAAAAAAAAAAAATCTCTCAATGACATATTTTTGAAAATTTGAATGACAATCACGGGTATTTTTGTCATTTCAATTAAAAATTAACTAGTATTTAAACTTATTTCTTTATTTGAGAACAAATAAATCATTGCTGACTTTTTTTTGAAAGTAAGTATATTTAAGTGAAAAATAAGTGCATGTTTCATGAGATTATCCCTAAATTTTATTATAGAAAAATAGCAAACATAGATAAAAAAATTAACATGATATTCACAAAATGCTAATGTTTCAGATGCTGGAAAACTTGAGTTTTTTTTTTATGTTGGAACAGTAATATCGGGAAGAAGAAGAGGAAGGGTATGAATTTTCATTACTTTTGGCTTTTTTTTCTTTTTTATGAGCGAAACAAAAAAAAAACCCGTTGTATTGGACCGACATTTGAGAAATCCTGTTATCGATCTTTTAACTTATTTATTAGTGTAAGTTTGTTATCACTCAGTCCAACTTGTGTTTGATATTTATTTTGGGTTTTTAGAAGTGTGTTTTTGTAATATTCTTTTAACGATGTGATACACAATTAAGATTCAATATTATAATATTTCAATTGAAAGTTGAATGTAATAACATGATATATGTGATAACTAGGGCTGTTTATCGGGTCGGGTCGGGTAGACTCGATTCGGCACATGTCGAGTTCTTAGTCTGACCCGAGACTCGACTCTGCTTGGCTCTCAGGTGGTTGGGTTTGGGTGACTCAGGTTCAACCCAACACACCCGAGGTTGGTCCAATTCCAAATCCAATTCAAATTTGAAACCAATTGACCCCAAAATCTATCCAAATTCGAACCCTAACCCCCAATATTAATCAATTCAAAATCCTATTCAAAATCCTAATTAATAATCCTGAATTCCAGATTTAGAATAAACGATGAATCCTAAATTAAAATTGAACCCTAAAACCCTAAATTCCAATTAGAAACCCTAATCCACAAAATTAAATCATAACCTTAATCCACAAATTGAAACCCCCAAATTAAAACACTAGTTGGAAACCAAACCCCTAAATTGAAAACTAAATCATGAACCCTAAACTCCTAAATTAAAAGTAAAATTAAAATCCTCAGATTCAAACCCCCAAAGTGAGAACCCCCAAATTGAAAATTCAAAACAAATTAAAGCCTTAACCCCAAATTGAACCACAAGCCCCAAATTATTAAAACCCCAATATCGAATACCCATATCCAAACATAAATCAGAACCATAATTCCTAACCCCCAATTATGAACCCTAAAACCTAAACCACAATTTCAAAACTCCAACCCCTAAATTAAAAAACATAACCCTAAATTCCCAAACCACAATCGAATTCCTAAACCCCCAATTCTAAACTTAATTAAAATCTCAAGCCAGAAATTGAAGATGAAGAGAAAAACCCTAGCCCTAACATAAACAAAAATATTTTTTTTTACTGTTACCAGAGTTCCATGCATGTCATCATCAATTAGTGAGTATAAAGTTTGAATCTCCGATCTCCACTGGAGAATTGATCCGTTTGAAAGCCCTTTCTTCACCATCGATGGTTTATAGTGGAAGAAAACTTCTCCAACGGATGGATTCGCAATGGGAAATGCGAAATCAATTCGTTTTGTGAGAGGGAGAGAGAATAGATGAAGAAGAGACGAGAGGATGTCAGAGGTTTCAGATCAGACAGTAAAGTAACAGACGCGAGAGGTTTTTGAATATTAACAGATGAGGAAGAGAAGACGAGAGAGAAGACAAGTTCTAGTTGTTAAATCGTAAATCACTAATACGTGCGTGGAGGAGCACGTTCTACGTCTACACTTGAAGGCTTCAACTCTTTTTTCCTCATTTTCATCCCACATCAAAATGTTTATACGCTTTTGTGTTGCTCTATTTTGCAAAATCATGAGTAGGGCCGAGCACTATGCTCATTAATGCTGGTGGGCTGGATTGGGCTGGGTATAAAAATTTTGGGCTGGCCCTTTGTGTGAAGTGGTGGTCGGGTGAGTCGGGTTACTCGGTGGTTTTGTAAAACACACTCGAGGTCCGACTCACATTTCAGTCGGATTGGGTCAATCCAACCTTATTTTCACTCAGTTTTGTCGGGTCTTGGGTTAGTCGGATCGAGTCGTCAGGTACCGGGTAAAAACGGACAGCCCTAGTGATAACAACCTACACCAGGGACTGAATTTTATTTTTTTAATTTAATTCGCGTTTGCTAAAAATATTTTGAAAGGTTATTGTTTCTTTTATTTTAACAAATAACAATAATGCCCATATTTTACATTAATTCATTTGTATAAATTAATGATATATATTAATTAAACTTAACATTGACGATTTACCTATTATTTAATATTTAGTTAATATTTAAATAATTAATTTTTTGAATTCACAGATAAATTAGACATTTAACACCAGTGTCTAACTCTGTTACGAATGAATGATGACATGAAAATAATACATGTCTGAAGTTATAACACTAATCGAAAATCATACCAACTACAACAATGCATTGAAGTATAATTTCCTCTAAACATCAACCTTATGTGTGGATATTGGGACCAATAAACCCTGCAAAAATAATTCAAACTTAACAATGCCCCAAGAAACCTACCCCACTCCACAACCTTACTTAAAATGCCCTATTACTATCCATTATGGGTTACCCCAGTTTTCAGCCAATGCTAACATTAAACTGTTCCTCTTAAGTGTCTTTCACTTTGACCCATTTGAATACATTCACATCACTTGAATATGAGATCATTAGGGGAAGCAAGTAGATTGAAACTAGTAAAACTTGTGTTTGAGAAACAAGACCAGAAGACAAATTCAGTATCAAACAGCATGAACACCTACCCTTTTCTCTATACAACCAAAGGAAGACCCAATTGTTTATCTATAACTGACACAGCCAAACAAGGAGCTCCAAAATTGGTCTCCTTCACGTATTTTATCTGAACACAGCAAGGAACCTTACTTCTTACTATATATTATCAACTTGCATTATTTCTCAGATCAAAGATGTAACCAGAAGATATCATGAACCAAGCTGCTGCTGTACACTTTAGAATGATTAAGAACCATCACTTAATGGACTCTAAATGAAGCATCATACTTGACCTTTTTTCCCAACCACAACCTTCTAGAATCACCTCCTCACTAACTATAATCAAAGGTTGTGAGTGAAGCGACGAATACCTATTGTAATAACTATGAGGTCGCTAGATCCAATTCTAAGTTGGCAATATTGCTATTTAATTCTTACTAATAAAAAACAACTCTTCACCAACTCTAGGTTTATCATTGACATAATAAATTCACATATTGGTATAATATAGTATGCCAGACATACACAAGGACATTATATTGTGTAAACATTATACATCTTTAAGCATGACAAATTGGTTGACCATAAGTTTCAGCAACTGACATCACTATATTATCCACGAGCATACAAGTTTCCACTACACCGTGACAAGAAAACAATAAAAGGCCCTTGTTTAGCATCGCAACTATTTGTTATAACTTGTAAATTAAACAAAACTACATGGAGAGCAATGGTAAGAGAGAAATTATAACCCAGGAGACATGAGGGAACGTCTGTACACGAGTGAAAGGCCAACTGTAACACCAGCTTATGTATTCTACACAGGGGGAATGTTGGAGAAAGAGAAACCTTTATATCCCTTGTAGGCATAATATGCTATCCGCGTGTAGTAGAACCCAGGAATGAACAGTATAGCTCCCAGTATTCCAAAGAAAATGCCTAATCATCACAAAAGAAAAATATATATCAAAACCACCACATGGGTCCAATAGAGACTGAGCAAAGACAGAAGTAAGAGATGATTGATCTTAGCTCGTGAGACAACATTGAGGAGCCAATTTTGCATGGTTTTAAAACCACTATTTCATTCATTATAAGCATTAAAATGAGATAGGGTCAAGAACAAAGAGGCAAATTAGATGGTACATTAGAAGGCGGTGTAGCTTTGCTTGGGCACACTTACAAAAAAAAACTTAATAAGATTTCTCAGTTCTTTGTCAACAAGCAACAGATTCTAAATTAGACATAACAAGCTGAAAACAGATAGCTCAACTTTAGCTTAGGGCCTCTGCACAACCGCCAATCTAAATAACTAAACTCTCCTTCCCAAAGTCCCCCGCCTTTCCTAAAAGTGATGTTAATCAGTCATGAATCAAAAATTCCATCTTCATAAATCAGTAATGAATTATAATTTGTGTCCTCATAACTCAGTCGTGAAATATAAGTATAACTCTCCATAAGTTAACTGACTTATAACAATTTGAGTGGTGGGAATATGGGAGTGGTTAGGGATGGCACCGGGGCGGGTTCGGGGCGGATTTATAGACCCTATCCCCGCCCCGTCCTCGTAATCCCCGTTTTCCCGCCCCGACTGGGAAGAAGAATCCCCAAATTCACCCCAATCTATTTTAATTTATTTTGCATCAAAAATATAACTTTTCCCCGAAGCTCATTGTCAATATATGCAATTATGTGTCAACATGAAGATTGGCCCAAGTGACTTTCGTCACTCTTTTCGTAGATGACTTTAAAGAGCAAGAATTTGAGACTTTTTAGTTTAAAGTGATTGAACTATTGTTGGGGTTCAGACATTTGAACCATATTTAGGATTTAAATAGATTGGATTGAGTTTTATCCTTGGGTTTGATTTCAGATATCTAAATAATTTGATTTGTACTATGGGGCAGGGCGGCAGTACCGTCGATGTCTAAACTCATTCTCGAAACCCACCCGAAAACTCCCTCCAGCCCCAATTGAATCGGGTACATCGCCGGATTGGGGATATTGTGCCATATTTGGCAGAATCTCCAAACCACAAAAAGGAGTGAAGGAATCTTAATTTTGTTAAAACAACACATAATTTGAAGTAAACCAAATGCAATTCAACAGAAATGAAACAAAATTAGGTGATTGAAGATGAATTAAAAACCCTAAATCCAACAGACGAAGAGTGTTGAAGTTATGATGAATTGTCCAGATATATAATAGAGGAAGATACCATGAGCGGGGCCGCCGCCGACGCGATTGAGGGCCATGAAGAAGCCGAGGACGATGGCAATGGTGCCGAAGACGAGAAGCGACACGGCCAGGCTGATCTCCTTCACCGGAGGCCGGTTGTTCACTGTGTAGGACGTCTCCATCATTATGTCCTCGTCCGATATAGAGAAGGCATGATCCACATACGCCATTCCCCACCTCCGATTTGATTTCTACTCACTACCTTCCACTCTCGAGCTATGAGATTTGAAGAAGCTGCGACGATTTCGTTCCCGAGTCTTTCTCTTTCTACGATACGATTCTTTTATTTTCAGAATAAATCAACATTTCTTCTATTTTCTACCATCTGGCTACTAGCAGATGCTTCCACGTGTATGCTTTCAACATGCGGATTGGTTTCAGCGGTAGGTACGATACGCACCCTCTCTCAAATGCATCCACGTGTATACTTTTGATTGCTGTGGTGAATGTGAATAACTAGACAGATTACTTCTTTCTACGCCTCTCACTGTTCTGCTTCGACTGGGTTTGGTTTAATCCATCAACTATGTTTTACATCGTACTTTACCGTGTTTTGACTTATTATTTTATTTAGCGATATTTAGTTGAATATTTTTTACTTATTTTTATAAAATTATCAAAATTTAGAGGACTAATATGCTCAACAATTAATAAAGATCAATGTTTTAAAATGAGTAATGTGAACAAATTAATCGATTTTAAGGTCAATTTGATTTTACAAATTCCTATTTAATAAATTGAAACTGAACCGATAAAATTTGGTTTGATTTTAAACTAAATAAAATCGGTTCTATTTAATTCGATTATTTTTCGGTTGGTTCGCATGTTCTTTTGTCAACCATAACTGACCCATGGCCATTGTCATTAAAGTTGTAAACGAGCTGAACTTCTACCGAGTCGCTTGAACCCGATTCGTTAAATATTTGGTTCATGCACATTATAATTGAGCTCGAGTCAAGTTCGAGCTCGAGCATCACCTTTTAAGTCTCGATAGGCTCGCGAGCCGCCTTGTTAAATATTTAATTAATTGTAATCTTGATTAATATATTTTTTAAAAATTGTAAATATTTGTAGGATCACAATCAAGTGAGAACTAACACTTTACCTGAAAAAATGTGAACTAATTATGATCATTATATGAAAATTTAGATGGTTTACATTTCTGTTGACTCTTTAATGACATTTCGGTGAAATTATTCATAACTTTCTTAATTTTGTCTTTCTAACACAAATTTAAAGATATTTTCATATATTTAAATCATCGAATCATTAGATCATTTCATTTTAATTATAAGATCTAAATTACTTAATTGCAGTTAAATTATTTCCTAATTTAACTTTCTACGATTTCATTAGTTTGATTTTACGAATATAACATTTACTAATTATATTTTCTTGATTTAAGCTTTCATGATTACTAATTATATTTCCAAATGATTTAATGATTTTATTTCTTACAATTTTGAAATTTTGTTTGGATGATTAAAGAATTTCCACAACAACAAAAAATTATCATTTCATAATTTTACTTTTACTCTTTCATGATTATTGTTTGATTTTCATGATTATAGGATTTCATTTAGCTCATAATGATTTCATTGATTTTTTATTTCATTTATTTTGGTTCATGATTTCATTTGTATGGTTTTATAATTTATTCACTTAAATTTAAGTTTATAATTTATTTACTTAATCATGATTTTTTTAATCATAATTTTATTTACTACTATATCAGTGTATTTTATGATTTATGTTCACGAAATTCATTTTCATTTTCACAAATTTGTGTATGTACATGTTTCATTTTCACGAATGGAAATTGTGTTCTTTTGAAATGGGAGTATTTAATAGCAAGATTTCGTATTTTTGGTATATTTTTATTTTACCCTATACCCTTTTCTAGTATTTTATCTATTTTAGTATTAAATTAATTAATTAATAAAAATCATTGATTATTACATTCTAGTAATGATAATGATTCTTATATTCTCATCTAAAAGTTAGTTTTTCCAGAAGTGCATCCCAATATTTGTAATGAAATTAGACAAATAGAAATGAGTTGGACTAATCTTGAGCTGGATCTTTTAATATTTAATGAATTATATATTTTTATTTAATGTTTATTTTATTTTATAATGAATATTTGTATTGCAAATTAAGTGAACCGAATCAAGCTGAGCTGAACTCGAGTTCGCCTATTCATTTTCGAGCCAAACTTGAGCTTAAATTTAGCTCGTTTAAGCCGAGCTGAGCCCTGCTAATCTTAGACTTGATTTGGCTCATTTACACCCATAATTTTCATGCCTATTATGGTCATCATCATCATTCTCCAAATGCTCTTCCAAATGATGAGGATCTTGATATAGTAAATCTGTCATTTCCACAAATGTTTATTCCTAGCTTTTCTTCTTTTCCGAATGTTCCTTTTTATCTGTAAATCCAAAGACAAGATACTAGACAAACCGTGAAATCGCAAACGCATACACTAATTTATATCACTCCAATATGATATCAAACAATCAAGCAAAGATCAAGTGGAGCAAGAACATTATCTTTGGTATTTTTCAAAACTACTAGAAAACAATAAATCTTTTTGAGGTTTCTTTTTTAAAGAAATACATAAATTGAAATATTCTTGGATTGTTAAAACTTTAAGAAAACAACAAAATAAAAGTCCAAATTACGAAATCAGCTTTTCTCCTAGGCCATTATATCACTAAACTCCCTGACAACGTTGTCAAAAACTTGATACGGGAGAATGAGAGATTTCTACAAAAGATTCTCTCTCTAGCTCATGACCACACGACGATGTAATGGTTGCTCAAGTAATAAGGGTGTTCAATGAAACCCCAAATATCAATCCCGTAGGAAGTAATCAGATTCTGGGGAATCGGTCGCTAGGATATTAGGCTAAAGAACTCGGGTTCGAACAAGAAAGCAATGAATAAGTTTTAGTATCAATACACTAAAGCAAACACAATAAAAACCAACCATTAGACAAAAGAGCACGCAATAAACGAGATGACACTAGACATGACACAGATAATTATGGGTGGATGGATTTTCGAGGATTCGTCGGGATCTTAAATTTAGTCACTTTGTAGTCAGGGAAGCTTATTAAATAGATGGGAAGTAAGGTGATGAGAATTCCAAGACTATCCTAACTTAGGTCTTACAAGGTCAAGAAAGGATGTGAATCGACTATCTGCAGTTAATCTATCACAATTAAGTTAAGTTAATTATTCCCTCAAATTAGAAGGGTTTTGGGAAATCTTTAGCCTACAAGTTGGTACTCGTTAGCTAATAAACATAGCTCATTAGATCATGCTAATGTAAACCCGACCCCTAATCACACTTACCAATCTCAATTAATTGCTAAAACACGATTAAAACCTTTAACTAATCTAATCTAGATCCTGATTTCAATATTAGGTCCACATAATCTCCTTTAATCCATCCCCAATCTTAGATTTAACAACTCATTATCAACTGTAAATCTATAAATCATTCGTACTCGTGTTCATCACAATAACCATGTCACAAAACATCATAATCAATACCAAATGACAATCAAAACCAAAATCCACAGCTCTAGCACCAAAATGAACTCCAAAACACAATCTTATGCAAAATCAACAATCACCAAGTTTCATGAACATTCAACTCTACTCAAAATCAATTTAAACACTGGAAAAAGAAATCTAAAAATTACTTGTATAGATAAAAGAAACACTTTAAACATTGGTACTTCAAAATTCAATATGAAATACATTACAAATCCCCTCCACCTTCCTCTCTAAACTAATCTCCTTACTCTTTGAGCTCTCCTCACTCTCTCTATTAAGTGTAGACCTAAAAACAAACAGGAGCCACTCTAACTTCGAATATCCTCAACCACTTAAATACCCATACAACCAAATGGGGAGGATGGACAATGCACATGAAAAATACTTTATGCAGTGAGCCAACGACACAGTGTGTTGTTTAGCCTTATTAGAAGAGACAATTGATATTCTATTCGATAATTAATTCATATAGAAGATCCTATATTTATAGTCCTAGGTTTATAAAGAAAAGGGAAGGTAACCTATTAACATAATTAAGCAAGATATAACTATGGGCCTTGCTCATATATTAACACGCCCCCCAAACTCAAGGTGGAGGATTCAAATTGGGTTTGAAAACTGAAGTAGGGGTTTTGTGAACATATCAGCAGATTGTTCGTCCTAGAAGAAGGGGTTTTGTGAAGATATTAGCAGATTGTTCGTTCGAGGAGGCATCGCGTTGAGTGACAGTGCCCTGTATCAAATGGTGTCTGATGAAGTGAAAATCATTCTAGATGTGTTTAGTGCACTCATGGAAGACATCATTATGGGCAATCTGAATAGCGCTTCAATTGTCGCAGTGGATAAAAGTGACTGAACTACGAGTAATTCCCATGTCATGAAGTAGCCACCGAAGATAGAGGAGCTCAAAGGTAGTGTCAGAAAGAGCACAATATTTGCCTTCTGTGCTGGAGCGGGCAACCGTTGTCTGCTTCTTACTCCCCCAAGAAATGAGAGAATTGCCAAGAGAGAAGTAGTATGCCATTGTGGAGCGTCGATCAGTAGGATCACCAGCCCAATCTGCATCTGAAAAAGCCTGCAACACCATAGGTTCATTACACGAGAAATGAAGACCTTTAGAAAGAGTTCCTCTTACATAGCGGAGTACTTGGAGAACGGTCTCATAGTGCCTGGTTCGTAATGCACTCATGAACTGGCGGACAATGTGGACTGCGTAGGCAATGTCTGGACGTGTGCCGGTGAGGTAGACAAGAGTGCATGTTGCGGGCCCGATGTGACCTTGCAATAACACTTATGTCCCGCATTTAAGCACCAAATTGTCCTCGTTTCGGCTTTCAAGAGTCATAGTTTGTTCTTTTTGATCCTTGGTGAAATTTATAATTTTGTAGTTGATGGAGCACAAATGGAGAAGTTTTTGGAGAATGTCACGATCGTGGCGTTAACAGATCGTGTAAGGAAATTAACGTCTTTATCCGGAGCTGAAATGGAGTAAAATTATATATGACGATGAAGAGCTTTAAAAACTCTACAACTTTGAATAAGGAAGTGAGGTCATTGGAGTTATACATTGCAAGATATTAGCCGATCAAACCGGCTAACCTACGACCCATTTCTGCTCGACCATGTCGACTTTAAAGGGCCATACCTAAAGCATCGGACCTCCAAATCAAGAACTCTTAGAAGCCAAATTCAAGAGGAACATACAATTTTCATGAAGGAAGTTTTCCCATTAGAAATCTCGAAGAGAATCAAAACGGCATCGAAAGGAACTGGCAGAGAGGCAATCCGCCGGGCAGTCCGGTCTGGATTACCTAGTAAACCTGAGGGTCCAAAATTCGGATTTTAGCTACTCAAGACTAACCCTAACTCATTTTTGAACTACACACTTCACTATTCATCTATCACCTACCTTTTGTGAGCCTCAATCTTCTCCACTCTACTCCATTAAAGCTCACCATAAAGCTTTAAGAATCTAAAGAGAGAGGGCTCCAGAGCCTTCTATTGGAGGCCATTTTTGGCGCTCCAAGGGAGAGTTTCCACCACCACCACCATGGGAAGAAGAAGAGGAGGAAAGAGGATGCAAGGAGGAGCTAGATTGAAGAGATTTGAGCTTCCCAACACCCATGTCTTTGGGTTTGGGTTTGTAATTTTTTTTCCTTGTCTTGAATCTAGCTATTTCTTGTATATGAATGCTTGAGCATCATGATTTGGGACTAAAAAACCTAGGTCATGGGAGGTAGACGTTTTTATGGATTGGCTTTGATTGATATTGAGGTATTAGTTCTAGGTTGAAGATTATAATGTGTGTTTGCTTTATTTGAATGCTTGTATCTTGAATTAGATACTTAGGATACATGTTTAGGTGACTAAGCCGAGCCTGAGAGGGACGGATAGTCACGGATCAAGGCATCACAAAGTGCTAGGTGTTCGAAGCCGTGCAGAGACGCCCAGATTAGCACTTAGCCTAACTTTGTCGGGCGAAAGCGGTTTCGACGTTGGTTTAAACCCGAGAGGGTAAGAATTGACTCGAAATTAGGCCAATCTCAATGGCGAGAGGCGAGGTTGGTATTTATGGCATAAATTCTTCATTTGACTCATCATGAGAACTAATATTTCGGTACTTTGTTTGGTATTAATTCTATGCATGCTTAGTTGCTTAAATTGCACTATCTTGTTATGATTGTGTCTACCTTAGATTGTCACCCCGAGTTAGATATCATGGGTTGCGACATCGATTTCGAGAGGAACGGGTTGTGCCAGGCGTAGATAGCGTAGAGGGTTAGGGTTCGTGACCGTGTCATGACGCCCATATACAACCCTTGGCTTAAGATTGTCGTGCATTATACGGTTGCAAGTCACATTTGATCCCGAGAGGGTAAGATTGACCCGAGATTAGGCTAAGACCAATGTCAAGAGAAGAAGTTAGTATTTTAAGGCATATATCATTTAACTAAATTGCATGCTTAGAATTAGTAGTTCAATTAAAACTTGATTTGTATGAATGTCTAGTTCCTTAGGTTCTCGAATCCTTGACTTCCAACCAACCATCTACCATCCACCCCCCATTTATTTTTCTTGCACTTAGCTTAGCGTAGTTAATATTATATTAGTTGTAGTTGTATGTGATAGTAGTAGTTTAATATCTTCTTATTTGCGCTATTTACTTTATCGAGTCGTGTCGGGAAAGAAGACGCGCGACTTCTAATTATGAGACCCCTATTTGGTCCCTGTGGATTCGACCCAGTACTTACTGGTTTCATAAATTGTATTATTTGTGACAGTGTGAGCTTGCGCGAGGGGCAACCTTTCTGAGATGTGACGTTTTGTGCAGCACGTTTTGGCCCTACAAGCCTACGAGCTGGCGATACAAGGTAGCATCCTGGAGAGGTTTTCCATCTATAGGTGAAACCTTCTCGTTTGCCTCGATGGGAGTGGAGGCATTCTTGTAGTCTGACAAGCCTGCTCGAGAAATGAGGTTGGCTGCATACTTAGCTTGTGACAAGTGATATCCTGAAGAGACCGATGAGATTTTTAGCCCAATAAAATATGCAAGTTTGCCAAGGTCCTTCATCTCAAAGTGTTTGTTGAGCTGGCTCTTTAGGTCAAAGATACAGGATTCATGATCTCTAGTGATTATCATATCATGTACATAGAGTAAAAGCATAATGTGACCACGATAAGTCTTTTTGACAAACAAGGCGGTATCATATGGACTGTATGTGAACCCAAGATTGAACATTTTTCCACTGAACTTTGAGAACCATGCCCTCGGAGCTTGCTTCAAATGGTATACTGTGTTTGGCGGATGCTCATACATAGGAGGAGGCTGCATGTAGAATTCTTCTGTGAGATCTCCATTGAGAAAAACATTCTTGACGTCCATCTGAAAAAGCTTCCACTTTCGTCCATCTGCAAATCCAATTAAACTTCAAACAGATGTGAGACGAGCAACTGGTGCAAGAGTTTCCTCATAATCAATCCCATACTCCTAGGAGAATCCTCGGGCAACAAGAAAAGCTTTATAGCGCTTAATGGTCCCATTAGCCTTAGTCTTCACCTTTTATACCCACTTGCAACTGACAGCTGACTTGTTGATGGGTAATGAGACGAGTTCCCAGGTACCAGTTTTCTCAAGAGCCCTAAATTCTTCAGTGATTGTTTGCTGCCACAAAAGATTAGTACATGCGTCACGATATGTATGAGGTTCATAGACGGACAGGGTGGTGGACATGGCTCTAGAGAGATTGGGTAGTGTTACTTGATAGTCTTGAAGGTGCGATGGTAGTCGTGTTTGACGTTGAGAACATGTTGAATGTATAGGATCCCCTGGTAGAGCTAGATCTGAAATTCTGAACCGTAGCCGAGTCAGGAAGTCAAACACAAAGTCTTTGACTTGTGTATCGACTTCTTGTGGAAACCGTAAGCAAAGTAATAGACAGATAATAATCACGACACCAGAGATGATTACCCAGTTCGGTGACTCCGCACCTACGTCTGGGGGCACTATGCTAGTGGAAAGGTTTTTCACTATCAGGTAGTCAATAGTACAACTTCAAGCCCAACTAGCTATCACACAAGCTATTGTCCTAAGCTACTATAGATCTCACTGTGAATCACCTCGACCAGGAGCCTCTCCCCCTGTCTTTGAGATTCCCTCAATTCCACCCTTCGAGCAAGTCCATGCTCGGTGTCGTTGTCTTCTTGGACGGAGTTGTGAATCTTCAATCACAAACAAAAACCCTAACCGACCCAAACACTTAGTCTTTGCAACTCAAGGTTTGATCGGAGCAAAAGGTCCGTTCTTAGCGAATATTCATCAGCCTCTCAACACGCGGATGGTGCACGGTTAAGAGCTCTGAGAAATCTTGCAGGTGTTAGAACAAGAACGGATAATCTGCTAATGGGAAGCCAAGGGCTTTTTATAGCAGCTCACATTCCTAATCCCTCCTGGATTCGGAACAGGAAAGTCAGGCAAGTTGTTGCCGCCTTCCATGACAGCTGGAAGTCGTCTTGCCTGTTCTGACTTCCTGAATAAATCAGGCAAGTATAGTTGCCGCCTTTCGCTGACGTGTAACTGCCAGCTGGAAGTCGTCTGACTTGTCGACGTCACTCTCTTGCGCTCCAAGTCTTCGTGGCGTCTTTCTCCTTTCGCTCCAAGCTTTGTCGAAATAGGAAAGCTTTCAGTTCTTTCCTAATCTGTCTTGTAACAAGTCGCTCCACACGGCATGCAACATGTTGCTCGACTTCTTACTTTTGCGCTAAAAAATCATGCCAACTATTAAACGTAGCAACAATCTCCCCCTTTGGCAATTTTTTAGGCAAACACCTTTTTGTAAGCCCATCGTCATCTTGTGGCAGTTACGCACAACAAGTGACTTATCTTGTGGCAGTTACGCACAACAAGTGATGTGACTTCTTTACTCCAAGCAGGCACATCGTCGTCACCTTGAGGCAGTTACTTACACAACAAGTTTCGTGACTTCCGATGCGACTTCTTGTGCGGCTTTTAGTGTATCTTCTGGAGTAGCTTCTGGAGCTTAACTTCTTGAGTGGCTTCTGGAGCAGCGACTTCTATGTACATCTTTCGGCGCGACTTCTGGCGTAACTCCTGGCATACATTTATCTCCCCCTGTTTGTCTAATAATATTGCCAAAGGCAATCTCATAACTAAATTTGACCAAACAGCAGGATAAAAGAAAACTAGCTCACACCTTGAGCAAATAAACGATTCAAACATGAGCTCAAATCCAGCTCAATCAAGAGCAAATATCCCAAAACTAAACAGTCAAATTGTGCGGAAACTAACTCGGACAAACCCCGAGAATTTAAAAGTGTGTGTGGGACAAAGATATCATAGCAAATTTCAGAGAATTACTAAAACGACGTGGAGTCGTTATCTTCTTCTTCAGCAGTAGCAGCAGAAGCAACAGATCGGAGGTCTTCTAGAAGGACTTCACAGGCGACTTTGCGAGTTGAGAGCGTGGCAATTGACTTCTCCAGATCAACAATCACTTCCACCAATTCTTCCTGCATCCTAGCGCCAATTGGTCCTGAGGGACGAGAGCTTGATCCAGCTCCTGGAGTTTTGGCCATAGGAAGTCCAAGGTCCTTCAACTGCTGCCCTTCAAAGTTCTTGAGATTGATGGCTAGAGGCAGTGGCTTTTTACCCGGAATATCCGACTCTCGGACAATGTTAGGACATTGTTGGAGAAGGATACCGGTGATTAGCGAAGGGAACCTGATTGGAAGTTTGATTGCACATGATTTGGCGTGCTTAACTAGATGGTCAATAATGTAAGCGCCAAAATCAATGGGAAACTGCGTACCTATTTGGTAAATGAGTTTTGCCAGCTCTGTTTTGATGCTTGACCCATGCGTAGAGGGTGCCCAGTTAGCCAGACCGATGCGGTAGAGAATAGAGTATTTTGCTGTGAGCTCGGTTGCCGCAATGGTGTCCTTGATTGGCCATCCCTTCTTACGTCCTCCGGTTATTTCAACCGCTACTTTGTCCAAGTGCGGGACTTCCGGAGTGACTTCTGGGTCATCTCTGCCAAGGTATGTGTTGATGGTTGAGGCAGAGATTTCGAAGCATTCTCCTCGAACAAACACCTTTCTGTATTCAGCATCTTCAGGTTCATCGAACTCGCTTGATAGGTTGACAATAAACTCCTTGACCGAAGTTGGGTAGAATGGCCCAATATTTATGACAGTGTTGGTCAGGCCTGCTCTACGTTTGAGCTCTACAATCGCATTTATCCCTTGTGCTTCTGTGGAGAGTTCTCTTTCTGGATAAATTTTCCGTTGATAGACATACTACCACTTAACGGCATTATCTATAGAGTGGAAAGAGACGTTGTCTGTGGGTGCCTTCGGTACATACTTGGGGAGCTTCTGCCCTCCTAATGTCTTCTTCACCTGTGGTGGCACAATTAGGGTGTCTTCTTCTTCAGATTCTTTTTCTTCAGGGACAGAGGTTGCTGTTGTGGTTACTGACTTCTTTCTTGACTTCTTCGGCTGTTTGGACGCCGAAGCTTCTCCTTTTTCTGTTGCCTTTCTCTTTGGGGTCAATCTTCTCTGAACTTGAGGTTCTTCTTCTTCATCAACCAACCTTTGTGTTGGTAGTTTCCTTCTCACAGCCCTCTTGGGCACAATTTCTTCCTTTTCCATGGTTTCAATATCGACACTTTCTTTGACAGGTTCCTCTAAAAGTTGAGTGACTTCTGGAATGACTTCAGGATTATCATCACGCCCTGAATCACTGTTCGGGGCGACAAGGGAACTTTCTTCCTTTTCCAAGTCCTCGTTTAGAGGAGATTTCTCTGGTGCGGGTGTCGACTTAGAGAGGCTAGGTTGGTCCTCGGTGCTAGTGCCGTGGACTTCAGGAGCAAGGGTTTCTAAACCCTCTTCAGGCAGGTTTTCTTCTAAGTTTTCTTCAGAGAGGATAGCAGATTTACCTCGTGTTGGAGTCGGAGTAGAGAGAGAGGCGTCTTCTTCAATGTTTGCAGAAGCGGCTAGAGCGTCGTCCTTCTCAGCGACGGGGATTGTGTCTTCCGGCATAACAAATGGGGGCGAGCTTGTTACATCCTGAGGTGCTGCCGAAGTTTCCCCTAAGCCTCTTCCTCCTCGGATCCTTACTCCATGCTTGGTTCTAGTCGATTTGGAGGCAGATAATTTCTTGGCAATGACTTTTGCCCTCATCTTTGCTCGAAGTACTTTGGAAGCAGATGGTATTCTACCGCTGCGAGTACCAACCATTTAGCTAGGATTTTGTTCTTTGTGGGGGAAAGCAAATTTTTGCTGAGCTTTTTGATCTGAGAAACCCTAGCGATTTCAAATGATGGAGGAGGTGCAGAGTCTGTGGGAGTTGAATAGAATGATTTCTGATAGGTGGATAGTCAGATCGTAATCATTCCCAAAATTCAAAAAGGACTAACGGGCTTTTGATAAAAGGATTTGGGCCCGGCTTGATTTTGTGGACCCTGTTTGGTCCTGATCGAGAGAAAGAGTAAAATCAACTAAAAGCTCTTCCTCTTCTTGCTTGACTTCTGGCTATTCTAGACAGCAAAGTCCGAGGGTTGAACTCAGACTCTCAAACCTTTTAGCATCTAATGCTTTTGTAAAGATGTCTGCGACTTGTTTCTCAGTGGGTAGGTATTCGAGCTTTATTTTCTTGTCTTCTACAAGCTCTCAAATAAAGTGGTGCTTGATGTCAATATGCTTTGTCTTGCTATATTGCACTGGGTTCTTCGAGATGTTGATTGCACTGATGTTGTCACAGAACAAAGTCATGACTTCTTGCTTGACTCCATATTCTGCCAACATTTGTTTCATCCAAAGAAGCTGAGTACAGCTACTTCCAGCTGCGATATATTCGGACTCAGCAGTAGACAAAGCAATACAATTTTGCTTTTTGCTGAACCATGATACAAGGTTGTTCCTCAGGTAGAAACAACCTCCAGAGGTGCTTCTTTGATCTGGTGTGCTTCCAGCCCAGTCAGCATCACAATATCCAACCAGAGTAGGAGAGGTATCAAAGGAATATAGTAAACCCAATTCAGAGGTTCCTGAGATGTACCTTATGATCCTCTTTGCATGAGCCAAGTGACTGACTTTTGGATTGACTTGATATCTAGCACAGACTCCCACAGAATAAGCAATGTCGGGTCGACTTGCTGTTAGATAGAGGAGACTTCCTATTATGCTTCGATAAAGACTTTGATCAACTGGTTCTCCCATCTCGTCCTTCGTGCACTTGTCATGTGTGGCAATAGGAGTCCTCTTGTGCGAAGCCTTTTCTAACCCGAACTTTTTGACAATGTTCTTTGCGTATTTGCTCTGGGAGATAAATATTCCATCTGACATTTGCTTGATCTGGAAGCCTAGGAAATATGTGAGCTCACCGACCATACTCATCTCAAATTCAGACTGCATGTGTTGAACGAAGCGTTCCACCATCTTGTCTGACTTCCCTCCAAATACAATGTCGTCGACATATATTTGAGCAATCATGATGTCCTTTCCTTCCTTCTTCACAAAGAGAGTTTTGTCTACTCCCCCTCGAATATAGCCATTCTGTACAAGGAATTCAGTAAGACGTTCATACCATGCTCGTGGAGCTTGTTTGTGACCGTAGAGAGCTTTCTTTAGCTTGTAGACATGGTGCGGAGAGTCATGATCTTCGAATCCCTTTGGTTGGGCTACATAGACTTCTTCATTTAGATTTCCATTAAGGAAGGCACTCTTTACATCCATCTGATAGAGTTTGAAGCGCAGATGACATGCGATGCCGAGAAGAAGTCGTATGGCTTCCAGTATGGCTACCGGAGCAAAGGTTTCTTCAAAGTCGACTCCTTCGACTTGTGTGTACCCTTGAGCCACCAGTCTCGCTTTGTTTCGAGTGATGTTTCCTTGTTCGTCAGATTTGTTTTTGAATATCCATTTTGTCCCGATGACATTGACATTGTCAGGTTTGGGTACAAGTTCCCAAACTTCATTCCTTGCAAACTGAACCAATTCTTCTGGCATCGCGCAGACCCAGTATTCATCATTGATGGCCTCTTGTATATTCTTTGGCTCAATTTTGGAAATAAAGCACATGTTACCTATCAGTTCTTGGCGGTCAAGAGATGCTTTTTGTCGAGTCCGAACTCCCTCATTAATGTCTCTTATCACATCCCTGGATGGATGATACTTCTGAATTCTTCTTGACGGAGCTCTTTACCTTGTAGGAGTTGCCTCTTCATCCGGGATGATTTGGCTTTCGTCTTCAGACTCTTTGTTATGCTCATCGTCCTTGACCTCTGGTCTGACTTCTGGTCTGACATCCGGTCTGGCTTCTCTTCTGACCTCTGGTCTGACTTCTCCTGAGAGATTCAGGACTTCTTCGTCCTCGTCACTTGTTTGCTCGTTATTGTCATCATCAATTACGACATTGATGGATTCCATGATAGTCCGGGTGCGTTTGTTGAATACCCAAAACGCTCGACTATTTCTGGAGTATCCGAGGAAGATGCCTTCGTCGCTTTTAGGGTCCAACTTGCGTCAAGGTTCCCTATCTGCGAGTATGTAGCAGACCGATCCAAAGATATGGAAGTATTTGACATTCGGCTTTCTCCCCCTCCATATTTCATAAAGAGTGAGCGAAGTTCTAGGGCGAAGAGTCACTCTATTATGAATATGGCATGCCGTATTCAAAGCTTCAGCCCAGAAGTGTTGCGGGATGTCTTTGGCTAACATCATGACTCTTGCCATCTCTTGAAGAGTGCGATTCTTTCTTTCAACGATTCCATTTTGCTGAGGAGCGATGGGAGCAGAGAATTCATGGGCGATTCCTTCAGCATCACAAAAGTTTGCGAAGCTGATGTTTTCAAACTCCTTTCCATGATCGCTCCGAAGTCGAACGACTTTCCCAATAACTTCTCCCTTTTCTCGTTGAACTCTTCGACATAAGGCTTCAAAGACTGAGAAGGTATCTGACTTCTCTCGAATGAAATCTACCCATGTGTACCTTGAGAATTCGTCTACACATACAAATATGTACTTCTTCCCTCCTAGACTTTCTACTTGCATGGGTCCCATAAGGTCAACATGAAGAAGTTCTAGAACACGAGAAGTAGTAAGATGTTGTACCTTCTTGTGTGACGTCTTGACTTGTTTCCCAATTTGGCATTCTCCACAGATTTTTCCTTCAATAATCTTGAGGTTGGGAACTCTGATGATAGCCTTTTCAGAGAGAATCTTTTGCATACTCCTCAAATTGATGTGACCAAGTTTTTGATGCCATAGTTTTGTCTCTTGAGCTTTGGATAAAAGGCACTTGGTTAGCAAGGTACTGACTGTTGGAGACCATAGATAACAGTTGTCAAGGGACCTGTGACCTATCATGACTTCCTTCTGTTGTTTGTCTTTGACCGAGCACTTGTCGCTAGTGAAGTGGACATCCAGATCTAAATCACATATCTGGCTTATGCTGATGAGGTTTGCTGTGAGGCCTTCTACTAGCAGAGCTTCTTTTAGACATGGAGAGTTGGGAAAATTGAGTTTTCCTTTCCCGAGCACTCTCGCTTTTACTCCATCTCCAAAAGTGACGAAGCTATTTGTGCATGGTATTAAAGTGACCAGGAAAGAGCTATTACCCGTCATATGACTCTAAAGAGCAACTTCCTTTTTGAGATCAATAGTCGTCTCAAGAAGTCTTGACTTGTCTTCATTAAGAGTAAGAATGAGAGCGTTCTGTTTTTCGATTACCTGAGAGTCTTCAAGCCACTTGATATACCATTCGTTGTACGCGTTGTTGAGAGTCTCATCGGATAGCTCATCATTAGAGTCATACTTCTTTGATCTTTCAGCTGGTTGATCTATTGTGGAGGAAGTGAAAGCCACATAGTTACTTGTATGCTCAAGGTCACTGTCTTCCTCATCTTCATCGTCAGTTAGAGAGGCAATGAATCCCTTCTTCTGTTTCTTTAGGAAGTTGGGACATTCTCTCTACATATGTCCATACCTCTCACATTCAAAACACTGAGCTCCTTTACCTGATCGTTCTCCTCGCCCTCCATCGTTGGCTGTGTTTTCGAGCTTCTGAAACTTGTGTAGTGGCTTGTCTCTGACTTCTCGGGTGACTTTTCTTCCTGTCATCTGGCCAAATCTTTTCATGACTCTGTTGTAGTTTTTGGCCAGCATGGCGATAGTTTCCTCGATGTCACTATCCGACTCAGAGTGTGTTGACTTGTCTCGAGAAGTCTTGACTTGTCTTCATTAAGAGTAAGGATGAGAGCATTCTGCTTTTCGATTACCTGAGAGTCTTCAAGCCACTTGACATACCATTCGTTGTAAGCGTTGTTGAGAGTCTCATCGGATAGCTCATTATCAGAGTCGTACTTCTTTGAGTTTTCAGCTGGTTGATCTATTGTAGATGAAGTGAAAGCAACATAGTTACTTGTATGCTCAAGGTCACTGTCTTCCTCATCTTCATCGTCGGTTAGAGAGGCATTGAATCACTTCTTCTGTTTCTTTAAGAAGTTGGGACATTCTCTCTGCATGTGTCCATACCCCTCACATTCAAAGCACTGAGCTCCTTTACCTGATCGTTCTCCTCGTCCTCCATCGATAGCTGTGTTTTCGAACTTCTGAAACTTGTGCTGTGGCTTGTCTCTGACTTCTCGGGTGACTTTTCTTCCTGTCATCTGGCCAAATCTTTTCATGACTCTGTTGTAGTTTTTGGCCAGCATGGCGATAGTTTCCTCGATGTCACTATCCGACTCAGAGTGTGTTGAGTTCTTCTGATTAGAACTTTTGAAAGCCACACCTTTATGTTTGTTCTCAATAGAAGGTAGGGAGAGCTCGAAAGTCATCAGTGAGCCCATGAGTTCATCAAACTTCAGTGTCTTCAGGTCATGGACTTCTTCGATGACGGTGATCTTCATCTTGAATCTAGGACTTAGGGCTCTTAGTGTTTTTCTGACCAAGTCCTCATCGGTCATAGGCTTGCCAAGTGAATATGATTCATTGGCCAGATCCTTGATGCGCACATTAAACTCCGCAATAGTCTCGTCGTCATTCATGGTCAGAGCTTCGAAGTTATTTGTGAGGTACTGTAACTTCTGCTCTTTGACTTTAGAAGTACCCTCGTAAGCAACAGCAAGCGTGTCCCAGGCAATTTTGGCACTTGTGCATGTGTTGATGAGTCGAAACACATTCTTATCTACTCCATTAAAAATAGCATTGAGTGCACGAGAATTACCTAGGGCAGCTTCATCTTCTTTCATGCTCCACTTCTTTTCTGGTTTGATGCTCGTTTGATTTCCATGTGCATCGGCATAGTAAGGTTCCTCCCATCCATTGATGATAGACTTCCAGGTTTTGCTGTCGAGGGACTTCAAGAAGGCACACATTCGTGCTTTCCAATATCCATAGTTTGTTCCGTCGAGTACCGGCGGACGATTGACAGATCCTCCTTCCTTTGAATCCATATTAGCTACTCAGATTTTTGCAGGAAAATCACCTAAGAGATTAAGGTGCCTCCTCTGATACCAATTGAAATTCTGAACCGTAGCCGAGTCAGGAAGTCAAACACAAAGTCTTTAACTTGTGTATCGACTTCTTGTGGAAACCGTAAGCAAAGTAATAGACAGATAATAATCACGACACCAGAGATGATTACCCAGTTCGGTGACTCCGCACCTACGTCTGGGGGCACTTTGCCAGTGGAAAGGTTTTTCACTATCAGGTAGTCAATAGTACAACTTCAAGCCCAACTAGCTATCACACAAGCTATTGTCCTAAGCTACTATAGATATCACCGTGAATCACCTCGACCAGGAGCCTCTCCCCCTGTCTTTGAGATTCCCTCAATTCCACCCTTCGAGCAAGTCCATGCTCGGTGTCGTTGTCTTCTAGGACGGAGTTGTGAATCTTCAATCACAAACAAAAACCCTAACCGACCCAAACACTTAGTCTTCGCGACTCAAGGTTTGATCGGAGCAAAAGGTCCGTTCTTAGCGAATATTCATCAGCCTCTCAACACGCCGATGGTGCACGGTTAAGAGCTCTGAGAAATCTTGCAGGTGTTAGAACAAGAACGGATAATCTGCTAATGGGAAGCCAAGGGCTTTTTATAGCAGCTCACATTCCTAATCCCTCCTGGATTCGGAACAGGAAAGTCAGGCAAGTTGTTGCCGCCTTCCATGACAGCTGGAAGTCGTCTTGCTTGTTCTGACTTCCTGAATAAATCAGGCAAGTATAGTTGACGCCTTTCGCTGACGTGTAACTGCCAGCTGGAAGTCGTCTGACTTGTCGACGTCACTCTCTTGCGCTCCAAGTCTTCGTGACGTCTTTCTCCTTTCGCTCCAAGCTTTGTCGAAATAGGAAAGCTTTCAGTTCTTTCCTAATCTGTCTTGTAACAAGTCGCTCCACACATCATGCAACATGTTGCTCGACTTCTTACTTTTGCGCTAAAAAATCATGCCAACTATTAAACGTAGCAACAGGATCTATGTGAGTGGCTGGAGGCGAGTCTGAGATACCTTCATGAGATAACTCGTGTGGAGAAGGAGACAGAGAATTATCAGGGAAAAAAATCTATGTCAGGATTTGAAAAGAATGGAATAAATGGTGACACGCGGAAATCGGACATTGAGGAGAAAATTTTGTGTTCCCAGAAGGTGACATGCCGAGATATTCAAAGATGTTGAGATAGAGGATCCCAACATCGATAACCCCTGTGTTCAATTCCATATCCAAGAAAGCAACAGAGACGAGCACGAGCTTCTAGTCTATTTCACTTGTGTGGTTGTAGATGGACAAAGTAGACCCTTCCAAAGACACGAAGAAGAGTATAAGGAGGAGACTGACCATAAAAACACTAGTAAGGGATTTTATACCCTATGACTGAAGATGGAACCCAGTTGATGGTGTAGACTGCTGTAAGAGCAGCTTCCCCCCAAAAACGCTCGGGACAAGCAACAGGGATGACTAAAGCGGGAACGGTGTCAAGAATATGCTGATGTTTACGCTCTACACGACCATTTTGTTGAGAGGTTCCTAGACAAGATCTTTGCATGACAGTGCCATGAGAGGAGAGAAGATCCAAAAAGGATGTTTCTTTGAATTAAGTGCCATTATTTATGCGAAAGATTTTAATGATTTTGAAAAACTGAGTTTGAATCATATTAGAAAACTTTAGATAGACTTTCTTCAGATCAGATTTATGATTCATCAAATAAATCCAGGTATATCGAGTATGATCATCAATAAATATAATGAAATAACGCACACCCCCTCCCCCCATAGATGTAATTGGAGATGGTTCCCACATATCAGAGTGAATAAGGTCAAAAGGTGCAGAATAAATATCATTATTATTCAAAAAAGAAAGTGCATGATGTTTTTCTAACTAAAAAGAAACACAATTACTAAGTTTATTTGAAATAGCACCTAACTAACCACTAGAAACTAATTGATGAAAACGATGTGAGGAAGGATGACCAAGACGTGCATGCCAAATATCCGCAGAGACAACAACACTACAACGAGACGGAGATGAGGATGGAACGTGTAGACTCATGAGCTCGACCAAACGTCCCGCCTTACAGCCTGACCCATAGATCTGTCCCGTCATTGGATCCTGCACAGAAACAGATGAGGAAAGACCACTAAAGTTAACATCAAGACATGAATTACATAACTGACCAACCGATGCAAGGTTTAATGAGAGCTTAGGGGCAAGTAATGTCTTTGGTAATGACACATGTGAAGGAATTATTTCAAAACCCAACAACCTGAGGGGTGGACACAGTGCCAGAATGAGATGCAGTCATAACAGAGTTATCATCAGTGTGAATAGGTGTGAGTTGTGAAAACAATGATGAAGATGGACTCATATGATTAAAGTATTCAGAGTCTAGATACCATGGTTTGGAAGTACCTGACGCGACTGAGGAGGATGAGGTATTACCAGTATATGCATCAATTAACTCTTGAACTTTAGTGAGTAGAGTGGATATGCCGAAAGGCTTATTACCGGGAGAGGTTGATGAGGCAGCAACGTTGACTTTCGTTCAAGAACTCTGAGGATACTCGTACCTGGAATTCTGAGGATACTCGTACCTGGAATTCTGAGGATACTCGTGCTTGGGATTTTGAGGATAAGAGACTCGTGGCGGCGGGTCTTGTGACTTTTTCCATTCCTGAGGGTAAGAGCCTCGTGGCGGCGGACCTTGTGATTTTTTTTTCCATTCCTGGTAGCGTATACCTGGTCGTGGACAGTTATATATATGATGACCCTTTCGTTTGTAGTAGCTGCATATTGCATGAAAGCCTTTTTTTCTTGTCTGTAGGAGGACCATCAGTAGAGACATTAAGAACAGAATCAGCAGGGCGGTGATGTGACATACCGGTAAAGCGGGCTTCTTCGGAAAGTAGCTCGGAGAAAACTACCTCGATCACGGGGAAAGAATCCCTATGTAGCAGTGAGCTGCGAACATACTCAGCTCGTAGATCAGTAAGGAGCTGGTAGACCTTGAGACGATCATACCACTGAGAAAAGATGGATGAATTATGTGCATCTGTCCATTTGGGCTCGGAGACAGCATGTTGATCCCATAAGGCTTGCATATGGGTGAAGATTCCATCGATAGACTGTCCGGGCTCTTCTTTCATCTGGCTAAGGTGGTTCCACAGCTGAAATTGGTGAACAATATCTTTTGTAGAGTAGAGATGTTTGATATTCAACCAGACCTCTCTGGTAGTGTTAAAACGATTCATATAAGTTTTGACAGAAGAAGTGGAGGTGTTTTGAAACCATGTGAGGATTTGATGATTCTTGTTGTCCCATTCTTCAAAGTGTTCTTTGAAAACTGTCTTAGTCTCGTCCGTTGTCTGAACATGAGCTATCTCGTTACCAGATACATATTTCTATAATTTCCTACCACGAAGAAAGCTGGAGATCTCTTTAGTCCATATCATATAGTTAAAGTCATCAAAGACTGCATAGATTGGCCTAGAAATCTCTAACTTTTCCATTACAACAGTTTTTAAAAAAATTAAACTGAAATTGGGAAATATCTGATGGCGGCGCGTGATCAGAATCGACGGCGCGTGGATGGCGTACGGCGACGCGTGGGCTTCACGTGCTGCAGAAAGAGCCGGAAAAGGTGCAGACCGGCCGGTATTGACCTCCTGAGGCCTCACTCGCCTGCGGTGAGGTCTGAAACTGGTTGATTTGTTGTGAATCAAGCACCCAAAACTAGATCTAGTCGGAGGTTGAAAAAGTGTGTGTGACAAGCTCGGAGCGGCGACGGCTGCACAAACTGCCCGAACTAGGAGCGAGGAAGACTCACATGCTGGTAGTGAGCGAGATTGGCCGGAGATGGAGGTCGACAGTGATGATGTCGTCGGAGTTGGAGCGTGCGTCCGTGGCTGTGCTGTCGATGGGTTCGCGACTATGATGGCGATTTGGTTGGCCGGAGAGGAGAGCTGGAGCGTGCTTGCAGCAGATTTTGTTGAGCAGATGGGTAGTGGCGGTGGTCGGAGACGTGACGGTGTGATTGTTGAAGGTGTTGATAGTGTTGACAGTGTGGGTTGATAATATGGATTTTGCTGCTGAAGCGATTAGGATCGATTAGAGAAGATTTATTGCTCCGATACCATATTAGAAGAGAAAACTGATATTGTATTCAATAATTAATTCATATACAATATCATATATTTATAGTATTATGGTTACAAAGAAAAGGGAAGGTAACCTATTTACAAAATTAGGCAAGATATAACTATGGGCCTTGGCCCATATATTAACAGGCCTTCATGAATCTCAGAGCGAGCTAGCTTAAAACAACGACACAAATATGTCGTGGGAAAATGTGTTATTGGAATTGTCTTGCACCCAACGACACAAGTGTGTTGGCTTCCTTAGCCAACTTTGCTTCTTTCTAGTGTGATATCATGCACCAACGCCTCAAGGGGGGCAAAACTTTATACTAAAAATTTAATTTAATTAATAATATAAATAATAATAATAATAATAAAATAATTACTAAATGCATTTAACAAAACTAATTCGAGCTTGAATAATTGTTAGTTGATTTTTAATTTCACTTTCATATATATCAAACTACTCATATTGGATTTAATATCAGCATAACTTTGAACTCTTGACCTTGTAGATATAAGACAACATACTTACCACTAAGCTACACAACTTCCATTGTCATATTACACAACTTTTGTATATATATCATAATGTAAGGGGGGTATATCCAATTTTCGGGAAAACTTCGTTTGGGTTCCTTAGCACTTTTGTTGGCTCCAAACCTTTTTGTCTCGATCACAGTTTTGGTCTCGGACTTATTTTCACTTTATTTTTCTCTAAAAGGGACATGTTTTCTAAAAATAAGCTCAACACTCCGTGATGCATGTATGGTATAAAATAAGTTCAAAATACTTGGACATAAGATGAAATCAAGTCAAGATTGAGGAGATTTGACTCGAGAAAGATCAAATATTCCAGCTCGTTACACCACCCCTGACATCCCGTAAACCTGCTCCACAAAACACTCGCTAAAGAGCGAGGTGTCTATTGGGTCTAAAAAACTCGCGATTGTAGGTCTAGCGACAAGTAATCCGGCTAATTTTGGGACGAACTCTCAGAGATTAAATTGGAGACTGATTTGTAGAGAATGTGTTAAAATTCAGATATAAAATTCAAGTGTGCAAATGTTCGTAACACAAAGTAAATGCAAGAATACGATTTAGACAATCAACACAAGTGAATGGAGATGAATTTTAAGTTGATTGGAGAATTATGGGTGTTGATTTCATACTCAAACTCAAGCTTTCGAATTCATAATTTTGGGACTTACACTACTATGTTTCCCTAAGTCTTATGACGTCGTGCTCGTCTCTCGATATTGAACAATATCAAATCCTTATTTAATGATTTGTCTCACGACATCCTCATGGGTTAGGAAGGCTTTAAACCAATTATAACAAGGCTAGAAACTCAATGCAACGGTTCTCTTCACACCATGTATCTAGATGGTTATCAATCCCTAGATTAACCATACTCTCGTAGCATTAACCTAATCTACAATTGCCTAGATGATCAATCTAGATATCCATTCAACAAGCAATAATAAAACCTCAAGTATACATATAAATCCCCAAATTATTTCATCGACATCTACAATTCAAGTCATCAACACTTAAGGTTGTAGGGATTTAGCCTACAACCATGATAAAATCTTCAATTATAGTCGAAAGAGAGTTCATAGCAACGAGACGAAAGGAAAAGGAAATTCTAAACTCAATCTTGCTCCTAGCTCATACCTTGAAATGGGTGGTGAGAATGGTGGTTTGTAGCTCTCCTCCTCCTTAGAAGCTCCTAGCTCCAAGATTTCCCAAATTAAAAGCTTCCTTAGAACCCTAGAGATGAAAGAAAATCACTGGAAATGGGTGTTGCTCTCTAAAAATATCCAATCCCCCTTGAATTTTTGGTCTTCACACTTTTATACGCCCAAAAAAATGTTTGTGTCACGATCGTGCCTCAATCGTGGTTGCAGTCGTGACGCATAGTGCGTCACGACGCTGTGGCACGATTGGGGCTCCCAGATCCAGCTATTGCTCTGTGTCTTGCCTTGTCACGATCGTTGCCCTACCTAAACTGTCAAGATGTTGACACGATCGTGACTTTCTTTGTTGCGCGATCTTCCCTCTGTCATGCTCCTCGTCGTGGTGACGTTTTGCGCAAATCAACTAATTGATGTTACAGTCGTGACTCGCGATCGTGACAAGGCCAAATTTTGAATTCTCCTGCAAACAATGAGCTCCCGATTTTCAAAACCCCGATTCTTTCACCTAAATCTATGAAATATTCTAACAGACCCACACCATAAAATTGAACAAGTTCAACTCTAATTAGTCTGGTACGAGAGCAAAATATGCGATAAATGTGAGGTTTAGTGAGACCAAAAGGGGGACCAATTGGCACATCACCCCATTGTTACACTTCGAACCCTCTTTACACTTTGAACATTTGTTTGATTTTTACCCTAAGGGTTGAGTACTATGTTGTCATAATCACTCTAATCCCTCGTTACACTACGTTTCCACCCCGTCCCTAAACGCTCGTTACACAGTTCGCATAAGGGTTGAGTTTTAGGTTTTTTAAATTCATGGAAACTCACTGAGTAAAACAGAAATATAACAAATATATGGTGGAAACACAAGTCAATTATAATGGAAAATCCTATTTCGAGTTATGAAACATATCAAGTTTATAATTGAAAGTCTACCCAACTGGCAGTTAACGTGTCTCGCAAAAAATTAACGTGTCACGAGTTCACCAGTCATGAAAAATTTTGCAATATTTTGTAAACCAAAAAGTCTGAAATACCCTAGTGTTTCGCCAATATTCAGTATTGTAGAAATGCTTGACTTGCCTAATTAATACTCCGATTAGTCCCCAATTAAATTTGTTATCAGACTTAATTACTGATTAACTCTTAGAATGTTTCTTTAACCAACCGGTGCCTACTGTTTTTTTACAGAACTGCCAAAATTGCCTACTACTGCCATTAGAAAAGGGGTTTGCACATTAAGAGGTTTGTATCGAGTGCATCCCTAAATATACAATGAGTATACTTAATATACAATCAATATAAAGATTAATTTGCTGATGAATGTGATATGGTGAATGGGTGATATATATGGAAGAGACATGATAATGGCAGAAGCAAGATCAGTCATAAATACTGCAATAACGTGAGCCTTCACATGTGAATCATGAACCTTTGCTACGAAACAAGATGATACAGGACAGTTTCAAGCTGGAGATCCGTGGGACACTAGCATCTATGGTTCACAACTTTTTCCCAAAATGCATGTGTTGTTACTTTGCAAATTGCCCCTATGATTGGATTTGGATCAGCTCATCGGCTCAGGACATCTTGTCCATGCTCGTACCCACCCTCACAACTTGATTCTACACTGATGATTTCAGATCCGCCACAAATAAAAAAGAAACGAAATACATATAATTCAAGAACCTCGATATCAATTCAATCAACAATTGAACATATAGGAAACAAACAAGAACCAAATAAAGTCAAACAAACAATAGATTTAACATCATTAGCAATTAGATCATTACATCCACATCTTTCCATCACCATCCTAATTAAGAAGAAGAATACACAAATGATACACAGTAACAATTAGTCAGTGACTATACACACACATATATATAGTGCACAAACAAAAGGGCAATCAATTAATTACAAGCTCGAATCTTGTAGGAGCTCTCCAATAAGAAGACAGAGCCAAGATCGCGAGGCACCTTAAAGAAAACCAAGGGAGGATCATCCGGGCTGCGCTTCCTCTTCCCCGCGGGAGCCTTCCTCGGGGCACCCGGACACACCAGCAATTCACATGACTTCAACCTATGACCTCCCGCTTTAGGCGTCCGACACTCCTCCATATCCTCCTTAACATCCTCCAAATCGACCAACATGCTCGTTCGAGGCCTAGGAACCGTCCTCGCGGGAGTTATAGGCTGAAACTCATCCGAAACCTCGAGACCCATATTCTCGACAAGAAAGAAAAATGCAAATTAGAGAGAGAGAAGAAGAAGAAACATAATGAGCTCACATCGATCTGTAATGTACTAAACATGAAAGGAGGCACATAATTATTATATTAAATTTGAGTACAAAATAATATAGTGGTTGGTGGATCTGGATCTGTGCGTTGCTTTGCTTTGCTTGTGGGAGTGAGTGTTTCTTTCTTTATTAATGGCTTGAAAATGCAGCTTTTTGGTTGCGCCTCCTTTTCTTTTGTATTATTACACTTACATTCTTCTCATATAAGAATTTTATATGGATTTTGACTTTTTTGCTATCTTTTTTCTTTTCTTTTAGTTTCTGTGGAAGAGAATATAGTAACGTTAGTGTGTAGTGCAGTACACGCTATTCTATCATGCTCAACTCATTAATCATCTTCCTCGGCACATGTTTAAAGTTTGGAGAGACACGACTCTTCCCAAATTTTGGGTTTACTCACTCTCTGGTTTTAGTACTAAGCTTCGAGTTTTATTTTGATTTTACTCGTTCTTTGATTTTAGGACTAAACTTCGAGTATCATGTAATTTAAATAATTAAAACGACCTCAACAAAAGACACCAGACCGAAACAATAAGATTCCACTGCCATATTAGACCAATTATTCATTTGAATCCATGAATAATTGTTTGTCCACTTTCAAAATATGATATATGGTAACAAATGGTCTACTTTGAAGATGGTACTCAAACAAACAATTCACTTTTATATAGTTACTCTTATATTGTGAATAAATTTTCTTAGAATATTAGACTTAGAATTGCAAAAATATTATTCTCACCTGTTTTTCCACATTCACACATCATGCGCGAGTTTATCTCGATCAAATTGAATTTCAAGGATGATCATGTCTTGCTGTGACTGATTCCTTCCAGAGCTTTTACTAAACAAATCAAAGCGTATTCACAGGACTCCTCCAATAAGATTTGTCACTCCATTCAATGGACATGAGCTCAAGCTCTACTCATTCTCATACGTTTAAAAATACATGCATTCTACACAAAAAAGTAAAGTTTTGAACACATTTTTGTCATCAACGAAATATACAACACTCTAAAAAAAAGCGTCTAGTGCACATTTTTGCCATTTTCTTATGTTTTTAATAAGAAACTTTGCTCCCTCCTTTCAGATTATTTCTGAACCCACCATTGATGATGAATTGAAGACACACTACATTTGTCATTTGTGTTTTGAATGTAAGAGAACGTGTAAAAGAATTCAACTGTCAAAATGTAGAACTTATATTAGAGATCTGTATATGCAAATACGGGAATGATATTATGTAGGTGTGGCTGCATGTGGGGAAGATCTATTTAGGGATTTCTTCTTTGTTTCATTTTGCAGGCGTATAAGTAAAGGAAGCTGTCAAACATATATCCAAATTGGAACCTTCGCTCTACTGGCAATGACTAATTATATATACAGTAGGTATCAAATACAAACCAACCAAAAATGTCAAAACGTCCAAACCTGAGCACAACCGTTTGAATGGAGCGCGCGCGACTTGGGAGTGACACCTGGCGCAAATGGTTTTTGAAGCCAGTTAGCGAGTGGAGACGGATTGTGAAGGGTATTTGGGTCCTTTTGCACACATGACCTAATAACTATTTTTGCGGTTTGGCTTCTCAGAACAACGCGATCAGAGCGATTTTGATTTTATTTCAGAGACGGCGAGAAAAGTGATTTGTTGTTGTCGATCCGGTTGAGAGTTATCGGTAAGTAACCCGATTTCATGATAGATATGCAGTCGATTATTATGTTGTGATTTCCGATTTGCTGATTTTTTTTTTTATTTTAGCCGATTTCGATCCAATCTAGAGTTTTTCTTTCATCTACAACAAATTCGAAGTGCAGAAGACGATGACGACGGGATGAAAACGACTTATGACCATCGCTACATATTTTTTTACTCATTTTTCTATGTTTGTAATGTTTTTGTAATCGATTCTCTTTCGGGACAAACTTTATATTAATCAAGTTTGCATCTGTCTTTCTGTTTATGTATAACATGTCGAGGTACTCTGTATAACATGTCAGATTAGCCTATATAACCAGTTTAAATTAATAATGTTCAGCAGCACATAAAACGATTACCCACTTTCAGAGGTTTGTGTATGATTGTCTTATTGTCGATGTATAACATGTTGTTATATATTGTATAACCAGATTAATTATATAATGTTCAACAACACACAAGACGATGAACGATCGCTCTCTAGATCTAGCCTATTTTTAGCGTGAATCGCTGAATGATCGCGGTTTAAATGCGCAATCACGCTTTAAATGCGCCTATTTTTAGTGTGAATCGTTGAATGATCGCGGTTTAAATGTGTAATCGTGCTTTAAATGCGCCTATTTTTAGTGTGAATCGCTGAATGATCGCGCTTTAAATGCGTGATCAGCACACACAATATGATGCTATACAATATAACACATAATGTTATACATCAAATCTGATATTGGAATGACGAGTGTGCCCTCAGCTCTCTGTCTATTTGTGACTAACGGGGTTAGCGAACCCCTCTGTCACGTGTCGCTTGATCCTCGCTCTCGAAAAAATAGAACGCCCGATTTAAGTTTGGACGTTTTGACATTTCAAGTGAGTTTGTATTGGAGTGCATCTTTTTATATATATTAAAGTTTGGACTCGAGATCTTGTTTTGTCAACTTCAATTAGGAAGCATCGTTCTAATTTTGAGCTAGATCGAGAGAGGTCCAACAAGGTTGGACAAGAAATGAATGATATATGAGTACCGCAGACACTAATTATTAAACCCAATGTCCGTATAATATCCAAGTTCTAAATGCTTGTCCAGTTAAATATACAAGTTTTGGTAATGACTAGTATATAGTAATTAATTATGCCACTTGTAATTTTTTGCATGGGTTACATTTAGATTGTATTATATATTAGTGATTCAAGCAAGTTATATGTATAGGTTTGGCTAAAGTTTTACTATTTTATTACTACAAGAACGATGATAGTAGCAATAGACTCCTCGTGAAAATAAACAGAAATGCCTTTTTTCTTAAATAGAGAATTGTTTATATTTTATCAACTACTTCATTTCAATATACAATCAATGGCATTCATTAAATTGAGTTAAACTTAATTGGTCCATATAGATTCGAGCCGATCTTATCAATTTTATTAATTTGTATCGGTTTCGTGCATTTACATGTAATCAGTTGTCTATGAATCACTGTTTGTTGGCTTGACAAAAAGAACGAGATAAATAATTACATGACACAAATTATGAAAAAAGATACGTATATTGTCATTTACTTTATAGAGAGTGATTAGAAGGTCATCAACAGGATATGGTTGTGAAGAAGACAATTGTTCAAGGCATACATCAGAAGTATCCTCACGATGAGAATAAACATATTAGATAGGCGGCGGTAGTTGTGGGGTTGGTGTCGATGAAACAACGAATGATGTAGTAGCAACAATAAGTTTCTTAAACTAACCAATTCTCATCCTCCCCTTATCGTACAACATGGATAAAAGAAGAGAAAAATAAAGGAATTGTTTATGGAAGTGAGATAAATTTATTCTATTGACTCGCGGAATAGATGGGAGACGGTTATGTTTAGCAAACTAACAAACTTCACAATTTACAAATATTACCTTCTAAAACTAGGGATACAAGCACTTCAGGACAAGAAGAGATGGGTAACAAGAAAGATAATATATAATGACCAGGTTAAAATGAGACAAGACAATTTTGCTCATGAATGATTTTACTAATTGACATTAGATTGGCATAAAATATAGGAAATCAAGACATAAGATAAGAAGACGGATATTATAAGATTAACTGTCCCAAGCCACCAAGAACAAGACATTTTGACTCATCAACAAAAGTAGTAGAAGATGGAGAGTCATGTGGTTTTTAAGAGTTAGGGAGCTTAAAGTTACATGTCATGTGATTTGTGGCACTAGAATCAAGAACCACGTGGGAAGAGGACTTTGACAAAGTGAGAAATAAAAATAGACTAGAAGACATGAACACCAAAAATAATTGTTTAGTGAAGACTGCATGAGTATTATGATGTTAGGAAATGCAAGTTATGACACATGTGTTTGGTATTATAAGGTTCATTGCAATAAAAGCACACAACTCCCTCTCTATCTCATGATTCTTGTTGTCTTTTAGGTGTGGGCCACTTCCTCGACCCTTCTCTTCCATATGGCGCACATGTGTGACCAACAAGAGCATTACAATCAAGAGTAAATGAGAGGAATTGGGCTTGTGTGTCTGTGCAAACAACTCTGCTAAATACTTCGACTATCTCTCTGCAAATCGAGAGTCGTCATTCCAAAAAAACACTTAATCTCCATATGTTCTAGTTGAGTCCGTTGAACAATTATCTCAAGGCCCAAAAGATTATTACGACTTTGGGCGCGCAAACGGAAGAAAAGTTCTGGCTAAAGACAGACACGCCAGAGGTGAGATCTGAATAAAATAAAGATAAACATACTCATGTGCAGCAACAGAGTGGCGGAAGGGCCGGTCTCATCATCGGTGAATTGGGTTGGGCCTAGACTGGTTTTAGTAGCTCTCTTGGTATGTTTTACATTTTACTATAGTGTAAAAAAAATTTACATTAAGGTCAGCTAATTGAGTTTCTTACCCTTTACTCTAATGGTATTAGATTTTAGATGAAATTTTTTATTTTGTGTTAAAGTAGAAATTGCCATCATTTATTCATCAAAATTTTAAATTGATGTCATTTTCATCAAATTATTCATAATTCATTAAATTACAGTACTTATTAATAATAAATAAAATATATTAATAATTATTAAGTTATAATTTTTGATATAAAGTAAAGTAAATCAATTTTTAATTATGGATTATTAATAATAAAATAATATTACAAATTAAAGATGAAAGTAAATTAATCATTAATATTTAAAATAATAGTGATGACTAAAACTATTAATCATCAATAATAATAATAATTATTATTAAAATATTGAAACTTTCGAAGTTGTTGTTCTTTCTTATTCTCTTCGATTTAATATACGATGAGCCCGAAACGGCATCGTATGAGAGAGTTATATAATTCAAAAGTTTCGATATATTATTAATAATTGTTTATAATAAATTATTAAAATAATAATTATTATTATTAAATATTTATTTCTTCAAAATTGTTAATCTTTCGGTTCTCTTCGATAAGGGTATTTTGGTCTTTTTAAAAAATAAAAAAATTCATCCAAAACTTAACACCATTCGATAAAAAAGTAAAAAACACATTTAGCTGACTTTAGCATAAACTTTTTTTAATTATAGTATAATGTAAAATCGATTAGTCTAGCGTGAGTAAAGTATAATTAACCTGAATTATAATTATAAAGTGGTATATTTTTTTCTCATTGAATTCCTAGTCTTCATTAGCCATCCACCACAACCGTTCGATTAGGGTATGCTTCGTCACACCATTTAGATATGGAGATCATAAAGTTGGTCAACCGTTTAAGTATAAATTAAAAAAGTGTGAAATGTCACATGAAACCGAAATAGACGGACATCCTTCAACACGGACCCACGCTTTAGAAACGTTTATTTAAAGGCATTTCCCATATATTTTAATTTTAATGTTTTAATTTGGTCAACTTCTGCATTAATGTAACAATCGAGGATCATTTCTATTAGGGCCACAAATCCACATACGAAATTAATTTGTATAATGAATATCTTTACTTTTGATTAAAACTACGATATAATTATTAGTTCATGTTTTTTTTCTGGTTGAAGTGATCTTATTTGTGTGGGGACTTATTTTAGTTTTGTGTTAAATAATTAAAAACATTTTAAGAAATTATTCAATATTTTCCTTAATTTTTTATATGAATGAAATAATAGTAAAATTTTACAAATTCTTTCTATGGATCAATTTAGCAAGTTTGGACAATTCTGGTTGACACACCATTCAAAATACTATATTATCTTATTAATTAGTTATATAAATTTAAATATTAATTCTACATATATAATTGTTGTGTTGGGATTCAAATATTTCTACACAAAAGTAGCTAGCTCAAACAAATTATCTTGGGTACATGCACAAGAATCACATATTTTTTAAATCTTCAACTCGATCGCTACTTATTAACATATATATATGTTTGATAGACTTAATAGACGTGTAAATCTATGTTTTTTGATGAAATTCATTTTAAAATGGAGATCTTTTTTCAGTTCAAGCTCACGCTTAATTTCAGAAAGTTGACTTTTGATGCATGAGCTAATGCATATATATGTTCTACGTTTAATTTTTACATTCAAGATATGAGACCTTTTAATTAAATAGAATACTCTGGATTTGATTTCTAATTACAAGTGCTTCCCACAAGTTGGTATTTGAAAACAACAAATAAATATAATAGAGAAACAAGTTGTCCAAAACAAAGTCATAATAATAGCATCAATTAATGATTTTATTATCTCTTTGTCAAACTGAATTAAAATATTGGTATTGGCCAGTTATTTTAACATATTTGTAGAAACAAGATTTCAACTTATTGTTCAAGATAACAAAAGTTTAGAAAGAGCTATCAAGATCTTGTAATCAAATACGTTTACTAAATTAAGAAATTTATTCTAATACCTAATCAAGTTTGAAAATGAATTAAAAGTATAAATATAACCGGATGCATTTGAATAGTCAAAATTTTCACATAAGCTACTCAAATTTTGCATGTCAGTTAATTCTCACCATTACTGACACCGTTATTTTTTTATATATTCTATAATTTTGGGAATAGCCAACATAAATTTTTATTTATTATTTGACATTATTTTAAGTTGGAATAACAAAAATATTCTTCTTCAGACTTAAAATTTTCATTCAACCTTTGACGACCTATCTTATTATAATAACTTAAATAATTTAAGTGTATTCAGACGTAGTTATTTGATAAATACTTATCTCATTTGTAAGAGTGCTCATATAATATGCCCAAATACATTTTTGAATAAAATTTAATTTAAAACATTTGAATATTAGGTCGCAAAAGAAACAATATTATATAGATGGTGGAAGTAGCACTATCGTAATTCTAATGAACGTCAATAATATATTTAATAATTAAATAAACAATTTGATAAAAAAAAAAGAAATCAATAAATTTCATATCCGCAAAAGAAACAATATTATATAAAATGGTGGAAGCAGCACTTGCACTATGATGATTCTAATTGTAATTAATGTGAATAATAACATGTATTTAATAATCCGATGAACAAAATTGAAGATGATTGTTGACAAGTGCGAATAACAAAAAAGTCAACAACCTCGATAGAAACTAAAGTCAATAGAGAGGAAAAAGAAAAGCATTACTTTTGTCCCACAACTTGCTATGAAGGAAGGAAGCTTCAAAACGACATCGCTTAACGAAACAGCTGGAAAATAAACAAAACTCCAAGGAGTGGGACCCACAGGCAACCCCTGTTTGACCTTCTCTGATTGCATTTACTCTTCCTCTTTGACTTTCCTCACTCCCCCTTTCCTTTATAACACCCCACCCAACTCCTCTCTTCTTCCCCACTACCTCTCTCTCTCTCTCTCTCTCGTATTTATCTCCAGTTTATTCTCTAATTAATTTTGGCCGTTGATCTCAAGAAGATGGACGATCATACGGCGATCCAGGAGGCGGCGACGGCTGGCCTGCAGAGCATGGAACACCTGATCCGCGTGCTCTCCCAGCAACCGCCTCAAAACCTCGACTGCACCGACATCGCCGACTTCACCGTCTCCAAATTCAAGCAGGTCATCTCCCTCCTCAACCGGACCGGCCGGGCCCGCTTCCGCCGCTCCCCTCCGCCTCCGCCTCCGCCTCCGCCCCAATCCAAGGCCTTCACCCTCCATTTCACCAAGGACTGCTCCACCGTCTCCCCTCCGATGTCGTCCACTTCTTCGTTTATGTCATCGATCACCGGCGACGGCAGCGTCTCCAACGGAAGGATATTTGCTCCGCCGCCTGTCTCCTCCGGCAAGCCGCCTCTCTCCTCCAAAAAGTGCCACCATCAATCTCTCTCCCTCAACGTCGTCGGGACAGGATCCTGCCACTGCTCCAAGAGAAGGTACACCTCGCGCATTTTAGCATGCCCTCGCTCTTTTTGCTAAATTGCGCATTGATGGGTGATTAACGTTTAATTTTTCTGTTTCTACAGGAAATCTCGGGTTAAGAGGACGATTAGAGTGCCGGCGATTAGTTCGAAGGTGGCGGATGTTCCCGCCGACGAGTATTCGTGGAGGAAGTACGGCCAGAAGCCGATCAAGGGCTCACCCTATCCTAGGTAAGATTTTAATCTCCACCGTTGATTTGTTTTCTTTTCCATGAAAAGAAGAATAAAAAAATAATTATTTGTGTGTTTGATTTGTGTAGAGGTTACTATAAGTGCAGTAGCGTACGTGGGTGCCCAGCGAGGAAACACGTGGAGCGGGCCCAGGACGATCCGACGATGCTCATCGTGACTTACGAGGGAGAGCACCGTCACTCTCACCCTGGACCGGTCCCGCACACGATCATACCCAATGGAGTCGGTAACCAGCTCGTGTTCTAAATCTAGTGCGATTTCACTGAACGGCCCAGATCCGGCCACGAGCAAGAGTGTCAACACGCGGCGCGGCGCGTAAAGGGGAAAGTCAAATATTGTGGAGGGTGAAGTTGTAAATTTTGGGGAGGATTAGGGATAGAAACGAAATGTTGAATTTTGGTGAATTGAATATAATAAAGATTAGTGCGGTGGGTGGGTGGAGATTTGATTCTTTGCGATGAGATTTGAGGTGGAAAAAGTCAAAAGTGGGAGTGGGGTCCGATGTTTGATGTCGGGTTGGTGGTCAATGGACATAACAGCTAATGCGTCGCGTGGGTGGGTGGGAGTTGACAAATTGTGATTCCGAGTCAAAAGTTTACAATCTTAAAATAAAGCCTCATTGGTGGAGTCTCCTCAACTAATACTACAAAACTATATCAACTCTATTTAACAATAAGTCAACAAATATATATATGTACTCTTATTATACACTGCGATTGATTGAGAATAATAACAATTTCATTTATCTTCCTCGGTAGACTGGATATCAAGAATGTGGACTTTACATTTCTAGTTATTTGGGAGTGGTTTGGGCTGAGGACAATTTGGTCTCTCCGATTAGGGGACTAATTTTAGAGTGCAGGGGTCTTCAGTCTTGTGGCTTCGACCTCCTCCTCCCTAGTCTCCACATCCGGCTTGGGTCGTGGCAGCGAGGAGCCACGGCGAGCCTCTCGCCTTAACCCTCTTTGTACTATTTTTCACTTCTCTTTTGATAGTCAGTTTATTAATACAAAGAAAATTAAAATGAAAATAATAAAAATAATATTATCTCATATATGGTGACTGCACTGTATATTTGGGAACCTTCTGTAGCTGGACCAAAAAATGGGTTGGGGTTTTGGGGACCGGTTGGGATGGATTGAGTCCCCAAATTAAGGTTTTGGGGTCTGGCCTAATGCCTTCAATGTCCATTGGTTTTGTTAAAAAAATATGCAAACAGGTTCACTCGTATCTGTAAGATTTGAATGGATACCCAACCCAGAAAAAACTCGCTCAAACTGTAGAAAATGATATTTTTTTAATATTGTTGCAAATTTATAAATTCACCCAAAATGTACAAACGTCTAAACTCTCATTTGGCGGTCCATTTTTTCGCGACCGAGGATCAAGCGACACGTGGCGGAGCGGTTCGCTGACCCCGTTAGTCACAGACAGACGGAGAGCTGAGGGCATGCTCGTCATTCCAATATCAGATTTGATGTATAATATTATGTGTTGTATTGTATAACATCATATTGTGTGTGCTGATCACGCATTTAAAGCATGATCATTCATCGATTTACACTAAAAATAGGCGCATTTAAAGCATGATCACGCATTTAAACCGCGATCATGCAACGATTCGCACTAAAAATAGGCGCATTTAAACCACGATCATTCAACGATTCACGCTAAAAAATAGGCTAGATCTAGAAAGCGATCGTTCATCGTCTTGTGTGTTGTTGAACATTATATAATTAATCTGGTTATACGATATATAACAACATGTTATACGTAGTACATCGACATGTTATACATCAACAATGAGACAATCATACACAAACTTCTGAAAGTGGGTAATCGTTTTATGTGCTGCTGAACATTATAAATTTAAACTGGTTATACAGTACAATCTGACATGTTATACAGAGTACCTCGACATGTTATACATAAACAAAAAGACAGATGCAAACTTGATTGATATAAAGTTTGTCCCGAAGGAGAATCGATTACAAAAACATTGCAAACACAAAAAATGAGTAAAAAAATATGTAGCGACGGTCATCAATCGTTGTCATTCCGTCGTCATCATCTTCTGCATCTCGAATTTGTTGTAGATGAAAGAAAAACCTTAGATTGGATCGAAACCGGCTAAAATAAAAAAAAATAGCAAATCATAAATCACAACATAATAATCGACTGCAGATCTATCATAAAATCATGCTAATTACCGATAACTCTCAACCGGATCGACGACAACGAATCACTCTTCTCGCCGTCTCTGAAACAAAATCAAAATCGCTCTGATCGCATTGTTCAGAGAAGCAAAACCGTAGAAATAGGTATTAGGTCATGTGCGCGAAAGGACCCAAATACCCTTCACAATTCGTCTCCACCCGTTAACTGGCTTCAAAAACCGTTTGCGTCAGGTGCCACTCCCACGTCGCGCGCGCTCCAATCCAACGGTTGTGCTCAGTTTTGGACGTTTTGACATTTTTGGCTGGTCTGTATTTGATATATATATATATGTGATTTGATTAAAAAATAATAATATATATATTTATTTTATATGGTATGGGTTGGAAACGGGACGGATATAGGTCAATTCGCACCCTACTAAACAAATCCCGAAGAAAAACTTGTACCTGAATTTTTCTCCAGGTTTTACCCCTTTTGATCTGGCCATTTTAATCGGGTACTCGTTAGGTTCATGTTTTTTTCTCATCCCTAATTTAAGAATATTATTTTAGAAGCTAATCGGGAACTTATCGAATAATGTCCCGATTGAACTATGTGAACATAGTTTTTTTTTTCTGAAATGTTTACTTTATAGCCCAGTAAAAGTATATGTGAGTGAGATGTTTTGTCTACGTAAGGAAAGATATTTGAATTGTTCCATAATCATCACAACATGTACAGGAAAGGGAACAAATAAGTCAATAATATCGAGGGCGGAAATCACTCCAATATTTTTATCAATACTCTCCATGAAGTTGGAGCATGTGCGTTAGTGTGCCCAACTTACCAACAAATTCGTGCAATCAGTCTCGACCAAGTTCCATAATCATCACAACATGTACAGGAAAGGGAACAAATAAATCAATAATATCGAGGGCGGAAATCACTCCAATATTTTTATCAATACTCTCCATGAAGTTGGAGCATGTGCGTTAGTGTGCCCAACTTACCAACAAATTCGTGCAATCAGTCTCGACCAAGTTTCTTCGTGAGGATATCTGCAAGCTGGTGCTTATTATGAATGGGGCGAGGGCGTAAGATGACTTTCTGTAACTGTTGACATACGAAATAACATTCAATTTCAATATGTTTTGTTCGCTCGTGGAAGACTAAATTGAAGGTGATGTGAATAGTCACATGACTATTGTAGAACTTTGTCAACTTCTTTAATTGAGTACGTGGACAGTTCAACAAAGATGTTAAGTGCTTACACACAGACGGAGGTCGAGAAATCTAACATTGTGAATTGATGGCTTGTTACAGTGGAATGGGAATGGAGCTTCAGACAAGTTGGCCATGGACGCTTCAAGAAAATGGGGGTTGTTGAAAGAAAACATTGGCATCTCCTTGAGGTCGCACACACTCTTCGATTTCAGGCAAACCTCTCGATTAAATTTGGGGAGAATACGTTTTTACACCCGCTTACTTGATCAACATGGGTGGCAACCGACTTACACTCACATACACAGTTTCAGATGCCTCTACTACATTCATCAACAAATTCCTGACAAGTTCGCTTCGAGGTCACTACCAGATATATTTGTTTGGTACCATCGAGTTCATTAAGGGTATCGAGTATACAACCTAAAGCATCGAACCATCGTCACATCTAGAGACGTCTAGTTTTGGGAAAACTGTTGGGTTTGTGGAGACTTTCCTATTTATTTAGGGAAGCCACAATTTCCTAATTGCATTAGGATAATGAATTAGAAAAGAACTCCTAATGTGCAAGGAATTAGGAATTCTAGGTCTTTCTTAATTCCCCCTAGTCTTGCACTATAAATACATGTACTTGTAATCCCATAATTATTCATGAGTTGAGAGCAATAATAAGAGAGTAGTGTGACCGTGGACGTAGACAATTTGCCGAACCACGTAAATCCTTGTGTTCTTGTGCGATTGTTCTTTATTTCTCTTGGTTACTTTTGCTAGAGAATTGTTCCACGTTGTTATATACCCCAACAACTGGTATCAGAGCCTAGGTTCGTGACAAGTGGGAGCAATGGCAGAAGAAGGGAAAGTTCGAATCGACAAGTTCGACGGAAGGGATTTTGGATTCTGGAAGATGCAAATAGAGGACTATTTGTACCAGAAAAGGCTATATGAACCTTTGTCAGAGACCAAACCGGAGAAGATAAGTCCGAGCGACTGGGCGTTGCTAGATCGGCAGGCTTTGGGTGCGGTGAGATTGACATTGGCAAAAAATGTTGCATACAACGTCATGAAGGAGACAACTACCTACGGGCTCATTAAGGCGCTATCAAATATGTATGAAAAGCCGTCTGCATCAAACAAGGTATATTTGATTCGTCAATTGGTTAATACGAAGATGAACGAAGGTGCTAGTGTTACTGATCATGTGAACGAGTTTAATACGATACTATCGAGATTAGTGTCAGTGAATATTAAATTCGATAATGAGATACAAGCCCTGTTGTTGCTATCATCTTTGCCTGAAAGTTGGTCAGGAACCGTTACAGTAGTTAGTAGCTCAACTGGAACTACTAAGCTATCGTTCGAAGGAGTGAGAGACTTGATTCTCGGGGAAGATATCCGAAGAAGGAATCGAGGAGAGTCGTCTGGCTCAGTGTTGAATGTAGAAGGGAGAGGTAGGAAGTCTGAAAGGGGAAAGAGTAAGGGTCGTGGAAGATCGAAGTCTAAAAAGCGAGGCACAAACGCAACTTGTTGGAACTATCAACAAACTGGTCACTTCAAGAGTCATTGTCCAAACCCGAAGAAGGAAAGCAAGCAGGACAACTCGGTAAATGCAACGGAGGAATTCAAAGACGATGCTTTGATCTGTTGTGTAGAGAGTCCAGTTGAATCATGGATCATGGATTCAGGTGCGTCCTTCCACACTACCCCTTGTAAGGATTTGTTAGTGAACTTTAGACCTATAAAAGGTAAAGTTCATCTAGCTAATGATCAGACAGAAGAGATCATGGGCATAGGAGATGTGAACCTCAAGACTACCATGGGTACGATTTGGACGTTGAAGGATGTCAGGTATATTCCCACCATAAAGAGAATGTTGATCTCGGTGAGTCAGTTAGACGGTTTGGGATACAAGATAACCTTTGAGAACGACCAATGGAAGGTATCAAAAGGGAATCTGGTCACAGCTCGCGGTTGGAAGAAAGGAACTTTGTACATGGCGGAGATGCCAGTGGAGAGGGTTAATGCAGTCACTAATGAGGCTAATCCTTCAACTCTATGGCACCAAAGGCTTGGGCATATGAGTGAGAAGGGGATGAAGATGCTAGCTTCAAAAGGGAAGATTCCAGAGCTGAAGAATGTGAAAGTTGATTTTTGTGAACCATGTGTGTTCGGAAAACAAAAACGGGTAAGCTTCACAAACGCAAGGAAGGATCCCAAGAAGACGAAGTTAGAAATGGTGCATTCAGACGTGTATGGACCCACAAAGGTTCCGTCGATAGGAGGATCTCACTACTATGTCACATTCATTGATGATTCCACAAGAAAGGTATGGGTTTACTTTCTGAAGCACAAAGATGAAGTATTTAATACCTTTAAGAAGTGGAAAGCTGCTGTTGAAAATGAAACCGACTTAAAAGTGAAGTGTTTAAAGTCTGACAATGGTGGTGAGTATAGTAGTGATGAGTTTGAGGATTATTGTGCTGAGCATGGTATACGAATGCTGAAGACTGAGCCTGAGACACCTCAACATAATGGTGTTGCTGAGAGGATGAACAGAACGCTTAATGAGAGAGCGAAGAGTATGAGGATTCAAGCAGGATTGCCCAAGAAGTTCTGGGCGGATGCAGTGAGTACAGCAGCATACCTCATAAATCGTGGACCCTCAACTCCTTTGGGATTCAAGATCCCTGAAGAGGAATGGCGTGGAAAGGAGGTAAATCTTCAACACTTGCGAGTCTTCGGTTGTGATTCTTATGTGCGAGTGAAAGATTCTGACAGAGACAAGCTTGATCTGAAAGCAAAGAAGTGTGTATTTATTGGCTACGGTTCTGATGACATGGGGTATAAATTCTGGGATGAATCAAAAAGAAAAGTCATCAGAAGTAGAGATGTCACATTCTATGAGAATGATGCACACAAGGACCACTGCAGGGCAGAATCAGATGTCACAAAAGAAGGAGAAGACAAGGAAGAAGCATTGTTGGAAGACATTACTGAAGATGATCTTGCAGGCAACAGTCGAAGTTCAGTGCACAGAAATAATGAGGAGATAGTACCGACTACCCCAGTGGCTGAAGTGAGGAGATCGAGCAGAGTTACGAGACCTCCCGAACGGTTCTCTCCGTCACTACATTATTTGCTGTTGACTGAGAATGGTGAGCCTCAGTGCTACACAGAGGCGGTTCAGATGGATGATTCGGTTAAGTGGGAGTCAGCCATGAACGAAGAGATGATGTCTCTTGAAAAGAATGAAACTTGGTCGTTAACTAAGTTACCAGCTGGGAAGAAGGCCTTACAGAATAAATGGGTGTTCAGGGTCAAGGAAGAACATGATGGCAGCAAAAGATACAAGGCAAGGTTAGTGGTCAAGGGTTTTCAGCAGAAAAAAGGCATTGATTACAACGAGATATTCTCTCCAGTAGTCAAGATGACTACTATCAGACTTGTGTTGGGTATCGTGGCTGCAGAGAATCTTCATCTAGAGCAGTTAGACGTCAAAACTGCGTTCTTACATGGCGATCTTGAGGAAGACATTTACATGGTACAGCCAGAAGGTTTCCGGATAGCTGGAAAGGAAGATCTAGTTTGCAAGCTACGTAAAAGCTTGTATGGTCTAAAGCAAGCACCAAGACAGTGGTACTTGAAATTTGACGATTTTATGATGAGGAGTGGATACACAAGATGTGTCATGTACCATTGTTGCTACGTCAAGCACTTCAAGGGATCCTACATCATATTATTATTGTATGTTGATGACATGTTGATTGCAGGCTCTAACATGGTGGAAATCAACAAGTTGAAAAGACAGATGTCTGAAGAGTTTGAGATGAAAGACTTAGGTGAAGCGAAGCAGATACTCGGTATGAGCATTAGCAGGGATCGATCTGATGGTAGTTTGAAGTTATCCCAAGAGAAGTATATTGGGAAGATTTTGAACAAGTTCAGTCTCCAAGATGCCAAGGTTAGGAGTACACCGCTGGGAAGTCACTTCAAACTCACTCGAGAGCAATCACCTAAGACGGATAAGGACATGGAAGAAATGACTAAGGTCCCTTATGCATCGGCAGTGGGCAGTTTGATGTATGTGATGGTATGCACAAGACCAGACATTGCGCATGCAGTGGGAGTTGTTAGTAGATTTATGTCTAATCCAGGAAGAGAGCATTGGGAAGCGGTCAAGTGGTTGTTTCGCTACTTGAAAGGGACTTCAAAGGTTGCACTACACTTCAAGAAGAATGACGTGATCCTAGAAGGGTTTTCTGATGCAGACTTAGGTGGATGCCTGGATACAAGGAAGAGTACTACAGGGTACATCTTCACCTTGGGTGGCACAGCAGTTAGCTGGATGTCACGACTCCAGAAGAGTGTTGCTCTTTCAACCACAGAAGCAGAGTACATGGCTATTTCAGAAGCTGGGAAGGAAATGATTTGGTTGAAAATTTTTCTGGAGGAGTTAGGCAAGAAACAATCGGACAGTTCTTTGTATAGTGATAGTCAGAGCGCTATTCACCTTGCCAAGAATCCCGTGTTTCATGCTAGGACGAAGCATATTCAGTTGAGATATCACTTCATCAGGGGGTTGATGAGTGATGACACTTTGTCTTTAAAGAAAATCCTTGGGTCAAAGAATCCTGCAGATATGTTGACCAAGGTGGTTACAACCGAGAAGCTGAAGCTATGTATAGCTTCAGCCGGCCTTCACTGTTAGTGAAGAGAAGACGTCACACTAACTCTAGAGCTTATTGCGGAGATCGTTGGGCGTGTTACTGGAGATACATGATTGAGGGTGAAGACGTGTGAAGACAGTCTCCAAGTGGGAGATTGTTGGGTTTGTGGAGACTTTCCTATTTATTTAGGGAAGCCACAATTTCCTAATTGCATTAGGATAATGAATTAGAAAAGAACTCCTAATGTGCAAGGAATTAGGAATTCTAGGTCTTTCTTAATTCCCCCTAGTCTTGCACTATAAATACATGTACTTGTAATCCCATAATTATTCATGAGTTGAGAGCAATAATAAGAGAGTAGTGTGACCGTGGACGTAGGCAATTTGCCGAACCACGTAAATCCTTGTGTTCTTGTGTGATTGTTCTTTATTTCTCTTGGTTACTTTTGCTAGAGAATTGTTCCACGTTGTTATATACCCCAACAAAAACATAATCCCTGGTGACAAACACACTGAAGGGACAGAGATGCGGATACATATTAAAAATCCATAATAAGAGTATTACTTACATTACTGAAATTGTACTCTTACAAACTTAATTTCATGATTGTTACATATAATGACATTTCCTTACATCTGTGAGTAATCAAAACTTGTATAAATACATGTTTTTTCAGATCTAAACAGATTCCCCTCCATACCTTCCTTCACTAATTTCTCTACTCGGCTTAGATTTTGATAAAGAATACGGTTTCAAGTTAAGGTAAGTGTAAATAGACATGCCGGCAATGGCTGTGAAGGCTCCATAGATGCTGGTTTTGCCTGGATTCGATCCAAAGAGGTAGTGGCTTCCGAGGAGAACCACACATGTCTTCAACTGCCCAAGAACAACTTGGGTCGTCGCAGACGTTGCCCTGCAATTTCAGCCATCACTAGGAATGGTCAACATAGAAATATACTACATTTCAAAAAGCATGAAATATGGTGATTCATGTATGACTAAACCTTGAATGACAATAAATGCCCACACCTTCTATTATTGCTGATAAAGAAATGTCTCAAAATGATTTATCATTCAGCTGACACGCAACTTACAACCTATTGCAGGTTTTAACTTAAGGAAAGTGAACGTACACATTGCACTTACCCGAGAGCTAACGAGCCCGACCACTGAAGCAAGAAGCCAAGAACAGCTGACATGAGGATCACCAATGTGTTATTGAAATTCCAATTGAAGGAGAAGACACCGGGAGGATCAAAGCACGGTATCATGACGACCAGGAAAAACATAGTCATTGGCGTCGTCTTCCACATTAACCTATTCAACAATTTCACAAGTTATGAATAGTTTATGACAAGTTGAAGGATTATTGGAAGAAGTGACATACGCCAAGGCGGTCCAATTCTCGTGCTGTTGAAGATTAGACCAGAGGATCTTGTTGAGTGCACCTGGTATTATCCACGCCAATGCAACAGAAGCACCAAAGAGATGGAACTGCAGATCAGTAACAGTAGCCACCGCGACCCCAATTGACACTACTGTCAGCACAACCATCTGAACAAAAACAAGATAATTCATACCATCTGTTATGTACCATCAATTCTTTGAAAAAGACAAGGGGATTTTTGCATATGCGCATTTCCACGCGATGATAAAAATTATTACCCTTGAAAGTTTTATCCTCTTGTTATAGAGAATGAACTCTGCTAGAACAATTGAAGGTGTTGCGGCAATCTTTGACATCTGATAGAAACCGACACTGAAAAAATGGGTGTGGGAGTGAGAGCAATGAAGAAGTCACAAAATAAGTAAAAATAGCATACCTATTGTGCTTCAAACTGACATTGGCTAGGGCGGTTGATAGAGAAATGACAATGGCAAGACTTATCAAAAGTGAGAAGCTGGCGGATTCGGGAGGAGACGAGGGAAGGACGGAAAAAGCTTTCAGAATCGCCATGAGTAACCAGCTAATCATGTAATGAATCAAGGTGAGAATAATAGGAAAGTGGAATCCAACTGTTTTAAGCACCTGAAGGAGTTAAGATTGATGGATTAGTGAGCTGAGCTGAGCTGAGCTGAGTAAAGTAATGTTAGATATGAGGACAGAGATGCATATATACAAACCACTTTGTTCATGAAAATGATCCCAATAGCAATCACAAAATTAAATGTGAGGGCAACAACTGGGCGTTGCAGCTCGCGCCTCAACAAAGAGCCTCTCACTGCTCTTCCTGAATTACACACACAATCAAGCACACATCAGATGAGTATTAACATGAATTTACTTCATATGAGCTCAAATTTAAGTGGCATTCTGATTTCTCAGGTTATAAATACTCAATTACAAAAATGGAAAATTCACTGAGAAATAACACAAATTTTCCATTCAACAAAAACTAACAATCAGTACCCAAAAGTCACCAATCTATGTATGTATTTATCTCACAAAGTTGCAATACTGAAAAAAAGCATCAAGACCTGAAATAGAAGCAGAAAACAGATTGTTGCTTACCATCACTGTCCTTGCGCATGAGAATCTTCCTCATCAACATGAAAGATTGAGAAACAGTGTGGAGAGGGTCACCCAAATAGTAAAGCAATGACATTAAGGGTATATATTAGGAGCTGTAAACAGGGGATGTGTCAGTCAGTCTCTTGGACAAGGTCAATTCCTATGGTCTTTATTTATCATCATATATTTCGAGACTGTGGTCATCATTACGTTGGCTTTTGTTTTGATCACGCATATTATATATTTTCTTAATTTAAATGACTATCGGAAGTATCAAGGGTAAGATTTGTATATTGCTCCAAACCTGCTCCTAACCTGCCAAATACATTGAAAACTAATGGAAAGAGGACCCGCCTCATTAGAAGGTTGAGTCTTGTAATTAGTAGTTTCAACCGACATATGTTAAAGCAGAGGCTCATACACACACCACAATTGTAAAAGAGAAATAAACCACACATAGACATTTTGTTATATAAGTTTGAGATAATGACACTTTGTTACACTTAACTATAGCGAAATGACACTTTCATACCCTAACTACTTTTCTCCCTATTTTAGTACTCTGACAATATTTTTGTGACAATCTAGCTCTAAAATGTTTATAATTGAAATTATATTAAGTAGCAGGGACAAAATGTCGAAACTAATGTCGTAACGTTTGGTTTGACAACTTGCTTAACCACAGGTTAACTATAGCGAAATGACACTTTCATTCCCTAACTACTTTTCTCCCTATTTTAGTACTCTGACAATATTTTTGTGACAATTTAGCTCTAAAATGTTTATAATTGAAATTATATTAAGTAGCAGGGACAAGATGTCGAAACTAATGTCGTAACGTTTGGTTTGACAACTTGCTTAACCACAGGTTATGGACAGTAAATAGTAAAGTAATAAACAGAAGACACAATATGTTTACCCAGTTCGTTGACTCCGCACATACTTCTGGGGGCACTCTGTCAGTGGAAAGGTTTTCACTATTCGGTAGTCAATAGTACAACTTCAAGCATCAACTAGCTATCGCACAAGCTATTGTCTTAAGTTACTAGAGATCTCACCGTGAATAACCTCGACCAGGGACTCCCCCTGTCTTTGAGAACGTCTCAATTCTACCCTTTGAGCAAGCCTATGCTCGGTTGCGTTGTCTTCGACAATATTTTTCGTGAGTCTTCAATCACGAACAAAACCCAATAGACTACAAACACTCAAATCTCCTCGACTTGATGTATGTAATCGAAAGCGTCCTCTCTAAATAGATCAGTCTCTCAATCCGCTTGTCTTACACGGTTAAGAGCTCTGTCAATTTAGCACAGAGAAAAGAACTGAGTTGCTAAGGGGGTAGCACCTACTTTTATAGCAACTCATATTGTCTAATCGGATTCCTATTCCGATTAGAAAATCCCTTGCCGCCTTGTGTTTCTGGCATGTTGGCGTTGCCGCCTTCATTAAACCTTGCTTGCATGTCTTTCTTCCAGCTGGACCTTGCCTTAATTCGTTCATGCTTTGACTTCTTTGCGCGCACATCTTCTGTGAGTAAAAAAGAAAATCTTCGCTGTCTTGCCTATAACTTCTTGCATGGCATATGCCCAGTATTCATCGTTGATGGCTTCTTGCATATTTTTAGGTTCAATTTTTGAAACAAAACATATATTACCTATCATCTCTCTGTAGTATACCGGAGCCTTTTGTCGGGTATGCACACCTTCATTGACATCGCCGATTATGTCCTGAGCTAGGTGATTCTTTTGGACCTTTCTGGATAGGATTCTCTGTTCTGTCGTGAGAGGATCCTCTTTATCAGAACTGATGTTAGCTTCGTTTTCTGGATTTGAGTTGCATGCTTTGTCACTGACATCTGGTTTGACATCTGGAGTGTTTGGGATATCCTCTTCATCGTCGTTAGGCATCTCAGGAATATTGTCATCAACAACTACATTTATATACTCCATCATGTTTTTGGTTCATTTGTTGAAGACACGATAAGCACGAATGCTTCTAGAATATCCCATAATTATACCTTTATCGCTTTTAGGATCAAACTTCTGTCGAGATTCCCTATCTACTAGAATATAACATACTGAACCAAAGACATGGAAGTATTTGACATTGGGCTTTCTCCCCCTCTATATTTCATAAAGAGTGACCGAAGTACCTGATCGAAGAGTAACTCTATTATGAATATGACAAGCTGTGTTGACAGTATCTGCCCAAAATCGTGTAGGGATATTTTTGGCTAACATCATAACTCTAGCCATCTCTTGAAGAATGCAATTTTTCCTTTCAACGATCCCATTCTGTTGAGGTGTGATGGGAGCAGATAATTCATGGGCTATTCCTTCGGTGTCACAGAAGTTGGAAAAGCTGATGTTCTCGAACTCTCGTCCATGATCACTTCTTAACCTGACAATTTTGCCAATCTTTTCTCCTTTTTTCTTGTTGGACTCTTCTACACAAAGCTTCGAAGACAGAGAATGTATCTGATTTTTCTCAAATAAAATCTACCCATGTATATCTTGAGAAATCATCGACACATACTAAGATATATTTCTTCCCTCCCAGACTTTCTACTTGCACATGTCCCATGACATCCACAAGCAACAGTTCCAGGACCCGGGAGTGTTGGGTTTTTGTGCCATAGCACAATGTATTTTCAATTTAATCATGTAATAAAGATTATTAGTTGAAATAAAATCGGCATTCATATTACTAAGTGTTGTAGTAATATCTCAAGTATGATTTGATTTGTATCATTGATGTGTCAACACATAATAGTAGATCTACTGATCAGATAAAATCTTACTTGAGCAGTCCCCGATCAGAATAGCTTCATAAGAAGCGATCGGTATGAGGCTAACTCTAAATGATCACGCTCTACTGATCATGGCCAGAAGGGGGCCAGAGTTAGGTCATAGTATCACCAGTCATGGGTGATATAGGACGACCCGATCATGAGTATGTTACATAGACACAGTCATGAACATACTCATATGTCGGCGCATGAAATCACATCCTCAGACGGAAGGACCATTGAGGTCAATATGTAATGAGTGACGAGTTTGACTCAGTCTAATGTCTCTTGTAAAATGGTTACAATAACGATTGTGATTGACTCGATCACAAGTCACATAAGTTGACTCAATGGATCGCTGAAGGATTTATCCCTCATACGGACGTGTGAGCAGATATCAGTTTAGGCCACTTGATGAGTACGACTGAAATACAATAGCATGGCCATGCAGTCGATACATAGTATCAATTATAACTCAGTTAACTCAGAATCAAGAAACATGACAATTGAACGAGGATGACTTGTCTATGGCTCGTGGTTGTCAAAGATATCAAGAGGATAAAAGGATAAATTCATGTACGACAAGGTTAAGTCGAAATCTCGATAATCACAAGCGTTGGGTAATCATGATGTCTTGCTAGAGGCCACTCATGATGGAAAAGGGTAAAATGGTAATTTTACCAGTCCGCCGACATGTTGTGAGCCTAGAGGGTCGCACACTAAAGGTTGAGTAAAATGGATGGAATCATATAGAGGAATCATGAGAGAGACAAAATCCGGTTTTGGATTAAACCGGATTGGACTGATTTCGGTTTAGGACTAAACCAGAAATCAAGAACGGTTTAGCAAGACTAATTAATTATAATCTAATTAAATAGATTTAATTAAATTAGCTAAGCTGAACCTAGCCAAAATGGGCTAAGCCAGAATGGACTTCTCTGCATAATTAATTAAAAGCTTTGGGCTTTAAGCCCATTAAGGCCTTTAATTAATTATTACCTAAAAAAGGGTTATAAAAGAGAAATTTTCAGATCTGAAGATGAAGGGAATTATTTTCCAAAACCCTAGTCGCCACACTCTCTCTCTCTCTCTCTCTCTCTCTCTAGCCGATTTCGGCCACCCCTCCTCCCCTCTCTCCGTCCGTTTTGCTTGCTTCGATCTTCTAGTAAGGATCGTTGTAAGTATCCTCAGATTGTTCTTCCTATGTGAACGTTCTTTAGAGGTCGCTAAATATTACTTAGTGACTACGGGATTTCAAACCAAGGTAAACATATAAATTTTAATTCTAGCCTAGATCTCATGATCAATTCATGATCATGCAAAATCCTTATTAATTCGGATATTTGAGGTTAATTTCTTGTATGGGCATGAAATTGTTTGATTGGAACCCTCAAATAATTCCTTCAGGGAGGTGGTAAGATGTTGCACCTTCTTGTGTGACGTCTTGACTTATTTCCCTATCTAACATTCTCCACAGATTTTTCCTTCAACGATCTTTAGGTTTGGGATTCCAATTATGGCTTGCTCAGATAGGATCTTCAGCACGCTCCACAGATTTATGTGTCCAAGCTTTTGATGCCAAAGTTTGGTTTCTTGAGCCTTGGATATAAAACACTTAGTAGACAGATGAGCTGCTGTTGGAGACCACATATAGCAGTTGTCTTGTGACCTGTGACCGGTCATGACTTCTTCTGTGAGCTTGTTTACTACTGCACACTTGTCTTTGGTGAGTTTGACATAAAGGTCTAGGTCACATAGCTGGCTGATGCTTATCAGATTGGCAGTGAGTCCTTCTACCAGCAAACCTTCTTTTAGATAGGATGAATTTGGGAGATGGAGTTTCCATTTCCCTAATACTTTGGCTTTTAATTCATCACCAAAAGTAACAAAACAGTTTGAACATGGAGTCGGTTTTGTAAGGAAAGAGCGATTACCAGTCATGTGTCGAGATGAGCCACTATTAAAGTACCAATCATTACTGGTAGAAGCTTTTAAGGCTATGTATGCGATATTAGCCTGATAGTGTACTTCTTTTACTCACCATTCTTTTAGTGGTTGAGGGTGTACCTCTTTTTGTCTCCATACTTGTTGAGTTCGAACTTTGGTTGTTCTGCGTTTGACGGAGTTCTTTCCATACAGTTGATAGCAGAATGGTCGGATGTGACCTTTCTGCCCACTGTGATGGCATGTCCAATTATGTTTTCTTTTCTTGGAGCTGCCATGGAGATGTTTCTTCTGGGGTCGAGTTGTGCACGATGTCTGTGACTTATGTTGTGGCATGTTGAGGATGTTCGTTTGGGGAACAAAGATAGTCTGAGATGTTGAATCCCCTTTAGAATAACCTAGTCCTTCCAAGCAGTTTGCTGATTTCCCGATAGATAGTATTTGATCCAAGGCATCAGTGTTTGGGTTCATCATCTTGACGGACTTGGTCATGAGCTCTAGTTCCCCTTTCAGAGGAGCGATATCTCTCTTTAAAACAATGATAGCTTCAAGAAGTCCTGTCTTGTCTTCATTGAGCGAGAGAATACGCGATTTTTGTTTCTCAATAAGGTGAGAATCTTCAAGCCACTTGACATACCACTCGTTGTATGCGTTGTTGAGTGTCTCATCTGAAAACTCATAATCTGAGGCTACTGTCTTCAAGGGTTCAGTGGATGTAGATGGAGTGAAAGCTACAAAATTACTTATTAGTTCTGCGTCACTGTTTCCTTCTTCTTCATCTGAAAAGGATGCGATATATCCCTTCTTTTTCTTTTTCAAGAAGTTTGGACATTCTCTCTGCACATGCCAATAGCCTTCGCATTCAAAGCATTGAACTCCTCTTTCAGATTTTTCGCCTCGTCTGCCTCCCTTGGTTTTAGTCTTCTGAAACTCTGGTTGCGGTTTGTCTCTGACATCTCATGAGACATTCTTTCCAGCCATCTGGTTGAATCTTCTCATGACTCGATTGTAGTTTTTGGCAAGCATAGCAATGGTGTCGTCAATATCGTTGTCAGAGTCTGAAAATTCTTGCTCTTTCTGAGTATGAGTGGAGTTTTTGAAGGCCACCCCTTTATGCTTTTTCTCCATGGTTGGAAGGGAGAGCTCGTAGGTCATGAGGGATCCCGTGAGTTCATCAAACTTCGGAATTTTTGGATCATAACATTCTTCTATGGCAGTGATCTTCATCTTGAATTTGGAGCTTAGAGCTCTAAGGGTTTTCCTGACTAAATCTTCATCAGTCATGGGTTTTCCCAATGAGTATGACTCGTTGGCCAGATCCTTGATCCGTACATTGAACTCAGCTATAGTCTTGTCCTTATTCATAGAGAGAGCTTCAAAACTTGTGGTGAGATATTGTAGTTTCTGCTCTCGGACCTTGGAGGTTCCCTCATCGGCAGTGGCAAGAATTTCCCAAGTTATCTTGGCACTCGTGCAGGTGTTGATAAGCCTAAAGACATTCTTGTCTACTCCATTAAATGTAGCATTGAGAGCTTTAGAGTTACCTAGGGATGCTTCATCTTCTTTGTTGCTCCAGTCTTTCTCAGGTTTCAAATCGGTTTGATTTCCTTGAGCATCAACATAATGAGGTTCTTCCCAGCCATTGACAACAACCTCCCAGGTCTTGCTATCAAGAGATTTCATGAAGGCACACATTCGTGCTTTCCAATAACCATAGTTAGTTTATCGAGCACTGGTGGTCGATTGATTGATCCTCCTTCCTTTGAGTCCATATTAACTATACAGAACCTCTATAGGAAATCACCTAAGAATTTAATGTGCCTCCTCTGATGCCAATTGAAATTCTGTTAAGTAGCCGGGACAAGATGTCGAACCTAATGTCGTAACGTTTGGTTTGACAACTTGCTTAACCACAGTTTATGGACAGTAAATAGTAAAGTGATAAATAGAAGACACAATATGTTTACCCAGTTCGTTGACTCCGCACCTACGTCTGGGGGCACTCTGCCAGTGGAAAAGTTTTCACTATTTGGTAGTCAATAGTACAACTTCAAGCATCAATTAGCTATCACACAAGCTATTGTCCTAAACTACTAGAGATCTCATTGTGAATAACCTCGACCAGGGACTCCCCCTGTCTTTGAGACCGTCTCAATTCCACCATTCGAGCAAGCCTATGCTCGGTTGCGTTGTCTTCGACAATCTTCTTCGTGAGTCTTCAATCACGAACAAAACCCAATAGACTACAAACACTCAAATCTCCTCGACTTGATGTATGTAATCGAAAGCGTCCTCTCAAAATCAGCCTCTCAATCCGCTCGTCTTACACGGTTAAGAGCTTAGTCAATTTAGCACAGAGAAAAGGACTGAGTTGCTAAGGGGGTAGCACCTGCTTTTATAGCAACTCATATTGCCTAATCGGATTCTTATTCCTATTAGGAAATCTCTTGCTGCCTTGTGTTTCTGGCATGTGGCAAGTTGGCGTTGCCGCCTTCATTGAACCTTGCTTGCGTGTCTTTCTTCCAGATGGACCTTGCCTTAATTCGTTCATGCTTTGACTTCTTTGCGCGCACATCTTCTGTGAGTAAAACAGGAAGTCTTCGTTGTCTTGTCTATAACTGCGAGCATTATGTCGCACTAACTGTGTTGTAACATGCTGTCCGACATCTTGACTTTGTGCTAAAAAAATATGCCAATACTAAACGTAGTAACAATAATACCTAAATTACCCTTGGTTTAAGAAAACATAAATTGAATTGGTTCAATTTTGTTTATCTTTGGTTCAATTTGGTTTATATTTAAGATGCAATTACAATTATGCCCCCAAATGTAAAATTAAATTTGAACCATTTCAAATCTGGTTTGATAAATGAAACTGGACCAGTTCTGTTATGATTTCTTAAACCAGTGGTATTTTAGTCATTTTAACATTAGTTGTCACAAAAAAATTTGTTAGGGTACTAAAAAAGAGAGAAAATAGTTAGGGTATAAAAGTGTCATTTCACTATAGTTAGGTGTAACAAAGTGTCATTATTACTTCAATTTATGGTTTCTTAAACCAATGATAGTTTAAATATTTTAAACATTTTAAATGTATGTTGTCATAACAAAATTATTAGGGTATTAAAAAATAGAAAAATATAGTTAGAGTATTAAAGTGTAATTTCGATATAGTTAAGTGTAACAAAGTGTCGTTATGACATTGTTTTCATTATTTCAAAATTCAAATTGTAAAATTTTCAATTTTCACATCTTTATTCCAACGTTCCCTTTTGAGTATATTTGTCATCGGACTTTAAGATACGGTGACAAGTAGTGGAGCCATATATAATAGGTAATTAGTCCTCTTAAAATTAAAATTAGTCATGTGGTGGATTAGCTGATGTATTGTGCTAGCTTTCTCAAAGGTTCTTTAGAGGTATTTAATAATTCGTACGTTTATATATGAATTTCAAGTAAGAAATAATTGCTTGTTGACAATTTGCAACCAGGTAATGAAATGGAGTGGGTATGTACGAGTTGGAGTGTATACGAGCTGAGCCTAATTTGACAAGGCTCGGTTTGGCTCATGAAAAAAGTGTTCGATTCGAGCTTGATTCGGGTTCGAACAAGGTTGTACAACTAAGTTCGAGTTCGGCTCGAGAAAACTTAGATAAGTTAAGCTCGGCTCGGCTCGATTCACTTGATTTCTAGTACAAATATTTATTAAAAATAAAAATAAAATATATAATTCATTAAATATTAAATGAACCAGCTCCTGATTGGCTCGACTCGATTTAACTCGTCTAATTTCATCACAGATATTCCCCAAAATTTTGAAAATATATTATTAAAAATATATAATTAATTAAATATTAAACGAGCCGCTCACGTGCTTGTCGAAGCTTAAAAGTTTAAGCTCGAGTTTGGCTCGTTTATTAAACGAGCTTCATCCTGAGCTCGTATTCGGCTCGAGCTCGATTATAACAAGCCCAAACCGAATATTTAACGAGGCGAGCTCGAGCGACTCGTCAAAAACTCGACTCGTTTACAACCCTATGTACGGGTCTTTTTTTGAGCATCCACATAAATTGTTCCATACAGACCTTTACTTTTATTTGATGAAATTTCAAAACAAAACTTATTTGTTGTTTTTTTGAAAACTCAAAACTCATTTGTTGAGTAGCCTGATAATAATCAGTTTTAATAAAGCATCGTTCCCAACCCATCCACAAAACCTTGGGATCGAATAATGTGTCTGTACGTGCTTCTAACTGAAAACGAACCTAACTCCTCCCCCACAGAAAATTCTTAAAAAGTTCTTCTTCATCATTTCCAACAAATTTTTAGATTTATTCGAAGGGTGAAATTATCCAATATCTTTTAAATTTTCAAATAAATTTAGTTCTCTATCTCTCTTCCTTTGAAGCCCTATATAGCTTTCATTTTACAACCCGATTTTCTTCTTTTAAATCGCGACTTTTCACCCATTTCCAAGTCACACCTAACCCTATTAACCTTTCTTCTCTTCTTTCATTCACTACGTCAGAAGCTATGATGTACTAGTCTAGGCGGGAGACGCGAAAATGGCACTATAATTTTGGGAAACTTGGGACGTATAACTCGTTCGAATACACTCTTCTGATCTCCCTCCTTGACGACCACGATGGACCATTCAGGGACAGCGCAAAGAAGTGATGTCTCAGTGGTTCTCAGCGATAAGAGTTTAGTGATATTTTGTTCTTCTTGTACTACAACTAACATAATTAGTAACAATATAATAAATTAAAAATGAAGGGGTACACATTATGACACTTCAAAATAAAGGATAAAATAAGGGATAATCTTGTAGATATATCCTTACTTTGACACATTTTTCACCGTACACTTACTGTCAAATTTTTGATTAAAAGTAGGTGAAATACTCCTGATTGTTATCCAAATTCTTAAAAATATGTCATTATACTCTTTAATTTTATTCTCATTCTCTCCTCCTTTCTATTTCTCTCTCAAAGTTGAAATCGGCTCCACCATTGAACAACAACATCAAGTTAAAACCGATCCTATCATTCGAGAGCCAAAACAATGATAATAATAGTTACTAATTGTGTGTTTGCAAATTCAAATTTGACTATACCATTGAAGTCGACTTCGCAATGGAGAACGAGGAAGGTACGAAATTTGGTGGTGGGGCCTAAGATTCAGCCATGGCACATGATTTTCAGCGGAAGAGACAATTTTTTCTAGACACTCGATCAAGCCACCACTTAATGCAAATAATTTGAGTCATCTTTCAAACTTCAATTGAATTCTGTAATTGTTGAGTTGAGTGATTTCATTGGTCGTGACGGTTTTCGGAGAGATGGTCAGAGGGTTTTAAGAGAGATGACTAAGAGAAAAGAAGTCGAAAATAAAAAAGAAAACCCAAATGACAAATTTTAAAATTTTAAAAGATATTTTGATCATTTCATGTTTCTTAAAAATAAACAAACGGAAATCTATCATCACCAACTTTTAATAGAACTTTAATAGTGAGTGTATTTAAACGAGAAATATGTTAAATAAGTGTATGTTTACTAGATTATCCTTAGAAACTAACTTAAGAGGAGCTTCTCAACACCCCAACTGATCCATCGATCGATCATTTCCCCAAATCCGCTGCACAACAAAATGGAGCCTCAAAACCTCTCCGACGCTGTGGACCCAATCTTCCAGCTCCTCCGCACCGTCCCCTTCAGCTTCCTCCGACCACCGCGGCTCCGGCTGAAGGTGGCGAGCCTGAGCCTGCCCTCTCCCATGACCGTCTACGCCCTCGTCCTCCTCACCTACTTCATGGTCGTCTCCGGCATCATCTACGACGTCATCAACGAGCCACCGGGCATCAGCTCCACCCAGGACCGCTCCACCGGCGCCATCCGCCCCGTCGTCTTCATGGAGGGCCGCGTCAACGCCCAGTACATCATCGAGGGCCTCTCCTCCGGCTTCATTTTCCTCCTCGGCGGCCTCGCCATTGTGCTCTTGGATCTCGCTCTAGATCGCCACCGTGCTCGCTCCGTCAAGACCTCCTACGCCACCGCCGGGATCTCCTCCCTCGTGTTCGCCTATGTCATGAGTATGCTCTTTATCCGCATTAAGATCCCTGGTTATCTTGCTTGATCCTAGCTAGTTTTCCATTGATCCATCATGCTTGAATGTGTTGATAGATAGATTTGAGCTGAAATTGGTATGATTTAGGTAACAAACAATTGGGCTCTACTAGGGTTCTTCTTTGGGAGGTTTTGTGGTTATTAGGAATAACAAATATGTTGGTCAAGAAATGTGGATGTTTTGTCATTTGCTCAATAATATATACAGTGATTTTCAAGTACCTGTTCATTACATTCAGAATGTAGAGTTTCTGGTTTGATGATATTGTCCTTTAGATTCCATTTTAGATTAAAAGATGATTCTTTTGATGGGCACTCACTGTTTTTTTACATTACTTATACATGAATCTAAAAACGTACTTGTCATGAGATCAGAGAGGAATAATCGGAGAAACTTAGCAATGTGCAGTATATACTTCAACTTTGAGCTCCAAAATTGCATCGCATATGGTTGTTACAGTATTGGGTAAATCAGAAACATTGATCCAGACCTGCTTTTCCTAACATGCATAGGCTACCATACAGACTGATTTAACTGAGATTGAGAACATATAAATTCTTCAGGCATAACTTAATACTTTCTTGTGAAGCTAAACATGAGTTGATACAGTAGAATGGTCAGAAGCATGTTTAGATTTGTATATGTTTTGATGTTGAATATGGTATCAGTGTATCTCAAAATAGCTTCTTATAGACTTCAAGACTAGTGACATCATCTGCTGCTGACAAATTATAATGTGAAATGAGACTGATAGTGCCAATTATTATGATTAACAGATTCACTACTCACTGACATTTATATTCTCGCTAGTATGATATTGATTTATCATAATTCATATTCATAATTACAGTGCTCACTAGGGAATTTACTCAACTCTACATCGCAAAAACGTAATTACAGTGCTCAACATTTCAATCAGCGGATATAGTGTTGATGTGGTCGTGAACAACTATCAGACCCACGCGACGATAGCAGATTTCACAATCCCCTTCAAGTTCAATATGAATCTCCAAATAATATGATCAAATAAGTTAATACAATATGATAGTTGATAATTTGAGTTAAGACTGCTAAAGTCTCCGTAAGCCAAATGCTCAAACCTCGATCCATTTGGCAGGTTAAGGGAAAACCCATTATAATTCATAGATCAGAAAACAAAACTCGATACAATTGCAAACTTAGTTTGAGAATCCACTCATAAAGTGGGGCAATTGTTCACTTCATCATCCATGATGGTACTTATTTTACATGCTAAGGACTATTACACTACATGTTTGCTCATTACAGTCACTTTCAGATGACAATGGCTCGCACAAGAGACCTTCACATCTCATTGCTCACTGCCAATACACACATGCTCACCTTCTACTATACTTTATCATGCAGAATATTCTTAAAATTGACGGAATAAGATGCTGACCTTCGAGCCGAGCGGCCAGCCACATTGACTTTACTTTACAGCCAATGATAGGCATCGGTTCGTTGATCATTTCACGCTTATAATTGGTATTAGCGATGGGCTATCCGGTGAAGTAGGTGCGGGGTGAGAAGAGGCGGCGGGGAGAAAACATCCCCATGTGCCTCGGGGAAGTGAGGCTATCAATGGGCCGATACTCGGGCATGATGAACCCTTCCCTCTCCTCAGTTGACGTTCTCCCGCTGAAGGTCCCGTACTTGACCAACTTCCCAACCCACGATTTCTTCTTCTGAGGACTCACATGACCAGCATTCATTTTTTGACTCATGTACTCTTTCACTGCCACAAGGCTCTGCTCGAAAACCTCCATGGGAGGAGACACCAGCGGGTTCCCCTGCACAACCAGCTTCTGGAGCTTCCTGAGGCAACATATGGAGTCCGGGAGGGCTGTTATCTTGTTGTAGCTGACGTCCAATTCAACGAGGGAGATAAGGAGGCCCACGGAGTAGGGGAGAGCACTGAGGTACTGAAAGTTTTGGCTAACATTAAGGATCTCAAGATTGATGAAGTTCTCTAGGTCTTCAGGGAGGCACCTGAGGCAGTTGAGCCGAACATCTAATACGCGTAGGGAGGTCATGTGGGTAAGGGAGTGAGGTAAGAACATGAGTTTGTTCGAGTTCACAGACAGCCTTTTCAGTTTCAGCTCGAAACCAATGTTCTCCGGTAGCTTGCTCAGTTTATTGAAGTTGGCATTCAATTCTTCCAAGGATCTATCAAAGAGCACGTGAAAACAAAAGATGGTGAACAATTTATATGTGCAGCAACATAAAATTTGTTACACAAACCTGCAATTCAGAATGGATTTTGGGAAGCTCTCGATAAGATTGCCAGCAACATTCAAGACTTTGAGCTTGGAGAGGCATCCAATGGAGTTTGGCAAGCATTTCAGCTGATTGGAGCGTACATCTAAAACTACCACATTTAGCAATCTTGCTGTCAAGGACTCTGGTATGCTCTGCAAGTGGTAAATTCAGATTAATGTAGACGGAGGTTGGGAAAGAAAGACAAATTATAAACGACAACAGTGATGGATTTTGATACATAATAATTCCTTAATGAGATGAGAACAACAAAATCATATCATTAACCGTTGTCAATATCGAACATGGGACTTGAGTCTTTGTGTGTGAATCCTAATGTACTAGATTAGAGGGATAATTTCAGACAACACTCTCTGTAATAGGTCAAATTTTACCTGACACCTCATAAAATTATTTTTCTCATATGCACTTTTTATTTTAATAATTTATCTCAATTGTATTTTTCTGTTAATTTATGTTAAAAAAATTAAAATGTCCCGAGTGTATTTTAAATTTGCAAACTATACCCTTTTGACCCTTAGAATAATAATAGGTGCAAGTAAAAGTCCATTTTTGTTATTTATCTTGATTTTTTATTGAACCAACAAAAAAATCACCAATTTTTCAATTAACCCATCCCCTTGCTTCATTTAATATCAAACCCAACTCATAAATTAGAATGAACAAGCACATACACAATCATTCTTCCACAAACAATGTTTTGAGTAAAAAACAGAAAATTCAAACTTTAACTCTTGAAATCAAAATGAACGCAGGTAAGAAACATGCATTTTTGTTCTTGAGCTTGATTTGATATTGAATCATCACTTTTCTCAATTTCCTTCAACCAACAAAAAAATCACTTATTTTTCAACGAACTCATTCTCTTTGCTTCATTTGAGATCAAACACAACTCATAAATTGGAGTGAACAAGCAACACACACAATCTTTCTCCCACAAACGCACAAACTAAAAATTCAAAATTTAACCTAGATTGCTTCATAAAAAAGGATTAAATGGCTCAAGACATGAACAAGTCAATAGAGAGCAAAGGAAACATATGTGGGCTTACCTAGAATCGGAGAATCGGGAGAAAAAGTGGTGGAGGAGGAGAGAGGGGGTTAAAAGGGCATGAATTGCAAACTTAAAACACATTCATGAGCATTTTAGTCTTTTAACATCTATTTTAACAGATTTTAACGGAAGTTAACGAAAAATGCAATGAGATAAATTGTCAAAGTATGGGGTGCATTTGAGAAAAATAATTCTAGAGAGTGTTATATGAGATTTGACCTATTTCAGAGAGTGTTGCTTGAAATTATCCCTAAATTAGACTGTATATATTGTTCTATAACCATCATCGTTATTCATTGAATATAAAAACTACAATCCACAATATTCTCCGAGTAAAAACTACCCTATATAGTTTTGGCTTTTACTTGCTTTAATTTGGATTAACCCCGTTCTTCTCCACAGCTCAGTCGTGCATTGTTCATGTTTACCCTAGATTTTTCACATAAGGTACTATCATATAGAGATATTGTTCAGGACCATGTCAAGCACGAACATTGTCATATTCTTGACACTGGTCGTGCATTGGTTATGTCTAGAGCTTGTCCTAAATATTTTTGGGGTGAGGTTGCCCTCACAGAAATACACACTATCAATTGAGTTTCATCCCCTATCACTGGGAATATAAGTCTGTATGATTTCCTATATGGTCTTTCTCCTAAGTACAAACTTCTTTGCCTCATGAATGCACCAACTCGTTCTCATTTTTATTATGGAATCCATCATAAGTAGTATCAATATTGGGATCCTATATTCCAACGTCTTATCATCTCTCTACATGTCACATTCTGAAAATACAAGTTGTTCTCATGAATGTTTGAATTTTATGTATTCATATCTGTTTCATTTTTCTCAAATCCTAACATATACTTCTTTCTTGATGATGTTGAAGAATCGCCTCTTGAACTCCCACTTGCAGGTACCCCAACTTTTTCCATGGTTTATGCTTCGCAGAAGATCTTGTGATTTCATCATGTCCTTCGTGTGTACCCAAACTTCTATCTCACCTTAAAAAATATTGACTAATATTGCCCAATTCTTCTAAACTTTCTTCCATAATTCTCTCTATTTATGGGCCATGTACGTACCACAAGGTATGCATTAATCCTTTGCAGTAATGGTTGAGGAACTGCATACACTCGAGAAGTCTTACTTGGGAACTTGTTTCTTTCCCAAGGATGGAATAAGTAGTGACTTGCAAATATATGTATAAAGTGAAAAGTAAGGCTAATAAGACAGTAAATCATTACAAAACTCGATTAGCTACATGGGGATTTGCCCAATAATATTGGAATCGATTATAAAGAGACATTTTCTCCTGTTGTTAGAGTTGCATTTGTCCGTAGTTTACTGTCAGTTTTAACTGGACGACAATGAGACTTCTTACAAATAGATGTCAAGAATGTTTTTTATTGGAGATATGATCATCCTAAAAATACAATTTGTTAGTCGAAAAAGGCTTTATATGACCTCAAGCAAGCCCCACGTGCATGGTTTTCAAAGTTTTGTGGGAAGATGATTGATTTTGGTTTCATCACCATTCCTTATGATATTGCATTTTTTTTTCAAAAAGATTACTCATGGGCACATCCTTCTTCTCTTATATGTAGATGACATGATCTTCGACTGTTTGTACATTGCCTACAACTCATATCATTGGCCAATTTGTGTGTGTCGCGCTCTATACGCTATGAGGACACTCTTTTAGACTTCACGTATGACTAAGGTACTCTTTTTCAAGACTTATATTTCACCTCAAAATGTCTATGGTCGTACATGCATATTAAAATGATGATCAGGCATGTGATCTTACTGACTGACGCCTGACTACCTGTTAATTTTTCTTTCTCGTCAACTCTCTTATTTATTGAAGAATCAAGAAATACACGATAATTTCTTGCTCTAGCACAAAGGCTGAATATGGAGCTCTTTCTAATACCACATGGTTACATTGGTTACTACATGATATGAATGTTACTCACAATTTAACTATACATCAAAAATATCGAGACTGATTGCCACTTTGTACGACACCATTTCTCTTAAGACACCATTATTCTGCTTATTCTCACCACACCATTGATTCAGGATAGTTCAGTAAGTCGGTCGCAGACTCGATTTGGGTGCTATGCCACCATGTTGAATTTGAGGGGCGTGTTAACATTGTGTATGTGCGGTTGTAACATCCTAATTTAACTGTTTGGGAAACTCTATACATTGTTGTATAATTATCATCATTATTTGTTGAATATACAAGTACAAGACACAATATTCTCAAGGATTATCACCCTTGCATGTCGAATCCATACCAAATTAAAAACAGATGTATTCTAAAGCTAAGAACCAAATATATATGCACACAAATGTAGGACGATTGGAATATGAAAGGAGGAAGCATAAAAGAGAATGAAAAAGAACCTGAAGATTGTTATTGGAGAGGTCGAGCTTGCAAATGGAGGCGAGATTGAGAGAAGGATTGGGGAGAGAATCAAGAGACATGCCACTGAGATTCACAATCTCAAGCCTCTCTTCTTCTTCCCAATTACTCTTTCTCTCCATCTTCTTCCTCGCATCGTTCAGCCTCAGTTGATGCTGCTGTAGCTGTTGGTACATCATCTTCGCATCCAATGTTGTTCTCTGTTTTTTTCCTCTTTGATACAATTCATTGAACATGTGATCATAGGCAACCTGAGAAAGAGAGAATATTGTACGGAGAAGCGTGAGGCCAGGCTCCATTTTCAAACTAACCCATTGCTCACCGCAAATCTCTACACTCTCCCATTTTCTTAGGTGTTTTTATCTCTCTTTATTCATTTATTTACTTTTGTTGCGTTTTTTAATTGATAAATGTAAGTTATTTTGTATTTTGAACTTTCATATCAAAATAGTTGAATTTATGTGTGGACAGTACGAATGACAATTTTTTTTAAAACTAATTAGATGTGGTAAGGGTTCATGATCATTAAACATGTCTTAAGTCCGCCCCATTTTCATCTTGATAAGAAATTGAAATATTTCAAATCAAACCAAAATTCAATCTCTTCGATATGATGAATATACAACATTACTAAGAGGCACCAAGTAAGCGCACTTTAGGGCCCGGCTAGGTCGAGCAAAGCTGTCGGCTATGTCTAGTAAACGAATCGTTTATTGATACTAATACTACACCATTTTGACAAACAGTCTGCATATATTGGGAAAGTACGCAACCAATTCGGGTTGTGTACAAGCGAGTATGCAGCCAAATGTTGTTCGCGCTGCATACATGCTTGTACGCACCGCGTTTTGGCTGCATGCATGTCTATACGCAGCCCGAATGGCTTATGTACGCAACCCATTCCTATTTTAATTCAATTATTATATCCATTTAAACTCTGAAAACCCACATATTTTATTCATTTAAACTATCAAAAGCCACAACTTCTCTCTGTTTGGATTTTGTGCCCTAGCACAATGTATTTTCAATCTACTAATGTAATAAGATTATTAGTTGAAATAAAATCGGCATTCATATCACTAAGTGTTGTAGTAATATCTTAAGTATGATTTTGATTTTGATTTGTATCATGCTCTACTGGTCATGGGAAATAACGTCCCAACCTTGCTTGAGACCAAAGCTTGGTTAGGGAAGTGTTTCTCCATGAAGGACTTAGGAGGAAGTGTTTCTCCATGAAGGACTCAGTCTAACCCATGTCAAGATCACTGGACTGCCGTCAAGTGTATACTCAAGTATCTGAGGAGGAACAAAGGACGCATTCTTAGTGTATGGCGGGATAGAATGAGAACTAAGCGTCTCTGGATATGTTGATGCTAGTTTTCAGACAGACACAGATGGCTTCAAGTCTCAAGGAGGGTATGTTTTCATGTTGAACGGGGGAGGTTTCAGTTGTAAAAGCTTCAAGGAAGCGACAATAGCCGACTCCACCACGAAGGCGAAATACATAACTGCGTCAGAGGTAGCTAAGGAGGCTGTGTGGGTCAGGAGCTTCTTGAGTGGATTAGATGTACTGCCGCGAACGTCTGATCCCGTGATCTAAAAGTGTGACAACATGGGGCCGTAGCACTCGCTAAAGAGCCCAGATTTCACAACAAGACCAAGCACGACGAGAGAAAGTATCACATCATCAAAGAGATGGTTGATAAGTGCGAAGTAGAGATAAGCTACGTTTCAACGCATGATAATCTAGCTGACCCCTTAACTAAGGCACTACCGCAGCCTAAGCATGAGGAGCATGTCAGGGGAATGGGTTTAGATTGGAATACCAATTAGGTCTAGGGCAAGTGGGAGAATGTTAGGATTTTGTGCCCTAGCACAATGTATTTTCAATCTACTCATGTAATAAGATTATTAGTTGAAATAAAATCGGCATTCATATTACTAAGTGTTGTAGTAATATCTTAAGTATGATTTGATTTGTATCATTGATGTGTCAACACATAATAGTAGATCTACAGATCAGATAAAATCTTACAAAAGCAGTCCCCGATCAGAATAACTTCATAAGAAGCGATCGGTATGAGGCTAACTCTAAATGATCATGCTCTACTAATCATAGCCAGAAGGGGGCCAGAGTTAGGTCATAGTATCACCAGACAGGGGTGATATAGGATGACCCGATCATGAGTATGTTACATAGACACAGTCATGAACATACTCATATGTCGGCACATGAAATACATCCTTAGACGGAAGGATCATTGAGGTCACTATGTAATGAGTGACGAGTTTGACTCAATCTAACGTCTCCTGTAAAATCGTTACAATAACGATTGTGATTGGCTCGATCACGCGTTACATGAGTTAACTCAATAGATCGCTGAAGGATTTATCCCTCATACGGACATATGAGCATATATCTGTTTAGACCACTTGATGAGTTCAACTGAAATACAAAAACATGGCCATGCAGTCGATACGAAGTATCAGTTACAGTTCAGTTAACTCAGATCAAGAAACAGGAAAAACGAATGAGGATGACTTGTATATGCCTCGTGGTTGTCAAGATATCAAGAGGATAAAAGGATAGATTCATGTACGATAAGGTTAAGTCGAAATCTCGATAATCACAAGCGTTGGGTAATCATGATGTCTTGCTAGAGGCCACTCATGATGGAAAGGGTAAAATGGTAATTTTACCAGTTCGCCAACGTGTCGCGAGCCTAGAGGGTCACACTCTAAAGGTTGAGTAAAACGGATGGAATCATATAGAGGAATCATAGGAGAGATCAAATCCGGTTTTGGATTAAACCGGATTAAACCGATTTCGGTTTAGGATTAAACCGGAAATCAATAACAGTTTAGCTGGACCAATTAATTAGAATCTAAATAAATATATTTAATTAATTTAGCTAAATAGGGCCTAGCCCAGTAGGGTTAAGCCAGAATGGGCTTCTCTACATTAATTAATTAAAAGTTTTGGGCTTTAAGCCCATTAAGGCCTTTAATTAATTATTGCCTAAAAAGAGTTATAAAAGGGAAATTTTCAGATTTTAATCATAAGAAAAATTTTCCAAAAAAACCCTAGCCACTCTCTCTCTTTCTTGGCCGACCGGCCCCCTCTCCATCTCTCCCCGTTTTGCTTGCTTCGATCTTCTAGCAAGGATCGTTGTGAGTATCTTCAGATTGCTCTTCCTGTGTGGACGTTCTTTAGAGGTCACTGAATCTTATTTAGTGACAAAAGGATTTTGAATCAAGGTAAATCTATAAATTTTATTCTAGCCTAGATCTCATGATCAATTAATGATCATGTAAGATCCTTATTAAACATGGAACTTTGAGGTTAATTTCTTGTATGGGCATGAAATTAATTGATTGGAACCCTCAAAATTCCTTTTACTCTCAACCACACATTCGTAACCTTATCTCTTCTCTCAACCACACATTTCTAACTTGATATCGTATTCTCTCCATCTCATCTCTTCTCCATCGGTTAAGCTCTTCTCTCCATCTCCTCAAACCTTTCTCTCCCACGTCCTCAGCCTTCTTCTCCTGCTTCCTCGCTTTCAACAGCCGCGCCCTCCTCTCCCGCTTCTCCTCCTTTGTCTCCAACAACCTCTCTGTCGAAGCTCATCGACCGCTCCAACAGCCGCGTCGTCCCTCTGCCGCCACCTCTGGATCCACAAGAACTTCGGACGCACCTCTCGGATCTGCCATAGTCTACCTCGGCCACACCTCTCAGATCAACCCCGACCAGCCCCTGGTCCTTCTCGGTCGTACCTCTCGGATCTGGAAACCCTCGGGTCACTGCTCCTCCTCACCGTCTGGAGACCTTCGGATCTGGTCGTGTTCTTGACCAGCGTCTGGTCGCTCCTTAGCGCTGATGATGGGGGTGGCATTCGTGTGCGCTCACAAGGCCTTTAGGGTTCTAAAGGATTTGTTCCTCGACGAGCAAGAGCCGCCAGACTGGTTGAGGTGTTGGAGGTTGGTTGAGGTGTTTTTTTGTTATCTCGTTGTTTGTTGAATTGCGTTTATATAAATTGAAGAACATTAGTTCGTTGTATTGGATTTTGGAGTTATATCGGTTATTAATCTGTTCTTATATTGTATGTAGATTGGATCTGGGGGTTTGCTAATTATTTGATTTGAATTGTCTTGTTCCTCGGATTAATCTATTCCTCTTTTATTCATTTTTTTTCTTTTCCAAATATGTTCTCTTTAGTTCATGCTAATGAGATATATGCCCTAGTCCAGTCACATTTTATGTGTAAAAGTTTTATCTTCTATTAGTAATAAATTGACACTTTTAGTATTCATTGTATTATGATAATAAGCTGAGTATAAACTAGCCTAAGGTTATCATGTGTTCAACGCTAATAGTAGAACCCTTAGACACAACAAACGATATTTGCTACAGATTATACTTAGCAGGTCCCTGGTCAATAAGCTACACATATGTTATCATATATAAAGCGGCCAGTATGAGGATGGTTGATGATCACACTCTACTGATCATGTGTAAATAGTTACTAAACCAGAATCATAATTATCATTTCGGGGTAGGAATGATATTTGGACGACCCGACCTAAGAAATGTGTCATAAATTCAGTCATGAGCATTCTCAGTTGTCGTAGTATTATTGAATCCTTACAGACTTTGGAGTCTCTGTGGATTATGAAGGGAGAAAATCTCTCGCGAGATTTCTCGCTTTCGATTGCACAGCAAGTGCACCGGTCGTCAAGTAATAATGGGCTTTCTTTAGCCCGAGTTATTGATCCCTCGGAGAAGCGAAGCTAGTGGGCGCTAAGTGTGAAATTACCGAGAAGTTAAGTCGAGCCCTAGCGATAAAAAGGTTGTGTGTGTTGGAAAATCTTCAAAATCAAATCTCATGCAAACTCAAAAGACTAAAAATTACCTATCACAATTATACTTGACTAGCAAGCAACAAATAACAATTATCAAGTGTGTCAAGAATTGATAAAACTTGAGGAAATGATCGGGATATCGGGAAAAGTCATGGGATCTAGGTTAATTGCACTTGTCGTAATCAAGGATATTTAAACTCATATAAGTATTATCAAATTTGATTCTACCCAAAACTCACTCTAAGAGACCTTTAAGGGACTAATTCAATTAACCCTAACTTGATCAAAATTAGGTCATTTGTTTAGACTCAGGAATCTTAGAATTTGAAATGCTTTAAGTGTTGGTCACTTATGAATTAAATTGTATCCATTCTTCCTGTCAATCACGGTTAGTATTATGTTAGGCCCATTACGGCTAAGCCCATTAAGGTTTAGGTTTGTGTATTAGAGTTTTCTAGTTTAATTTAGGGGTAATTACATATCAGTACACCCGTTGAAACCTCATTTCAAGATCAGTTCCCCAAGTTTGAATTTTTTTTTCTCGATCCCCCAAGTTTGAAACGTTAACACTTAAATTCATATCCTGTTAAATCTAACAATAATACTGTTAATATTTTTTTTAATACCTGAAATGCCCCCAGGTATAATTTAGTCAGTATAACTATTTTAGAAAAGTGATTTTACTATTTTATCCCTCCATGAAATATCATGTTTATTTTATGGTTCATGGGTACACATGTCTTTTCAAATAAATAAATTTTAAAATTGAAATAATATCATCTAAAAACCCTAAAATACCCTCTCATCTTCTTGACAAGAACATTCTTTGATTCATTTCATTGTCTGTCCAGAATACAAAATATCCAAATTTTCATTTTGATTTCAATTCATTATCAATACATAATCAGTAAAACCTTTATATCATAATGAATGATAAAAAAATTAACAAAAAATTAAACAAAATCAATACAATTTTTACAGCCCAAGTTCAAGCTTGATTTCTGGAGCAAGAGAGAGGGGACGGAAATGGGGTAAATCAGAACGAGTCGGAGGAGGAGGTGGCGGCGCGTGGGCGGCGAGCCGGCGGCGGCGGGATGACCGAAACCCAGATCTGGGCCATGCAGGGAGGTCGTCGCAGCCGGAGGCGTCGATGAGCCAGAACCCTTCGTCTGCCTCTCAATCTCCTCCTCATCAGCTCTTCCGCCGCTCCATAGTCCTCGTCGTCCCAGTCGAACCGTCCATGTCATCCTCAACGTGCGGCGACCGTAGTAGCGCGCGACGGTCTTCAACTGGTCGGCCTCAGCGAGGTCGCGGTACTCCGACGCGAAGTAGGGCGGTGCTTCATGTATTTCTTCTTCGATTGGAAGTGATGAGGGCTGGAATTGGAAGAGACATGAAAGTGGCTTGGGAGTTGCAGAGGATTAGGTTAGAGAAAGGGTAGGGTAGTGTGTGTGATTAAGGTTATAAGAGAGGGTAAAGTTGGAATTTCATGAAGTTATTTAAGTAATTTAATTATTTTATTTGTTTACTTGCAAAGACCATTTTACCCTCAATCTGTTAGTTTAATTGATTATTCAATGAGGGGTAAAAGTGTAATTTTAAAATTATACCAAAGGTTTTATATGATTGAAAATTATATATTAAGGGTATTTTAGACTTTTTACAAATTACATCAGTTAAATCTAACTGAATTGAACTTAAGTGTAACGTAATGAAACTTGAGGTATTGAGAAAAAAAAATTCAAACTTGGGGGACTGATCCTGAAATGAGGTTTCGGCGGGTGTACTGATCTGTAATTACCCCTTTGATTTATATTACTATTGTTCCCTATATAAAAGAACCTCCTCTATGTAATTCAGAGGCAAACAAATAAATCAAGTACAATATCGTTTCATAAAGATTGTCATGGTATCAGAGCAAGGTTAATTTTCTTTAGATTTTGGTTCAATCTTTGAGCGAGTGCTGCTTTGCCTATTCGTTAATTATGTTTTAACGGGTGGGTGAGGCATTATTAATCTGAAATCCGTCATCCGATCATTCGTTTTTCGTCATCCAATCGTCCGTTTCCGTCATCCAATTTCGTCATCCAGATCTGTCATCCACGCCGTCATCCAGATCTGTCATCCGCACCGTCATCCAGATCTGTCATCCGATCATCCAGCGCCATCCAATCATCCGTCCTCATCCATCCTCCAGGATCCAGTCATCTAATCACCCAGCATCCGGCCATCCAATATCCAGTTTTTCTACCTGCCTGATTTGCTCCACTGTCCCTTTTGCTACTCTGATTTTTCGGCCAATTTCCTTTTCCATTGACATGATTTGGGTGTTTTCTCGAGACGATTTGGTTTATTTTCTATTATAAGCCTCTCTTAAATGTGGGAGGATGTGCTAAAGCCGTAGCGCATTCGGTATCTAACTCTACTTCGGTATTAAACTCGGTATCTGTGGTCTCCGTGTACGGTGTTCAACTCGGTCTCCATGGTCTTCGTATTCGGTATTCACATCGGTTTCCAGTTCCGTCTCTAGTCTCCTTATTTGGTTTCAATATTGGGTATAATCCCCAAAGCCTCAAGACTCCGGTCTCCTTCATAATTGGGTATAAATTCCCAAAGCCTTCAGGCTCAGGTCTCTATCTTCGAGTTTTCTAGTTCAAGCACCAATCATCGTCACTTCACCATCATGTGCCGCCATTGCATCATTTTTTTTCGTAGTCAAATTGATGTTGGTTAACCCACATCAATTTGAGGGGGGTGTCAATCAGGGTTAGTATTATGTTAGGCCCATTACGGCTAAGCCCATTAGGGTTTAGGTTTGTGTATTAGGGTTTCCTAGTTTGGTTTATATTACTACTGTTCCCTATATAAAAGAACCTCCTCTATGTAATCAAATACAATATCGTTTCATAAAGATTGTCACTTCCCGATTAGGAAAAAATGTAAATACAATCTAATCCACCTAGGTTAATTGCTCTACAAGCCTCTCTCCCTATATTAAATCATAACCATGCCTACCCGGGATATTAAGCATTAAGATACATGATTAGAGCTCTAGATTAATTCCCCTAATTAGGTACCATGCAATTAACTCAAAACCCACTTAATCCTCTTAATCCTAATCCCCAGAGTTGCTAATTTAATCAACCATCTTCATCATATTAACACAAACAACCAATATATCAAGCAAATCCATGAACAATCAAAACCTAAATTTCACAAGTTCTCAACAAATCCACAATCACTATCAAAAGACACCAGTTAATCTCTCATGAACCAACAAGGCCCAAGGAGAAAAAAGAAGGAGTTAGCGACCCATCGCCACGCAGAGGGAGTGGCAATCGCCACCACACATGTGGCGATCGTCACAAGGGGTGTGGCGATGGCCACATATGATGTGGCGATAGTCACATGCCGCTGGACAGTTTTCCTATATTGGTTTGAATTATAAATCTGAAACCTAAAAGGGAGAGGCAAGTTGGAGCACGTAATTTTGAGGTAATTTCAGAATTAGAAATTCTAAATTAAATAGGACTTTATTAGGAATAATGATCCTAACCCCAAAGCCTATAAATATGTTGTTTTGGTTTCATGAAACCCTAGTGCGAGATTCGCAATATTAGCAACTCCGCCTAAAAACTCTAGATCTGATTAGATCTGGTTATTGTCATATTAGATCTGATTTGAGAAGAATAATTCCAGTTGATTATTCTTTGTCAAGCTTCGATCAAGGCTTGCTCGTGTGGATACTAGTAAAGAGCACATCCCGAATGAGACGCTTTCGATCGATTCGTGAAGAACCTGTGCACTCGAAAAAGGTTGGGTAAATCCGGATCTACACAAGGTAAATTGAAGATCTAACATTTTCATCAATTAAGCTTAAACATGTAGTAGATCCTTACTAGGGTTCGGGGTTAAATTTTTATTATTTACTTCCGCTGCTCATGAATGAGATCCCCAAACCCTAGTGGTATCAGAGGGGGTCTGCAATTTAAGGTTAATTGAACGTTGCATGTTAGTATGTGATATTGTATGCATGATTATTATGATTGTAATTGCATGATTACTAGTAATCGAGATTGCATGTAATTGGATGAATAGAAATTCAATTAATTTGTGATCAGATTGAATGAGGAGTTTAATCAAGTAATTAAGGTTCATAATTTTGAATCTATATGTTTAAATGTTATTCAAAACCGATTCGAATTCGACGAGATTTCTAGATCTGTTTTCGAACAGAATCTGAAAATCTGGTCGTCACGTATGTGACGATCGCCACAAGGGTCGTGGTGATCACCACATTAGATGTGTCGATCGCCACAATTGTTGTGGAGATTGCTACAAGGGATGTGACGATTGTTACCATTGTTGTGACGATCGCGACACCCGTGTGACAAAACGCACGAGTTGCGTTCCTTCGCCCTTAACTGATCACTGGTCGAATAATTATTAAAAGTCAATATTAATGAATAATGAATTGTTGATGATTTTTTGATAACATGATGTATGATGAATACCATTGCATGGTGCAAAGCATAGCCCATTAAGACCTATGTGAATGTCTTACTTTATCGCTTTCTTTAATTTCAAGGGTTTGTAATTAATTTGCGACATGCATGTTGCTATTTAAAGGTTCGGGAATGTAATTTAAATACGGCATGCATGTCTTTTGTTTCATTGTATTTATTTAAATTATTATACCACTTGGAGCAACACAAGAGAAGTCAAAGATGGTGGTCTTAATGGTGGCCAAGGCGACGGGAGATGGCGTACGGATCGTCATGGAGGGAGACTCGTTGGTGGCACAAGAAGGAGAAGAGTTCTCGGTGCACCAAGTGCACTTCACCCTAGGATTGACCTTTGATCTTTATAGACCGAACCTATAAAGATCAACTTAGTTATGGGTTATGTTATGCACGTTTACTTTATGCTTATTTAGATATGCATGAGAATGAATTTTTAAGTTTATATGCATGTTATGTATGATGAACTCAAAATGATATGCATGATTAATAACTCGATTAATTAATATGCATGTTAAAAAAAATTTAAAACATGTCTTAGCATTAGATGAAAAATCGAATGTTTTAAAATAATAGTTTGTATGAGATACATAACTCTAAAATACGACCTATCACTTAATATTAAGTCACGTGAGATACCTCCCATCACAATTCGATACTCATACCAACTCTCATTGCTATGGATGGGTGCGCCTCCGCGTAGTGTTCATAGATATGATAGTTTGGGAGGGGTGAAAACTGCGATTGTCAAAATCGTTCTGACCTAGTATTCCACCATTGAATTTTGGTTGACTTAACTACGATTCTCATAATCGTTTCTTAGCTAGGGTATCAGATAGAATTGTGCCAAATACATATCCTATCCAAGAATTACATCTGATGTAATTAGAAAGAGTTCCTACCTACATAGCTACACTTGAAGCAGTTAGCCTCGTTCACTTCAAGAGTGGTGAATTATAGATCTTGGTTTTAAAATTATGCAAATAGAATTTTAATGGTATGTGTTTTAAAAATCCGATCTTCTCATAATTTACAAAGTTATTAATAGTAAACTTTATTCTTGTAGATATATTGCAACAAATCAAACACACAGTTCGTCACTAAGACCCATCCTTGAGAAGGAGAAACTCAATGGCGAAAATTTCCTGACTGTGAAAGAAACATGAGAATAGTTCTCAAGTAAGAAAGGAAGGAATACATTCTTGACCAGTCAATCCCTGAGGAACCAGCGGCAAATGCCACAAGAGTTGTTAGAGATGCATTCACAAAACACACTAGTGACTCTATTGATGTGACTTGTTTAATGTTGAGTTGCATGGTAGATAACTTGCAAAAACAACTGATGAACATGAATGCACATGCTATGATGGGTCATCTCAAGGAAATGTTCTAAGAGAAGGCAAGAACCGAAAGGTACAACATCATCAGAGATTTCGTTTCCTGCAAAATGTCAGCAGAAACTTCTGTTAGTCATCATGTTCTAAAGATGAAGGGTCATCTAGAGCACTTGGTGAGACTAGGTCTTGAAATCCCACAAAAGTTGGCTTCAGACTTAGTCCTGCAATCACTCCCTAATGTATATGATGGGTTCATTATGAACTACAACATACACAATATGGACAAGACCATCTCAGAGTTACATTGGATGTTACAAACTGTTGAGAAGAATATCAATAGTAAGACTAAAGATGTTCTGATGGTCAACAATGGAATAAGCTTTAAAAAAGCTGGCAAGAAGAAGGGTAAGACTCTCAAGCATGTTGAAGGAAAGGAAAAGGCACATGTGGCTTATGAAACCAACCCCAAGTTCAAGAAGTCTGAACCCAAGGTAAAGGATGTTGTTTGCTTTCACTGCAACAAGCATGGTCATTGGAAAAGGAACTGCAAGAAATACCTTGATGAGCTGAAGAAGAGTGGTGGAGGACCCACGTCTTCAGGTATTTATGTCACAGAAATTAATCTATCTACTTGTGACTCATGTGTATTAGATACCAAATCGGAATCTCACATTTGTACTAATGTGCAGGGTCTCAAAAGTAGAAGGAATCTAACTGAGGATGAAGTGGATCTACGAGTAGGCAATGATGTGAAAGTCATAATGATGTCTGTTAGATCCATGGAACTTAGTTTTCCATCTGGGCTTAGTTTGGCACTTGATAATTGATATTTTGTATCTACGTTTCGTAGGAATATTATTTCATTTCTTGTTTGAACAAGAAATTATATAAATTTACTATTGAGAATAGTTGCATTAATATCTTTAGAGATAATATTTACTATGCAAGTGTTTCTCGTATTGGTGGATTATATATACTTGATATTGATGACACCAATAAAAGGTCAATCTATAACATAAATGCAAAACGGTCTAAATCTGACAATTTAAACCAAACTCTAATATGATATTGTCGTTTAGGTCACATAAATGAGAAACACATATCAACACTTCATAAGTGTGGAATTTTAAGCTCCTTTGAATTCAATTCAATTGATAGATTTGAATCTTGTTTAATGAGCAAAATGACAAATGCACCTTTCACCAGGAAGAGGTGATAGGGCAAGTGACTTATTGGGACTAATACATACTAATGTGTGTGGACCACTAAGTTCACTAGCCAGAAAAGGATTCCATTACTTCATCACATTTATAGATGATTTCAGTAGATATGATTATGTCTATCTCATGAGGCAAAAGTCTGAAGCCTTTGAAAAGTTCAAATAGTACAAGAATGAAGTACATAATCAACTAGGGAAGAATATCAAAGCACTTAGATCTGATCGAGGTGGAGAATATTTGACTCCATATTTTATTAGTCATCTTGGTGAGAATGAGATCATTTTAGAATGGACTCCTCCTAGAACACCACAACTAAATGGAGTACAAGAATGAGATCACCTTTGAAAAGTTCAAAGAGTACAAGAATGAAGTACATAATCAACTAGGGAAGAATATCAAAGCACTTAGATCTGATCGAGGTGGAGAATATTTGACTCCATATTTTATTAGTCATCTTGGTGAGAATGAGATCATCTTATAATGGACTCCTCCTAGAACACCACAACTAAATGGAGTACAAGAATGAGATCACCTTTGAAAATGAGATCACCTTTGAAAAGTTCAAAGAGTACAAGATTGAAGTACATAATCAACTAGGGAAGAATATCAAAGCACTTAGATCTGATCGAGGTTGAGAATATTTGACTCCATATTTTATTAGTCATCTTGGTGAGAATGAGATCATCTTAGAATGGACTCCTCCTAGAACACCACAACTAAATGGAGTAACCGAAAGGAGGAACCAAACCTTATTAGATATGGTCCGATCCATGATGAGCCAAGCAGAACTACCCATCTCGTTTTGGGGTTATGTTATAGAAACATCCGCGTTTATATTGAACAGTGCTCCAACAAAGGCAGTGGAAAGCACACCATATGAGATATGGCATGTGAAGCGTCCCATATTGTCTTTCCTAAAGATTTGGGGATGCGAGACTTATGTGAAGTTTCTTATGGGAGACAAGCTCGCACCAAAATCAGATAAATGTCTTTTCGTAGTATATCCCAAAGAAACAAGGGGATACCACTTCTACAAACCATACGAGAACAAAGTGTTTGTCGCTTGCAATATTGTTTTTTTGGAAAGGGAGTTTGTTTCCAAAAGAGTTAGTGAGAGTGCGGTGCACCTTGAAGAAATTCGAGAGGACACCCCACAACCTGAAGAAATTCAGGAACCTCACACAGACACTGTAGAAATAATGGAGCCTGAGCTGAATGAAGAGATAACACCAGTTCCTGAAGAAATTTCGCAAGGACCAAGAAGGTCTGAAAGAACACGTCATGAACCCATTAGATATGGATTCCTAGTGACTGACAATAATGACGTAATAGTTGTGGATCAAGACGATCTCACAACTTTTCAGGAAGCCATGAACGGTCTTGACTTTGGATAATGGCTGGAAGTCATGAAGGATGAAATGCAATCCATGCATGATAATCAACTTCGGAACTTGATCGATAATACTAACGGTGTAAAAACCATTAGTTGCAAGTGGGTCTTTAAAGTATGGACAAACATGAATGGAAAACCTCAAACCTATAAAGTGTGATTGGTTGCGAAAGGATTCAGACAAACTCGTAGTATTGACTATGACGAAACCTTCTCTCCAGTCGTGATGGTTAAAACTATCTGGTATCTACTTGCCATAGCCGCATATTATGATTATGAGATATGACAATGGACGTTAACACGGCGTTCCTATATGGAAAGCTTACTGAGGATGTGTACATGACACATCATGAGGGTTTTGTCGATCCGAAGAATATTGAAAAGATTTACAAGCTGCAAAGATCCATTTATGGATTAAAGCAAGCATCTCGGAGTTGGAAGCTTCACTTTGATGAAGCAATAAAAGAGTTTGGCTTTTAATCAAAATGAAAATGATTCTTGCGTATACAAGAAGGCTAGTGGGAGTGTAGTTGTCTTCCTAGTGTTGTATGTAGATACATACTATTAATTGGGAACGGTATCCCAACCATGCAAAACACAAAAGAATGGCTTGAAAAGTGTTTCTCAATAAAGGACTTAGGCGATGCCGCATATATTTTGGGCATCAAGATCTACAGAGATAGATCCAAAAGATTATTAGGCCTGAACCAAAGCACTTATATAGACAAAGTATTGAAAAGATTTTCAATGCACGATTCCAAGAAAGGATTCTTGCCCATACGACATGGCATCAAGCTCAACAAAACTCAGTATCCCACAACACAAGCTAAAGTAGATAGAATGAAAGCGATCCAATATGCTTCGACAATTGCATCAATCATGTATGCCAATATTTGCACGAGACCCGACGTCTTATACGCCTTAAGTTGCACAAGCAGATATCATTCTAACCCTGGTGAACAACACTGGATAGTAGTTAAAAACATCCTCAAATGCCTTAAGAGAACTAAGGATGCATTTCTTCTATATGAGTGTGTATACAAAGAACTAGTCGTACTGGTTACCTCGATGCTAGTTTTCAGACTGACCCAGGTGATTGCAAATCACAGTCTGGATATGTGTTTGTTTTGAACGGCGGTGGTTTTAGCTGGAAGAGCTCCAAGCAAGAGACTGTCGCTGATTCTACAACGGAAGTCGAGTATATAGCTACTGCAGAAGCAGCTAAAGATGTTGTATGGATTAGAAAGTTCTCAGCTGGTTTGGGCGTAATTAAAAACACATCTGACCCATCGAACTTACTATGTGACAACACTGGAGCCATAGCCCAAGGTAAAGAGCCAAGATCACATCACAAATCCAAACATATACTCAGGCGCTACCACATCATCAGAGAAATGATAAAGGAAGGAGAAGTGAACATCAACAAGGTTGCTATAGAAGATAATACAGTTGTCCCATTAACGAAGGCTCTAACACAACCAAAGCATGAGGTTCATGTAGCAGGGATGGATTAAAATGTAATATAGATGGAACTAAGGGCAAGTGGGAGACGGAAAGATATATGCCATAGTCCAGTCACATTTTATGTGTAAAATTTTTATCTTCTATTAGTAATAAATTGGCATTTTTATTATTCATTGTGTTATGATAATACGCTGAGTATAAACCAGCATAAGGTCGTCATAGCACTGATAGTAGAACCCTTAGGCACAACAAACGATATTTGCTACAGATTATACTTAGCATGTCCCTGGTTAATAAGCTACACATATGTTATCATATATAAAGCGACCAGTATGAGGATGATTGATGCTCCCACTCTACTGATCACGTGTAAAGAGTTACTAAGCTAGATCATGTGTAAAGAGTTACTAAACTAGATTCTCAGTTGTCGTAGTAACATTGAATTCTTACAGACTTTGGAGTCTCTGTGGATTCTTATATGACAACTCTCATAGTTTGACATACTCTTCTACGTTGCCATAAATGGCTCCAATAGAGGTATGATTGGTTGTGCGAAGGGCTATATAAGGAATACAGTTGGTGGTCAAGTGATTTGTCCCTCACGTACTAGTGAGAACGATATCCGTTTAGGCCTCTTGATGAGAAAGACTAAAATAGAGTGTGAGGTCGCACCAGTGATAAAGAGTTATCATATTCAATCATCTCGAGATCAAGAAACAGGTTTGAATATATAAGGGTGACTTTTCTATGCCTTATGTTCAAACATGATATCCAGAGACAAAGGGATTGTGATAGCTGCATCAAAAAGTTAAATCGAATCACCGATCATCGTGATCATTGGGTAATCATAATGTCTTACTAGAGACCACTTATGGCGAATGGACCGAATATAGATTGGGGCCATTTGCCAATGTAATCACGAGCCTATAAGGTCACATACAAAGAGTAAGGTCGGAGCCAAATGGACCAACAAGGTACAAGGAGAAAAATGAGAAGTTAGCGACCCATCGCCACCTAGAGGGAGTGTCGATCGCCACTACACATGTGGCGATCGTCACAAGGAGTTTGGCGATTGTCACATATGATGTGGTGATGGCCACATGCCTCTGGACAATTTTCCTATTTCGGTTTGAATTATGAATCTGAAACCTAAAATGGAAAGAGGCAAGTGGGAGCATGAACTTTTGAGGTAATTTCAGAATTAGAAATTCTAAATTAAATAGGACTATATTAGGAATAAATATCATAACCCCAAAACCTATAAATATGTTGTTTCGGTTTCATGAAACCCTAATGTAAGATTCGCAACATTAGCAACTCCACCTAAGAACTCAAGATCGGGTTATTGTCCAATTAGATCTAATTTGAGAAGAATAATTATAGTAAATTATTCTTCGTCAAGCTTCGATCAATACTTGCTCGTGTGGATACCGGTAGAGAGCGCATCCCGAAGGAGACGCTTTCGATCGATTCGTGAAGAACCCGTGCACTCTCAAAGGTTGGGTAAACCCGGATCTACAAGAGGTTAATTGAAGATCTAAAATTTTCATCAATTAAGCTTAAACATTTAGTAGATCATTGCTAGGGTTTGGGGTTAAATTTTTGTTATTTATTTCCGATGAGCATGAATGAGGTCCCCCAAACCCCAACAGCTAATTGTGTTTTGGTTCATGACTAATTGCCTCTGGCCCCGGACAATTATCCGGTTGGGAACAATTATTTTCTTTAAAATATTTTTAATTAATTCGCGATGCGTACAGTCATTGTACGTGGCCCATTCGTGCTGCGAACACTTCCTTGTACGCATCCCGAATTTGCACTGAGTATCGTACACAGCCTAAATTTGCGCTGCGTATGCTGCGACTCATCCGCTGCATTTTTTGCGCTGCATACTGTACGAAACCAAACCTTCGCACTGCGTACTTTGCACGCGGCCCGGATGACCAAAATGGGGTGGTGTAACGTGCCAGTATTTACTCGTTGGGAGTTGGGTTATGCCAGTGAGACATTGCATAAATGTTTTATCGGTTAGGTGTGTGAATGTCTCGTCAGTTAGTTGAACCCATAACCAGCAGAACATTGTGTGCACTCGTCTCCTATAGATTTACCTTGCTGACGAATATGGTCAAACCAATAGTCTTCAGTGGGGCGAATCAACATACGACGAATGTAATATTTTGTCGGATTGGTAAGACCAAAGTTCGTCGGCTGGGTGAACCCATACCCAACGAGAAAACGCACTCTCTGTTGTTTGTTCACCCAACTGGCGAACATTTTTCTAAACATGTTTGTCGACAAAGTGAAACAATGCTCAACGAGTGTAATGTCTTGCCAAGTAAGAGTTCATCTGATCGACGAACTTTGGGTTTTTTCACGTTGGCTATACCAGACCAGTATTTGAAAAAAAATCAATTTACTCCATTTTCATTACAACCTTTAAATATATAAAAGTATATTTATCCTAAGCTGCATTTGGAAACATTCAAAACAACTCAATATTTTTTAATAGATTAATTCCATGTCAATACCCCAACTTTGTCTCATTTCAAATTCAGTACCCCAAGTTTGAAACTTTTTTTGATGGTACTCCAAGTTTAATTAGTTGCAGATAAGGTACTAAGGAGATTAAATCTAACAAAATTGCTATGCAAAAAGACCAAAATGCCCCTAGATGTATAAATTCAAAAAGTATAATCATTGATAAATGTGAAAAGACTAATTTACCATCACTTAAATGATAAACTAAGCTTATGCTCCAAGGGTACAGTAGTCTTTTCAAGTAATAAATTAAACAAAAATAAAAAGGCTTATGAAATGACAAACATGTTCTCAACTATTCATCAAATTTTTAAACAAATACCATCAATTTTAATTCCTAAAATTTTAATCTCTTTTAATTCTCTCCCCGTTTCTCTTGCTTTTGTTAGTTTGACAAAATTAACTTTTTAAACCAACATTCTTTTACAGAAAATTCAAACTCATTCAATTTCAAATATGTTCAAATCAACATTGTTTTACAAGACTAATTCAATTTCAAAGTCATTCAATTCAAAACCCGTTCAAACCAACATTCTTTTATATATTTCTCAAAACCATGTTCAATAAAATCAACCATCAAATAGGAAAATCAAACAACCCTGACATGTACAAACGAACAAACCCAGATTTGGTTCTCCATACAATAATTTACAAAAATTCTTTTACAGTAATAAATAGAGAATTTCTATAAACTCTTTTACAGAAAAGTTTGTTCAATCTCTCTGTGGAGATTACTTCGACCCAAAAATTTCTTGTGGAAGAGCCATAAATGAATCGGAGGAGATAGACGGAGATGTGGGCTCGGCAGATCGAACAAACCTGAGACAATCTGGACCGGCAGATGCCGCTGGAGTTTTTCGATCTTCACAGTGAAGAGGTTCGAGCCATCGTCCGCCGCGTGCTCAACAAACGCGCTGAGGCCGATCTGGACCAGCGAACACCTCGACGTCGTCGTGCTCAGCAAACGCAGAGGCCGAAATCGGTGACCTTGAGGCTGCCTTGGTCGTTGAGAAGGAGGTTCTCGGGCCTGAGGTCGCGGTGGTAGACACGGTTCAGGCCAAATCTCAGTTCGGTGGCACGTTTGAGAAGTCAAATCGACATATTTGCTGAGCACGACGACGTCCTCCACGTCACGTGCAGCACCCCAGCCTACGCTGCGCCAGATTTCTCCCCTTCCACGACAGCAACGCTGAGAGAGATGGGTAGGTTACATAGATGATGTTAGGGTTGAAGAACAGGGTAGTAAGGAAATTTCATAGTTACTTTTATTTTTTAACTATTTTATTTCTTTAACTTAAAAAGACAAAATTGTCCTCTTTCCATTAGTGCAATTAGTTATTCAATTAGGGGAAAAATGGTAGTTTCATAATTATCCCAATAAAATTGAAAATTATGTAGCAAGGGCATTTTGGACTTCTTACATATCAATTCTATTAGCTTTAACGTCTGTTACCTTGCAACGTAATTAAACTTGGGTTAACGACAAAAAAAGTTTCAAACTTTGGGTACTGATTTCGAAATAAGGCAAAGTTGGGGTACTGACATGGAACCCCTTACCCCAACTATGCTTTATTTCGAAATCAGTACCTCGAGTTTAAAACTTTTTTTGCCAGTACATAAAGTTTATTTACGTTGCAGTTAAGGTAATGGGGGTTAAATATAACACAATTGGTGTGCAAAAAGACCAAAATGCCCTCACCATATAATTTATGTGGTAATATTTGATAAATATGAAATTACCATTATACCCTCCATCAAATAACAAAGTGTATAATTATTTAAAGAGCATATCAGTCTTTTTAAGTAAATGAATAAAATAATCAAAATATGCATGTTAAATTACATATTTGCCCTTGATCGTGAAGACCTGCGACGTCACCAGATACGACCCGATTAAGAAATCAAAACATGTCCTTCGAGGCCTGGGACATGGTCGTCGGGAGAAGCGACGGATCGATGGTCATCTTCGTGAAGCTCAAGGTGTCGGAGAAGAGCACCGTCGATGACCAGATTTGGCAGGTTGGGTTGTCGGTGGTCGGCGGCATTTGAGCGAGGCACACCTTCAGATCGGTGAATCTGAACGCTAAAGGAACCCTAGATTTGGCCCCCGTACAGACCACGACTGGTGAAAATGGCGGGGATTTTGTGTAGGTTGAACAAATCGATTCTATGTTCTTCGAGTTTGTGAATCGAATTTAGTAGCAACAGGAACAGCTCGGCTCCGACGGCAACCTTGGCTCCGTTCCGTGGTTCTCTGGTCGGCTCCGACGGCGAGCTTGACTCCCGTTAAAAAACCCTAATTTCTTCGACGCCATAGCCTACCCACCTCCTACCGTTCATGATATTACTCCTCGAATTCAAGAATCATCGCTGGAAAAACAAGTTTAGGCCACGGCCATGGAGCATGGAGGTGGCTCCTCCATGGCCGATTGCGAAGAAGAAGAGAGGTAAAAAGTGAGGGTGAGTGAGGAAAAGTTTAATAGAATGGCACAAATATAATTTCTTAACATATATTTATGTTTTGTTTTGTTAATTTGAAAAAAGGATAATTACAGATCAGTACACCCGCTGAAACCTCATTCCAGAATCAGTCACCCAAGTTTAAAATTTTTTTTCTCGGTGCCCGAAGTTTAAAACGTTAACATTTAAGTCAATTTAATGACAGAAACTGTTAAAAAAAATTTTAATGACCAAAATAGCCCTTGTTGTATAAATTGTAAGTATAATTATTGATAAATGTGAAAAGACTATTTTACCCTCACTTAAATGATAAACTAACAATATGCTCTAAGGATATACTAGTCTTTTTCAATTAATAATTAAAAATAATAATAATAAGCTTGTAAAATGACCAAAATGTCCTCAACTATTCATTGAATTTTCAAACAAATGCCCTCAATTCAAATTCCTTTTTAATTTCTTTCTCAATTATATCTTCCATTTTCTCTAAATTTTTGTTCAATAAATTGCAGCATAATTTGGTTCAACAAAATCAAACAATCAAATAAAAATCAATAGATCTAGAACCCACACCCACAATCACCACCACCCATCACAGCAACCATCACCAAACCAAAGCTACCCACAATCACAAACCAGAAACAACAGTAAGAACCTCACCACTGCATAATCACTACCACCATCGCCAGATTGGGGCTTCGCGTGCTTGGTGGTTAGTGCTATATTGAGCTCCTCGTTCACGGAGGCGGAGAGGGGTTTCCTGAGCTTCTCGAGTTCGTAGATGAGGACGGAGACGGCGGGCTTGGAGAGGAGGTTCTTGCGGAGGGCGCTTGCTGATAAGGCTGAGGACGGGGCCTTCGCTGACCTCCGAGGTCGTCGTGGAAGCCATGTCGAGGGAGAGAGAGGCTGAGTCGTCGTCGAAGACCTCTCCAATGACGGAGCTCACGGCGGCTGCAGATACAACCGGAGTCGGGGACGGAGCTTCTGTGTGGGATGGAGAGGTCTTCGGTCTTCTGTGCGGAGGCGACGGCGAGGTCCGGCGGAGGCGGAGGCGACATCGAGGTCTAGCAGAGGCAACGTCGAGGGTGGAGATTGTGATGACCATCTGTGGATTGATTAGGTTAGATTATGTTAGAGAGAAAGAGAGGGATATAATTGTAATTTGACTGGGTATTTAAAAGAAAGAATTATTTTATTTGGTTACTTGAAAGACCATCTTGCCCTTAATGTGTTAGTTAAGTTTCTTGTTTAATTAGGGGTAAAAGAGTAGTTTTATAATCATCCCAATAATTATACAAGATTGAATATTATACACCAAGGGTAGTTTGGACTTTTTATAAACCACTCCCGTTAGATTTAACAGATTTGAACTTAAGTGTTAACGTTTTAAACTTGGGGCACTGAGAAAAAAAAATTCAAATTTGGGTGACTGATTCTGAAATGAGGTTCCGACGGGTGTACTGATCTGTAATTAACCCTTTGAAAAAACTCTTGTACCCTTGAACCAAAAAGTGCATTAATTGAGGATAAATTGGTCATTTCATAGATATTAATTAATTCCATTATTTGGAATTTAATAAGAAGGACATTTTGGATATTTTAGACTTCTTGCACACCAATTCTGTTCGATGTTATAGCCGTTACCTAATTAATTGCAACGTAAATAAATTTTGAGTATCAATAAAAAAAATTTAAAAGTTAGAGTACTAATTTGGGAATGAAATAAAGTTAAGATACTGGCAACATGAAATTACTCCTATTCGAAACAACTCAATAACATTAAAACAAAATCCAAAAACAACTGTACTTTACATACAAATATATTCAAAAAGAACTTTAATTCGAATTATGTGTCATCATCCACATGTTGCCTTCTCTATGTGAATGCATTCATGATTGTCTCTACTTGTTTGTGACTCTTTTGAGAGTTTTTTAACAATTAAACCTAAAAAATTTCTCCATCCCAAATACTAGTAAAGTTTAAATTTACAATCTCCCGTGAAAGTGTGTACCTAAACACTGTGAGAGTGTCCTCTTGAGAATCAAGATATAGTGAGCTTTGATCAAATAAAAGATGTACAATGGTGAGAATGACTGATATAATTATTTAGACTAAATTTTATACATAAGAACATTTATAAAAGCAGGAGGAACGAAAACTCACCTCTGAGAACTTGACAAAGAACATGCTATTGAAGATTCAGTATGATTTCGAATTTCCTAACAAGATTGAAGTACAAATAGTTTGATCATAAATCTTAAACTAATAATTGAAAACAAATTAATCATATGTTCAGAAAACTTTGCTTAATGCATAGACTTTGATCCAACTTCCAAGATAACACATCATTTATGTTTTGCGCCTTAGTTTTTCTGTTATCAATCAACAACCCATTTTAACGTTTCCAAAGAGAAGCCGATAATTTTTTAAGGCTTGGAAATTCAATTGTTAAGCAATCGTCTCACCAGGGTAAATCCGAAAGCAAAACCAAACTCTAAATCCTCACCGAACGATAGGAAAATATAGGAATCCCAAAGATGTTGGTGACCCAAAAAGAATATCATGAGAATGATACAAAGTAAACTTGTACAAATAAGAGATTGTAAGACACAACGTACGTCGCCATTAATATAATATATACTTATTAATGGAGCAAGATAGACATATATTATTACACCGCCAGTGATAGTGACGGCGTATCAAACCGGTCATTAAGTCTAGCACTTTTGTTGCGCTGCTTTAAATACCCAAAGTTAATGAATATTTGTAACAAGCGGATGGTAAGAATAAGAATTGGAATTAAGGATATCATATTTATTGCTTAAGTTTCACGTCCCTTCAACTATAGTACGTCTTTGATAAGTTGTACTTTATTCAGAATTCACGTTAAACAAAAGAGCAACACTTGAAACCCAACTAAAATTTGAACCCAGAATCGTGCATTTTCTGTTTTGTGATGGTGTTCAATCTCTCTACCATTTCAGTTGTGAGGACTTTCTCCCAACCGCCTACCTCGCCTTTACCGAAAAACACTTTATTTGACTCTCCAGTGACCAACCTCCCTTTTTTATTAACTTCCAAATTGCTGAGATTGTCGAAGCTACACAACCTCAAGACTTGATCCACAACGCCCTCGGACTCTTCCTCTGGCGAAAAGGGACAACCTAAGAACTCAGCAAGCCTCCTCAGTTGGGCCGCAGGTTGTTCCTTAATCTCCTCGTACTTGAAGAAGAGAATCTTGTGAGGACTGTTGAGGCTCTCCTTCCAGTACCCCAAGACATGATCCCAGAAAGGACCGAACACGGTCACGCCTCTGCAAAACCTATCAAAGATCTCTTCAAGGTTGTGGGCGTCTCGTTCCCTGTGGCTCAACTTGTTAAGGAAGTGCCACATGGAAACGAAGGTGTCCATGGGGTTCCTACAGATGTAGACAAGCTTGCAAGACGAGTCCTTGACGGATGTTGGGAGGGAGCCGAAGGGGATGTGGGTGGCCAAGAGCCTCGGGGAGGCAAAGGGGGAGAGATCAGGAAGATCTCTCCCAAAATACAACTTGAGCTCCAAGAAGGGCACGAGCTCGTGAGGGTTGGTGGTGAGCAACGGATGATGATGATGATGATGGAGGAGGAATTGAGACCGGTTGATGAGAGCGAAAGACAAGGCCTTCAACCAAGTGGTGCCTGTCTTGGGACTGGAGGCCAAGATGATGTCGGAATCATGGGCGTGGAAGTGGTTTTGGCAAGAAACGATTCCTTGAAGATGGCTAGGTGCAGCCCAAAACCCTTGGTACTCATATAGATGATCGACCAACCAGCTTCTCTCCCTGGGAAGCCTCGACAGCAAGTCTCGGACCTCGCTGCTCACGTCGTCTTCTCGCAGGTGAGCAGGAATAGACACAGGGGTTGTCATGCTAGGGTTATTAATTGCTTCTTCAACTCAACGTTCTTTCATCCCACACGCATAATATATAGACAAGTGTGATCTGGTGCGAACTAAGAGCTTGCGTGCAAAATCATGAGAGTGTAATATCTGGCAGCGCGCACTGACGTGGCACTGCGTTCATTTGGTGGAGCGGAAGGAAAAAATTCAATCCTTAGTTACACACTTTCCCTCTAAATTATATAATAAAACCTTGATCCTGTCATATTGAGTCCTTATATTAGTTCTCACAATTCTTACCCAACTTTAACTTGATACTCAGTAGCATGCATCTCATTTCGTGTTTGTCTGTACGTCCATACCCTTTTTTATTGTGTCATTTTAATATTCAAGTAACATGGCCCAATCATTTGGCGGTGCGACAAAATCTGACCTAACCCCAATAACATTAGTCAAGTTTTAGACGTGTATATTTTTGTAATGCCAACGGCCTGTACATTATTACATTAAACAAATCAAACTTGCCACTACAAACTAAATTCAAATATTAAATTCAAAATTGTAGAAGACGGTGGTGGAGCAATATAAATATATAGGAAAGGTATTATCTACAAAAATCTCTTTTGGTGTCAAAACGTTTAAATTATTTTTCAACCGTCTGATTTGCGCGAAACGAGAAAAATGATGACACGTGTAATCACGCGGATTAGAAGAGAGATAACGGGCGCTGACGGAACCGTTAAGGTGTTGATGTGTAACATACTTATACCGCGTATGTAACCATTGTATGTGTAACTGACCAGTTGTTACTGTGTAACACCTTCAAATAGTGCGTACATGTGTTGGGTTTTATGAACGTGTAACTGGTACCTTGGTAGTGTATAACATCTACAATATAATTGTATAATCATTCACGTATAACATAAAACCATAATTGATTTGTGTAAGTGCTAAAATGTATAGCAATGGTTACACACGCGAAACAAATATGTTACACGCCAACATCCTAACGGCTCCGTCAGCGACCGTTATCTTCCTCGTGTGGTTGCACGTGTTATCATCTCATTCGCTCCGCGCAAATTAAACGGTTGATAGATGGTTTGAAAGTTTGGACGCTCAAATATGGTTTGTATTGGAGAGCGTCCCTATATATATATATATAGAGAGAGAGAGCATGGAAGTGGCTGATGTGGATACAAACTGCATTGGTTGTTATTGTGAATATTAAGAGTATATTTGGATGAAAATCATAGGTTTAGATACAAAATTAAGAACCAAACTTAGCCATTAAATGTGTAATTATAAGGTTGAAATATATGTTGTTGACTCATTAAAGGCATAAAGTGTAAATATAAATTGATTGTACATCTTTTTGTTGTCATTTAACACTACTACAAGAATAAATTCGTATTTGTATAACGTACTATTTAAATGTCGGGGGCGGCGAACTCGGAGATGGTTGCAATCTTCGCTTCTCTATTTTATGACTTGATATCTCATAAGTGAGAAGAACTCCTCGATCTCGGTGCTCAACAGCTTCTTCGCCACCGCCCACGGTCGCTTCCGGTGGCTTAGTTGTTTCTTAGGTTGCAGTTCCATGGTTCTGGAGTCTCCACCGGACGACTATTTCACCGGAGTTGTTGCTCTAGTATTGCAATCATGAAGCGGTAGAAACCATGTCCGATTAGGTCATGGAGGAATAAATTGTTGACCGTCGGCGACGACGGAGATTCAGCCATGGAGGAAGCGATCTCGCCATCACCACTCTGCGTCGAATCGCTACGACCACGCCCTCGTCAAATTAATTTCAATGCGTTACTACCGAATCGTCAGTAGAAGAACGAGGTGTTTCAGCGATTCGTTTTGACTAATACAGTTTCGGCGCATGACATAATGAAGATGAATGGGTTACATATTATGGAACACAATTATGATCGATAGATTAAAATTTCGATGGTTTTGATTTTTGTTGACTCATTAATGGAAATTTGTCGTAATTATTCACAACTTCTATTCAATTTTGTCTTTTAACACAAGTATAAGGATATTTTCGTATTTTTTAAATGAACAAATCATTAAATCATTTCTTTTTTTTAATTAGGGCACCAATTGGAAGAAGACCCGTTAGGACCCAAGCTTCCATCTTCAATCTTCTCCACTCTCACCGCTCTTCTCCATTAAAGGCCACTACAAAGCTCCAAGGTCTTCTAGAGAGAAAGGGATCCAAAGCCCTCCCTTGGAGGTCATTTTTGGTGATCTAAGGGCTCCAAGGGAGGGTTTCCACCACCACCATGGGAAGAAGAAGAGGAGGCAATAGAATGCAAAGAGAAGCTAGATTTGAGAGATTTGAGCTTCCCAACACCAGGTCTTTGGGTTTAGATTTGTAATTTTCTTGAATCTAGCTATTTCTTGTATGTGAATGCTTGAGCACCATGATTTGGGGCTAAAAACCCTAGGTCGTGGGAGCTAGATTTTTGTATGGATTGGTTTTGACTGATATTGAGGTATTAGTTCTAGGTTGAAGATTATGATGTATGTTTTCCTTATTTGAATGTGTGTATTTTGACTTAGCTACTTAGGATACATGTTTAGGTGACTAAGCCGAGCCCGAGAGGAACGGATAGTCACGGATCTAGGCATCACAAAGTGCTAGGGGTTCGAAGCCGTCCGGAGACGCCCCGAATTAGCACTTAGCCTAACATTTTCGGGCGAATGCGGTTTCGGCGTTGGTTCAAACCTGAGAGAGTAAGAATTGACTCGAAATTAGGTCAATCTCAATGCCGAGAGACAAAATTGGTATTTATGGCATAGGTTCTTCATTTGACTCATCATGAGAACTAATATTTCGGTACTTTGTTTGGTATTAATTCTATGTATGCTTGGTTGTTTAAATTGCACTATCTTGTTATGATTGTGTCTACCTTAGATTGGCACCCCGAGTTAGATATAATGGGTTGCGACACCGATTTCAAGAAGAATGGGTTGTGCCGGACCTAGATAGTGTAGAAGGTTAGGGTTCGTGACCGTGTCATAACGCCCATATACAACCCTTGACGTAAGATTGTCGTGTTTTATGCAGTTGCAAGTCACATTTGATCCCGAGAGTATAAGATTGAACCGAGACTAGGCTAAGACCAATGTCGAGAGACAGACTTAGCATTTTAAGGCATAGGTTATTTAACTAAAAATGCTTAGGATTAGTAGTTCAATTAAAACTTGATTTGTATGAATGTCTAGTTTCTTAGGTTCTCTAATCCTTAACTTCCTACCAACCAACCATTAACCATCAACCCCCTACATTTACTTTTGAAATTCTGAATCGTAGCTGAGTCAGGAAGTCGAACACAAAGTCTGTAACTTGTGTATCGACTTCCTGTGAAAACAGTAAGCAAAGTAATAGACAGATAATAATCACGACACCAGAGATGATTACCCAGTTTGGTGACTCCGCACCTACGTCTGGGGGCACTTTGCCAGTAGAAAGGTTTTTCACTATCAGGTAGTCAATAGTACAACTTCAAGCCCAACTAGCTATCACACAAGCTATTGTCCTAAGCTACTATAGATCTCACCGTGAATCGCCTCGACCAGGAGCCTCTCCCCCTGTCTTTGAGATTCCCTCAATTCCACCCTTCGAGCAAGCCTATGCTCGGTGTCGTTGTCTTCTTGGACGGAGTTGTGAATCTTCAATCACAAACAAAAACCCTAACCGACCCAAACACTTAGTCTTCGCGACTCAAGGTTTGATCGGAGCAATAGGTCCGTTCTAGCGAATATTCATCAGCCTCTCAACACGCCGATGGTGCACGGTTAAGAGCTCTGAGAAATCTTGCAGGTGTTAGAACAAGAACGGATAATCTGCTAATGGGAAGCCAATGGCTTTTTATAGCAGCTCACATTCCTAATCCCTCCTGGATTCGGAACAGGAAAGTCAGGCAAGTTGTTGCCGCCTTCCATGACAGCTGGAAGTCGTCTTGCATGTTCTGATTTCCTGAATAAATCAGGCAAGTATAGTTGCCGCCTTTCGCTGACGTGTAACTGCCAGCTGGAAGTCGTCTGATTTGTCGACGTCACTCTCTTGCGCTCCAAGTCTTCGTGGCGTCTTTCTCCTTTCGCTCCAAGCTTTGTCGAAATAGGAAAGCTTTCAGTTCTTTCCTAATCTGTCTTGTAACAAGTCGCTCCACACGTCATGCAACATGTTGCTCGACTTCTTACTTTTGCGCTAAAAAATCATGCCAACTATTAAACGTAGCAACAACTTTTCTTGCGTTTAGCTTAGCGTAGTTAATATTATATTAGTTGTAGTTGTATGTGGTAGTTGTAGTTTAATATCTCCTTATTTGCGCTATTTACTTTATCGAGTCATATCAGGAAAGAAGACGCGAACTTCTAACTACGAGACGCCTATTTGGTTTCTGTGGATTCGACTCGGTACTTATCGGTTTCATAAATTTTCTTACGTGTGACCGTGTACGCTTGCGCGAGGGGCCGAGTTCCAAAATGTGACGTTTTGCGCGACACATTTCGGCCCTACAAGTTTTTGGCGTCGTTGTTGGGGACCAAACGGTTGATTAATTGGATAGTTTGTGTTTTATTTCCCTCTTCCTAATTCATTGCATATCTTTTATTGTGTATCTTTCTTGTGTGCACTAGTTGCACTTGTATTCTAACCTTTTTCCCTCTAGTGTTTCCATGATCTCTTGGATCCTAGATAGGTTCGAGGAGGTAACGGGAGAAAGCAAATCGATAAAGGAACAAGATGAGAGAAGTCTTGTACTTCACCACGAGGTGGTGAATTCGTTGAAGAGCGTAAGGTGGTTGTATTAGCCAATAAAGGAAGACACTCCATTGAGCTAATGTAACCGGAGAACCATCATTTGCTAAAGAGGCCTAAAGAGTTCAAGAGGCCAAGGAGGTGCTACTTCCAAGAGATGGAAGCAACTCGGGAGTCTATGAGGCATGTTATGTATTATCCCTTATAAAGTTGGCGAAGCGGTCTAGAGTTGTCCCACCTTTGGAACCATCGAGCTAACGACGTTAAACAAATGCGCTATTGGGAGGCAAACCCAAATTCTAACCTCATCTTTGTAAATTCACCATTTGAGTCTTTTTGCTAGTGGTTGCTAATTTTGACTTGTTTTGTGTACTTTGAAGGAGAAAGTTTTATCACGACGCCAACATTTGAAGAGTGAGCTTACAAGATATGGCGTGAACTTTCTCCTCACAAAACATGATCAACTCGACAACTCGGGCCAAATTCTCAAGCTAAAACAATCTCATTCTTTCGAGAGAGGTAACATGTACTCTCTCATTGAATTTAATGGTAAAGATTGTTTTGATCAAGGTTTGTGATCGCCTTGCAACCTTATTGATTTTCCCCTCTATGTGGGTTGATGTGATGAAATTGGCATGTTTTAGCTTTATATAAATGTTTTGGTGAGTCAAGACTTGGTCGAGTTTTAAGTGTTGTGTGTACCAATTATACACACCACATTTTACCCTTTTCATATTTTTAGTGTTACTTAAGTCTGAGTAAGGCCTTAAGTGTGGTGTGTATCCCGTACACACGACAATCGAGTTTATTGAGTCAAGGGCTTAGTCAAGCCCTAAGTGTGGGGTGTGTTTGAACACACCACAATTGAGTCTTTTTATTGTTTCAGTTTTTATTGTCCTTGGGTCTTTGGTAGTGGCTCTTGTAGGTCTTGTATGTTAGGCAAGAGCTACTTGCATGCTCAAAATTGATGTTTTTGAATGTTTGGCTATGAATAATTTATGTTTGAGCCATGGTTAGTTTTCGAGGATGATATTGTCATTGATGTTTTGATAAGGTTGTTTATGTTTTGTTATATGTGGGTCGAAAAGTTATGTGAATGCCTTCGTGTGGGGGTGACTTGAATTATCTTGATCTACACTTATTATCAACCATTGCACATTTTAAGTAGCCACATGTCTATTCAAATGTTGAGAGTCCAATTATTGCTATCAGTTGTTTGGGGCCAACCCGGGGAGAGATTTTGTAGGTCATCTTTGGACGATTGAGTCTAAAAGAACCTACCCGGACTATACTTTATCCTTAGACCCTTTTGAGCCGAAAAGCCGATTTTAATGTCCCTACATTACAAATCTATGTGCCTTCTTGTTTCCATATCCAATGTATTTTCTAACCATTACATCATGATTTGTTGCTTTGAATATGGGTTTGAAATTGGGATTGGTAGATCATGTATAGGAATGGGAAATGGCTAACATTTCGGGAAAAATTGGTTATGAAAAATTATTTGCCGAACCACAAAGGTTCGAGAAGAATGTGCAACTAAACTTGTTTTGGAAAAATGCTTACAATTATAATTTTGTGGATCTGGACAACAACAAAAAAAGAGAGAAAATAAAAATAATAAAAGAAAGATGAAAAATGAAAAATGAAAAATGAAAAGAAAAGAAGTGATTTTGAGAACAAAGCCCAAGTCCAACAGAAAATTAGATCTTCAAAATTGAGTATTTCAGTTTTAAAAAGCAAATATTGCAAGTGTTTCAAAATTCTTACAAATAAGAGCCACAATTTTGGGAAATGAAAGGGAAAAGATTTGAGTGAGAAAAGTGGTAGAACATCTTTCTAGGACAACAATATTCAGGGAATTACTATGTACTTAGGGTTGTAAGGAATAAGCAACTTTGTGGTGGTGCACTATTTAGCCGTTTTTTATCTTCTAAAACTTCTACCCGAGCCTAAGCCTAACGTTACAAGCCATCCGATAAAGTCCTACACCATTGAAATCGTCCGGGACCCCAAATTCTTCCAAAAGCGAGGAGATTTTGGGACGAATATAATAATTGGATAGCTTGGCATTTAGGTAGACATTGTGTGTGAAAAACATTTGTGTACTATTGATTTTGTAGTTGAAATTCTATTATGTAGCACGGACAAGATGTCGAACACAATGTTGTAACAATTGTTTCGACAATTTGTCTTAATCACAAGTAAAGGAGAGGAAATAATAAAGCAGTAAACAGAATACACACAATATGTTTACCCAATTCGGTGACTCTGCACCTATGTCTGGGGGCACTTGGCCAATGGAAAGGTTTTCACTATTCGGTAGTCAATAGTACAACTTCAAGCATCAACTAGTTATCACACAAGCTATTGTCCTAAACTACTATAGATCTCACCGTGAACCACCTCGACCAGGGACTCCCCCTGTCTTTGAGGTTCCCTCAATTGCACCCTTCGAGCAAGCCAATGCTCGGTATTGTTGTCTTCGACAATTTTTTCGTGAGTTTTCAATCACAAAAAAATACCAACAAATCACAAACACTCAAATCTCCTTGAGTTGATGTATGTGATCGACAGTGTCCTCTCTAAATTGATCAACCTATCAATCCGCTAGTCGTACACGGTTAAAAGTTTTGAGAATTTAGCACAGAGAAATGACTAAGTTGCTAAGGGGGAAGCACCTGCTTTTATAGTAATTCCTATTGCCTAATCGGATTTCAATTCCGATTAGGAAACCTCTTGCCGCCTTGCGTTTCTGACAAGTGACAAGTTGTCGTTGCCGCCTTCATTAAATCTTGCTGACGTGTCTTTCTTCCAGCTGGACCTTGCCTAATTCATCCATGGTCTTATTCCTTTGCGCGCTGAGCTTCTGTGATCTAAAACAGGAAGTCTTCGATGTCTTGCCTAATCCTGTGAGTATTATGTCGCGCCAAATGTGTTGCAACATATTGTCTGACATCTTGACTTTGCCCTAAAAAATATGTCAATACTAAACGTAGTAACAGTAGGTCTTAGTGAAAAGATGGTTTGTGTTTCTCCTCACACTTTGGTATTTGTATGATTTCCCGAGCCCATATACCATTGCATAACCAATTCTTATTGACATGTTAGTGGTTCTGAGAATTACTACTCCGTAAGTGTTCAAACATGTATTAGGAGTCGAATTGATGAGATGTTGTTTTTGGCAAATTTTGATTCGGGTATGCTTTATGGTTGTGGGTGTTGGACGTGAAACCCTCCTGAGAAGCCGAGATCCCCCCACGTGGTATGGCCACGGGGTATCTAACTCGGCAATTCTGTACTCAAGTTTATTTTTCTTATCGAGTACGATAGGGTTTTAAGTATGGGGTGTTGTTGCCGGCCCGATGTGACCTTGCAATAACACTTATGTCCCGAATTTGAGCACCGAATTGTCCTCATTTCGGCTTTCAAGAGCCATAATTTTGTTCTCTTTGATCCTTGGTGGAATTTGTAATTTTGTAGGTGATGGAGCACAAATGAAGAATTTTTTGGAGCTTGGGAGAATGTCACGATCGCGGCGCTAGCAAATCTTGTAACGGAAATAACGTCTTTATCCAGAGCCCAAATGGAGTAAAATTATATATCACGATGAAAATCTTTTAAAACTCTATAACTTTGAAGATGGAAGTGAGGTCATCGGAGTTATATATTGCAAGCTATTAGCCGATCAAACCGGCTGACCAGCGACCCATCACTCGATTCCAGCAGCAACGAGCCATTTTGAGAGGGTCATATCTTCCATATCTGACATTCAAATCAAGAACTTCTTGAGCCTAAATTCAAGAAGAAGAAGAAGAAGAGAGCTATAATTATTAAGAAAAACTTTTCGCATCGGAAGACTGTAAGAGGGTCAAAAATGCACCGGAACAGTGACTGGTCGCCAGACCCGCGACTAACCCGGCTGACCCGACCCGAACCGGTCTGGCAGACGCGTTCTGGGCAGATTTCAGCCCAAAATCTAAAATTCAAATTTCACCATTTTTCCCAAAAAAAAACTCATTTGTTTTGATATACAGGGAACTTAGGGCACCAATTGGAAGAAGACCCGCTAGGACCCAAGCTTCCATCTCTTCATTCTGGCCTCCATCTCTCAATCTTCTCCACTCTTATCCATTAAAGGCCACTACAAAGCTCCAAGGTCTTCTAGAGAGAAAGGGCTCCAAAGCCCTCCTTTGGAGGCCATTTTTGGTGCTCTAAGGGCTCCAAGGGAGGGTTTCCACCACCACCACCATGGGAAGAAGAAGAGGAGGTGGATGCAAAGAGAAGCTAGATTGGAGAGATTTGAGCTTCCTAACACAATGTCTTTGGGTTTGAATTTGTAATTTTCTTTCCTTGTCTTGAATTTAGCTATTTCTTATATGTGAATGCTTGAGCACCATAATTTGGGGCTAAAAACCCTAGGTCATGGGAGCTAGACTTTTGTATGGATTTGTTTTTATTGCTATTAAGGTATTAGTTCTAGGTTGAAGATTATGATGTGTGTTTGCCTTATTTGAATGTGTTTATCTTGACTTAGCTACTTAGGATACATGTTTAGGTGACTAAGCTGAGCTCGAGAGGGACAGATAGTCACAGATCTAGGCATCACAAAGTGCTAGGGGTTTGAAGCCGTGCAAAGACGCCCCAGATTAGCACTTAGCCTAACATTGTCAGGAGAATTCGATTTCGACGTTGGTTCAAACCCGAGAGGGTAAGAATTGACTCGGAATTAGGCAAATCTCAATGCTGAGGGGCGAAGTTGGTATTTATGGCATAAGTTCTTCATTTGACTCACCATGAGAGCTAATATTTTGGTACTTTGTTTAGTATTAATTTTATGCATGTTTGGTTGTTTAAATTGCACTATCTTGTTATGATTGTGTCTACCTTAGATTGGCACCCCGAGTTAGATATAATGGGTTGTGACACGGATTTCGACAGGAACGGGTTGTGCCGGACCTAGATAGTGTAGATGGTTAGGGTTCGTGACCATGTCTTGACACCCATATACAACCCTTGGATCAAGATTGTCGTGCGATATGTAGTTGCAAGTCAGATTTGATCCCGAGAGGGTAAGATTGACCCGAGACTACGCTAAGACCAATGTCGAGAGACGGACTTAATATTTTAAGGCATATTTCATTTAACTAAATTGCATGCTTAGGATTAGTAGTTCAATTAAAACTTTATTTGTATGAATGTCTAGTTCCTTAGGTTCTCTAATCATTGACTTCTAACCAACCATCTACCATCCAAAATGTGACGTTTTGCGCCAAGTGATGCTTGTCTTGGGATTGGAGGCCAAGATGATGTCAGAATCATGAGCAATAGACAAGGCCTTCAACCAAGTGATGCTTGTCTTGGGATTGGAGTCCAATGTGATGTCGGAATCATGGGCGTAGAAGTGGTTTTTGCAAGAAACGACTCCTTTAAGAAAGGTACGTGGAGCTCAAAACCTTTGGTGCTGATATAGGTCATTAACCAACCAGCCTCTCTCTGGGAAGCCTCAAGAGAAAGTCTCGGACCTCGCTGCTCACATCGTCTTCTCGCAGGTGAGAAGGAATCAACGACGGTTCCGCAACAGGGGTTGTCATGCTATTGCTACGTACATATGTTTTGTTTTAGCTTCTTGCTTTTCTTAACATTCATTCATATACACACTGATGTCCGGGAAGTGGAATGTGATTTCGGGCGCACCGCCTCTCTCGTCACTTACTTCCCTAACTAACGCGCATCAAAACGCGGTCGTCTTTCAATCAAGTAAATTTGTAAGTTTCCGGCTTTGTCGGGTTGAACTCTCGGGGACCAAATTGTGGGCTTCATAATTGGGTATTTCGCGCTCTCTTTCCCGACCCGACTCGAAGAAGTAAATACACAGGAGGAAGATATTTTTAAACTATACTAAGCACAAAGCTACAACTTACCTACAACTACTGCGAGAAAGTAAATGTGGGGCGGACGGTTGATGGTTGGTCGGAGGTCAAGGATTCGAGACATTAAGGAACTAACATCATGATCAAGACTATCAAGCAATCAAAAGAGACATCGATAATAACATGCATTTCATTTGGCCTATGTTCAAATATTGTCACCGTCTAACGAACTTGGTGAAGGTAACGTGTTGGAGTTAGCTACCCTCTCGGGATCTTATTACTAACTCCTCGACGGCTTGAATGCCCAACAATCTTTGGTCCAAGGGAAAGTGCTCTACAAGCCAATCCCTCGAATCTACTTATGTCAACCATAGCAAGCTCCTCACGGAGTCGAACTTATGATAAAATATTATATACGAAGTAATTAAGGTTAGCATACAACATGAAGCACAAAATAGATTTCAAATGATCATGCACACATACCAATCACTCATCTAATTACAAGATGTTCACTTATCAACATACAATTAATCAATCAATTTATCGAATACAAATTGGACCTATGTCTTAAATACAGAACCCGTCTCACGACATTGGGAACGTCCTAATCTCGGGTGAGCGACCCTCTCGGGATGTTATTACTCACCCTCAATAGAATTAATCCCGACAATCTCAAGCCAAGATATGGGGGCCGACCCCTCGGTTCTACTTAGATCCACTCACAAACCTTTCTTTTGGACAAGTTCATGAGCTAAAACAGAACAATCATGCAAGCAACTAAAAGTTTTCACTAATAATCACAAGATTCATATTCAAGCATGCATAGCAAAATAGAACACAACTTAATCATGAAAAAATTAATTAATTAATTAACCATAAATATCAAAGATAAAGTCAAGATTAAGGTTTAGCTCCCATGACCTAGGGTTTTTAGCCCCAAATCATGGTGCTCGAGCATTCAACTACGAGAAACAACTAGATTCTAGAAAAAGAAAAGAAAGTTACAAACCCACACTCAAAGAGATGTTGGGATTTTGTGCCCTAGCACAATGTATTTTCAATCTACTCATGTAATGAGATTATTAGTTGAAATAAAATCAGCATTTATATTACTAAGTGTTGTAGTAATATCTTAAGTATGATTTGATTTGTATCATTGATGTGTCAACACATAATAGTAGATCTATCATACTTAAGTTGTCCCCGATCAGAATAGCTTCATAAGAAGCGATCGGTATGAGGCTAACTCTAAATGATCACGCTCTACTGATCATGGTCAGAAGGGGGTCGGAGTTAGGCCATAGTATCGCCAAACGGGGTGATATAGGATGACCCGATCGTGAGTATGTTACATATATACAGTCATGAACACATTCATATGTCGGTACGTGAAATCACATCCTCAGACGGAAGGATCTTTGAGGTCAATATGTGATGAGTGACGAGTTTGACTCAGTCTAACGTCTCCTGTGACAGGGTTACAATAACGGCTGTGATTGGCTCGATCACGAGTCACATGAGTTGACTCAATAGATCGCTGGAGGATTTATCCCTCATACAGATGTGTGAGCATATATCTGTTTAGGCCACTTGATGAGTACAACTGAAATACAATAGCATGACCATGCAGTCGATACGGAGTATCAGTCACAATTCAATTAACTTAGATCAAGAAACAGGACAATTGAACGAGGATGACTTGTCTATGCCTCGTGGTTGTCAAGATATCAAGAGGATAAAAGGATAGTTTTATGTAAGACAAGGTTAAGTCTAAGTCTCGATAATCACAAGCGTTGGGTAATCATGATGTCTTGCTAGAGGACACTCATGATGGAAAGAGTAAAATGATAATTTTACCAGTCCGCCAACGTGTCGTGAGTCTAAAGGGTCACACACTAAAGGTTGAGTAAAACGGATGAAATCATGAGAGAGATAAATTCTGGTTTTGGATTAAACCGGATTAGACCGATTTTAGTTTAGGATTAAACCGAAAATCAAGAACGGTTTAGCTGGACAATTAATTAGAATATAAACCAATAGATTTAATTAATTAATTTTAGCTAAGCAGGCCTAGCCAGATTGGGCTTAACCAGAATGGGCTTCTCTACTTAGTTAATTAATAAGTTTTGGGGTTTAAGCTCATTAAGGCTTTTAATTAATTAATTCTTAAAATGAGATATAAAAGGGAAATTTTTAGATTTTAATCAGAAGAATTTTTCCAAGAAAAACCCTAACCCCCCCCCCCCCCTCTCTCTCTCTCTCTCTCTCTCTCTCTCTCTCTCTCTCTCTCCCTTGGCCGGTCGGCACCCCCTCTCCCTCTCCTTCCCGTTTTGCTTGCTTCGGTCTTCTAACAAGGATCGTTGTGAGTATCTTCGGATTGCTCTTCCTGTGTGGACTTTCTTTAGATGTCACTGAATTATTTTAGTGACAATGGATTTCAAATCAAGGTATAAATTTGTGATTTATTTTTCTAGCCTAGATCTCATGATCAATCAATGATCATGCAAGATCCTTTAATTATACGAATTTTAAGGTTAATTTCTTGTATGAGCATGAAATTAATTGATTGGAACCCTCAAAATTTCCTTCAAGACATGGGTGTTGGGAAGCTCAAGACTCTCCAATCTAACTTATCCTTGAAGCCTCTTGCCTCCTCTTCCTCTTTCCATGGTGGTGGTGGAGGGCTTTGGAGCCTTTTCTCTCTAGAAACCTCTAGGAAACTAAAACCCTTTCAAACTCTAACTGTGGCTAAGTGTTGCTACTCAAAATATAGGGTTTCTTCTCTTTAAATAGCAGTTCTGCGGAGCGTGTCACGATCGTTTCACCTCTGTTTCGTTCGTCATATCGAGCCACAGATTTCTAAATTTCCGCCGTCACGACCTGACACTCCTTGTCACGATCGTTACACCTTTAAATCTTCCCCAATTTATAGATTTTCACACCCCCATTCAAATCGACACATTATGGGCCTCAATCGGATTTCGGATGAGAAATCTACACTACCGGGAAGTTTCAGCTTTTGCCTAGAGTTTTCTTTACTGATTTTTCAGCTTCAATTTGGCTCCACTACAAAAATCGAAATTCTACCAAGGATCAAAAATATCAAAATATTGGCTCTAAAAAGCCGAAACGATGGGAATAAGGGCTATAAATGTGTGGTTTAGCGGGATCAAACGGAGACCGCTTGACCCCATATCATCACCCCCACACTTATAAACTTATCGTCCTCGAATAAGAGAAAAAAAATCAAGAGCACTTATTCACCGAGTTAGGTACTCCGTGGCTATCCCACGTGGGGGGAGCTCGGCTTCTCCTGAGGGTTTCAAGTCCAACACCCACAACTAAGAAAAACAATTAAACTAACACTAACACGACAAATAACGACTCGCTTGATTCCTAGGTTTCTTTTACCATTTACAATGATGAATTTGTCCCAGTGCAACTAGCATGAGTGCAAGACTTACATGAAAAGGCATATAAACTAGGGAAGGCATATGACTATCATAACACATGAAATACATGTTCAACAATTTTCACTCAATTATTTACCTCAAGCACTACATATCTTAACACATCTTGCATCACTTAAGTCTCTTTCCCCTGGTGTGTTGTGTTTATAGGCTAGTAACTAAACCGGATCCCATTGATCACATATTCAAAGACATGGGAACTTGAGTTCATATATGTAGGGCTTTCATGGCTTAGAACGTAGGCTTAGGCTCGGGTAGGTATCTTGTGGTGCACCACCACAAAGTTGCATCGTTCCTCACTAATCCCCATTACATCAATTCTCTCCCCGAACTTGTTCTTCTCTTAAGATGTCCTACCCCTCAACTCACTCACTATCCCCCCCTTTTCTTCTTCGAGCCAACACTTAAACTCTTATTCACAATGTCACTACTATCTTTGTCGTCATCTTTTTAGCTCATTTCTTGGAGCGGTGCTTTATTTAAGACTTCTCTTTTTCTTTTTTCATTACTTTTTTATTTTCTTTTTCTTTTGGATCACTTTCTTTTTGTTCTGCCCCAACTCCAAGAACCTTCTTGTAGATATCTTCTTCATCAAGTTACTAACATTTTTGCAATTCCTTCTTCTCTTTGAGGCAAGATTGTCTAATGACTCATTGTAAATCGGCTTACTATGTTGCTTGCACTTTTAACTTTTGTGCATATAAAACCGAGTAGTCATGTGAATTTTAGCCAATTTTTCCCAATCCTAGTTATGCACTTTTATTCCTATACATTGGTCTACTCTACCATGTACATGTCCCAACGCTCAACGAAACAACTAAGCAAGTAAGTGCACGGGTTCAAAAAATTTTGGAATAAAAAAATATAAGTGGCACATAGGCTTGTAGTGTAGGGTCATAAGAAAAAGGCTTTTGGCTCAATCGGGTACTATGTAATAAATTGATTGGGTGGCTTTTTAGGCTCAATCAGTCCAATGATGGCCTACGGTCTCCTCCCCACGGTTTCCAACCCTTGGCCCGAAGCCGGGTGTGGTCGAGTCACTAGTTCTAACCACGACACACGAATGGGGATGCAAGAAATGTTACAATTATGCAATATATCGAATAAACAAAGGTTCAAGGGAAAAAATGTATTTCACGTATGAAGATATTCATATAAAATCAACTGAACCTATATACCCTATCATGCACAAACATAACTTCGCATGCTAGAATTAGTTATCATCATCAACAATCACCAAGTGGCCCAACAAACACAAGTCTTTACCAAGAAAATTATTATGCAGGTGGTTCTTGCCTAATATCCAAGATTACAAGAGCCACTACCAAAATTCCTACGATCATAAAAACTAAAACATTAAAAAGACTCGATTATGGTGTGTACAAAGTACACACTACACTTAAGGCCAGACTAGGCCCTTGACTCAATAAACTTGATTGTGGTGTGTACGAACCACACTTAAGACCTTTGCTAGGCCTCAAGCTACACTAAAAATAGAAAAACGCCCTCTACCAAGTCTTAGGAATGTACAGAATATGCCAAATCTCCAAATTAAGTGCATCAACCCGTAAAAGGGGCAAGAAAAACACAATTCAAAGTCACAAGAGGATCACAAGTCTTGAATAGAGGAGGAATTCTCTAATTAAGCTTAAAGAGAATACATGTTACCTCCATTAATGGTGAATTCATTCACTATTGATTGGTTTGGCCCGGGTTGAGTTCACGACAAGTGTTTAGGCAAGGAGAATGTCAACGCCGTTAGGAATCGAGCTCCTCAACTAATTTTGGCGTCGTGATCGACATTTGTCCTGCAAGGCACACAAACTTTGTCAACATTTGAGATTTATGAGCATAAAAATTCTAATCTAAAAATGATGTATTTACAAAGGATAGCTAGAATTTTGGGGTGCCTCCCAATAGCACATTTGTTTAACGTCGTTAGCTCGACGGGTCAACGATTTACACCGCTCCTCTCAACTCGGCTCCCTCTCGAACTCTTTTGGCCATCTTACCAAATGTTGGCTCTTAGTCCACTTCAAGCTTTTTGGAGGGTTTTCTTTTCTCTCTTCCATTGTCAACCTCTTGAGGAGACTAGGCCTTGAGTGCTCCTCGGTGTAATGGTAGCACTTTCTTGGCCTCTTGAACTCTTTAGGGCTCTTAGCAAGTGGTGACACTTTGGCCACTTTGGCTCCATAGAGAGTCTTGATTCTTAGCCTCTCGAACTCCTTAGGCCACTTTAGCTAGTCTTGGCACTTCGGCCACCTCAAGCTCTTCAAAAGACTCACCATCTTGTGGTGAATTCCAAGACTTCTCCAATCTTCCTCCTTTCTCGATTTCCTTTCTCCCGTAACCTCCTCGAACCTAGATAGGATCAAAGAAATCATGGCAACACTAGAGGGAAAATGTAGCACAAGTGCGACTAATACACTCAAGCAAGATATACAATAAATGATATGTAATGAATTTGGACAAGGAAAAGAAAACACAAATTATCCAATTAATCAACCATTAGGTCCCCGGTAACGGTGCCAACTTGATGTATGGGAAATGGACGGTGATTTCGGGCGTACCGCCTCTCACTCGTCACTTACTTCCCTCACTAAAGCGCATCAGAACACGATCGTCTTTCAATCAAGTAAATTTGTAAGTTTCCGGCTTTGTTGGGTTGAACTCTCGGGGACCAAATTGTGGGCTTCATAATTGGGTATTTCGCGCTCTCTTTCCCGACCCGACTCGAAGAAGTAAATACACAGGAGGAAGATATTTTTAAACTATACTAAGCACAAAGCTACAACTTACCTACAACTACTGCGAGAAAGTAAATGTGGGGCGGACGGTTGATGGTTGGTCGGAGGTCAAGGATTCGAGACATTAAGGAACTAACATCATGATCAAGACTATCAAGCAATCAAAAGAGACATCGATAATAACATGCATTTCATTTGGCTTATGTTCAAATATTGTCACCGTCTAACGAACTTGGTGAAGGCAACGTGTTGGAATTAGCTACCCTCTCGGGATCTTATTACTAACTCCTCGACGGCTTGAATGCTCAACAATCTTTGGTCCAAGGGAAAGTGTTATATGAGCCGATCCCTCGAATATACTTATGTCAACCATAGCAAGCTCCTCACGGAGTCGAACTTATGATAAAATATTATATGCTAAGTAATCAAGGTTAGCATACAACATGAAGCACAAAGTAGATTTCAAACGATCATGCACACATACCAATCACTCATCTAATTACAATATGTTCACTCATCAACATACAATCAATCAATCAATTTATCGCATACAAATTTGACATGTGTTAAATATCGAACCCGTCTCACGACATTGGGAACGGCCTAATCTCAGGTGAGCGACCCTCTCGGGATGTTATTAGTCATCCTCAATAGCATTAATCCCGACAATCTCAAACCAAGATGTGGGCGCCAAGCACCAACACCTCGGTTCCACTTAGATTCACTCACAAACTTTGCTTTTAGACAAGTTCATGAGCTAAAACAAGAACAATCATGCAAGCAACTAATAGTTTTCACTAATAATCACAATATTCATCTTCAAGCATGAATAGAAAAATAGAACACAACTTAATCATGCAACAATTAATTAATAGACCATAAATATCAAAGATAAAGTCAAGATTAAGGTCTAGCTCCTATGAACTAGGATTTTTAGCCCCAAATCATGGTGCTCGAGCATTTAGCTACAAGAAACAACTAGATTCTAAAAAAGGAAAGAAAATTACAAACACACACCCAAAGACGTGGGTGTTGGGAAGCTCAAGACTCTCCAATCTAACTTCTCCTTGTAGCCTCTTGCCTCTTCTTCCTCTTTACATGGTGGTGGTGGTGGAAACCCTCCCTTGGAGCACCAAAATTGGCCTTTAAGGGAGAGCTTTGGAGCCCTTTCTCTCTAGAATCCTCTAGGAAACCGAAACCCTTTCAAACTCTAAGTGTGGCTAAGTGTTGCTACTCAAAATATAGGGATTATGCTCTTTAAATAGCAATTCTGCGGAGCGTTTCACGATCGTGACACACTCACGATCGTTTCGCCTCCGTTTCGTCCGTCATATCGAGCAACGAGTTTCCAAATTTACTTCATCACGACGTGACACTCCTTGTCACGATCGTGACACCTTGAAATCTTCTCCAGTTTATAGATTTTCACACATCATTTAAATCGACATATCATGGGCCCCAATCGGACTTTGGATGAGAAATCTACACCACCGAAAAGTTTCAGTTTATGTGTAGAGTTTTCTTTACCGATTTGCAGCTCCAATTTAGCTCCACTTTTTACAAAAATCAAAATTCCACCAAGGATCAAAAATATCAAAATAGTGATTTTAAAAAGCTGAAACGAGAGGAATAAGTGATATAAATGTGTGGTTTAACGGGATCAAACGAAGACCGCTTGACCAACACATTATACACACGTATACATAGAGGTCAAGTACGGTGAGAACCTCCCCCATCTTATGTAACTAAGAGAGTGATTGTCTATAGTGAGCATTATTGCAATTACAAGCAGACAACAAAAGGTTTACTTTGATGTTATTGTCTCTATTCACCTAAAAACTTAATTGGGTAAATTTGAGGTCAAAATTGTGATGGTTAAAGTCATATTCCTTAGAAAAAATCTTTAACTTGTCATTATTGGGGGTCATCATTCATGAGTGACCATATCTTGTGGTGGACCACCAAAATCTAATATTCAATCAACAATATCAACGTTTTCGATTCGTGTACAGTTTTGTACTGTCCAAGCTAATTAAGAATGGCCCTATAGGAATATGTCACCTAACCATAATAAATAATAAGGATAATCTCAGCTAGCTACAGCTAATTTAACGTCATTTTCACATAACTAAAGCTAGTTCATTTTTTCACTTAAAAACCCAGCTAGATTTGGTAAATATCACCTAGCTACATTTTTCGTCAGTTTTAACTTAACGCCGTCAGTTTTCGTTGCAAAATGACCAAAATACCCCTGAGAGTTATTCAAAAAGATAATATCAACTAGGTACAACTAGTTTGACGTCATTCTCACATAACTACAACTAGTTTATCTTTAGGTTAATTACAGTTTGCCCATAATAGGCTGGCGCGATTTGCAGTTTGCCCATGCTATGATAAAAAATTCAAAATAAAATACGCTAATTACATTTTTTTTGCAAATTTAACGATTCCGTCCAAATTTGGACGGAAACCTAAAAAAAATTTCAAAAAGACGAAAATACCCTTTCAGCTGGTTCTACTTGGACTAGAAATAAACCAGAATTGATTTTTGGTTTATTTAATTGGACCGGTTCTATATTAAATTGTATAATAATAATAAAATGATTAATTAAAATAATATTAATAAAATATTGAAACTTTCGAATATCATAATTCTTTCACACGAGCTCCGTTTCGGGCTCATAGTATATCAAATCGAAGAGAGTCGGAAGATCAACAACTTTGAAAAAATAAAATTTTGTTGATATATTATCAATAATTAGACCTGGATGACATTAATAACTATACATTCGAAATAAAAAATAAAAAATGAAAAATAATATTAATAATATACTGAAATTTTCGAATGAAATAACTCTCTCATATGAGCTCCAATTCGGGCTCGTAGTATATCTAATCGAAGAGAATCGAAATATCAACAACTTTGAAAAAATAAAATTTTGTTTATATATTATTAATAATTAGACCTGGATGACATTAATAACTATACATTCGAAATAAAAAATATATAAACAAAATTTTAAGCTCGAAACGGAGCTCGTATGAGAGAGTTATGACATTCGAAAGTTTCAGTATATTATTAATATTGTTTTTAATTATTATATTTTTTATTTCGAATGTGTAGTTATTAATGTCATCCGGGTCTAATTATTAATAATATATCAACAAAATTTTATTTTTTCAAAGTTGTTGATCTTCTGATTCTCTTCGATTTGATATACTATGAGCCCGAAACGGAGCTCGTATGAAAGAGTTATGATATTCGAAAGTTTCAATATATATTAATATTATTTTAATTAATAATTTTATTATTATTATTATTATATAATTTAATATAGAACCGGTCCAATTAAATAAACCAAAAATCAATTCTGGTTTATTTATGGTCCAAGTAGAACCGGCTGAAGGATACTTTCGTCTTTTTGGAAAAAAATTTAGGTTTCCGTCCTAATTTGGACGGAATCGTTAATTTTGCAAAACAAAATGTAATTAGCGTATCTTATTTTGAACTTTTTATCATAGCATAGGCAAACTGCAAATCGCGCCAGACTAGTATGGGCAAACTGTAATTAACCCAAAAATAAACTAGTTATGTGAGAATGGCGTCAAACTATCTGTAGCTAGCTGAGATTATCCCTTTGAATAACTCTCAGGGGCATTTTGGTCATTTTTCAACGAAAACTGACGGTGTTAAGTTAAAACTGACGAAAAATACAGCTAGGTGATATTTACCAAACTAGTTGGGTTTCCAAATGAAAAAATAAATTAGTTGTAGTTATGTGAGAATGGCGTCAAACTAGTTGTAGCTAGCTCAGATTATCCCTAAATAATAATAATAATAATAATAATAATAATAATAATAATAATAATAATAATAATGATAATAATAATAATAATAATAATAATAATAATGATAATGATAATAATAATGATAATAATAATAATATTATTATTATTATTATTATTAATTTGTTTATATATTATTAATAATTAGACCTGGATGACATTAATAACTATATATTCGAAATAAAAAATATATAAACAAAATTTTAAGCTCGAAACGGAGCTCGTATGAAAGAGTTATGACATTCGAAAGTTTCAGTATATTATTAATATTGTTTTTAATTATTATATTTTTTATTTCGAATGTATTGTTATTAATGTCATCCGGGTCTAATTATTAATAATCTGTCAACAAAATTTTATGTTTACAAAGTTGTTGATCTTCCGATTCTCTTCGATTTGATATATTATGAGCCCGAAACGGAGCTCGTATGAAAGAGTTATGATATTCGAAAGTTTCAATATATTATTAATATTATTTTAATTAATAATTTTATTATTATTATTATTATATAAAATTGTGTAAATTGACAATAAAAGTTGTTTGGCTTAGTGGTTAAGGAGTGGTATTTTAGCAATGAGGTCCAAGGTTCAAATCTTGGAATTGAAATTTTTTTTAATAGATGTGTTCTTTTTAATGATTTATGGGCTTAATCTTACTTTTATAGTTGTGTGGGATTTTAAAATAGATCATATTTAATTCTCTCTTTATTTGTGGTTCATAGTTATATATGCATGGAAAGTTAAATTCAAACTCAACTAAAATATAAATAATCAAGCTCGAATTAAATTTTGTTATACACATTTAGTAACTATTTTATTAATATTATTATTTTTGATTAAATATATTATTTATTAATTAATAAATTAAAATTTTGCCCTCCCCCCATTAACAAATTTTCTGGATCCGCCACTGCGTATCTTATTTTAAACTTTTTATCATAGCATGGGCAAACTGCAAATCGCGCCAGAATAGTATGGGCAAGCTGTAATTATGTGAGAATAGCGTCAAACTAGCTGTAGGTAGCTGAGATTATCCCTTTGAATAACTTTCAGGGGCATTTTGGTTATTTTTCAACGAAAATTGACGGTATTAAGTTAAAACTGACGGGAAATGTAGCTAGGTGATATTTACCAAAACTAGTTGGGTTTTCAAGTGAAAAAATAAATTTAATAAATTTAATAATGTAAGAATAACGTCAAACTAGATGTAGCTAGCTGAGATTATCCCTAAATAATAATAATAATAATAATAATAATAATAAACTGCAAATTGAATTCAAACAGTTCATAAGTATAGGTGATGAAACTTGGACACATCCAAGCTCGTATAGAATTCGATAGACTACCCTGAATTCAGGTTTAGTGCTACCTAGTATGTATATCTGGGAGAAATTATACTGCAAATGAAAGGTTTCTTGTCGAATACCATTCATGTTAGAGGTGCTCAAACTTGGTTAACCGAAATTAGTCTCTTGAATCGAAAACCAAGCCGATAGAATTTGGTTACTAAAATTTGGAACTAAAATCGACCCGAGACTAATGGGATCTGAACTACCAGTTAACCGAAATTTTTGATTGATTTTCAGGTTAAACCATAACGGATACTATGCTTGAGATTGAACCCTAGAGAAAGACCAAGGAAAAAATGCATCAAAACAGATTTTGACACGAGTCGGAATTTTGCAGAGCCTCCTGCCCGACCCAACTTGTGAGAGAAGCCTCCTCAACCTCCTAACTTGGAATTCCTTGGTGAATCTTCGACACGAATCGACGGCGGTAGGAGAAATCGGTGCCAAGCTCCACCCTTCTGAACGGGGAGAGCGAAGCTTGCACTCGACGCATTTTGCAATTTCACCTCCAAGGTCGGGCCCAAACCACCCATTCAGTGCCTCACCACAAGTCTTCTTTTTTGGGGGTTTCCTCAATTTCGTAGAAATTAGAGTTCTTAAACAGAACTATCAAGGATAGAAGAGGTGAGGGCTTTTCGATGCTGGTCTTTTGGGCGGCCCACTGACTGCCCTACTGTAGTTATTGTGGTTCAGGGATCGGATGATGAAGTTGAAGAGTAGAGGAGTGAGACAATTTTGTGATGAAGATTAAAATGAAGAGAATGAGTTAGCAAAAACCTAGAATAGATGGATTTGATTGAATCAATGGAACTTGTGAGAGAGAGAGTTAGTGATGACCACTGAGGACACATAGACGAGCATGGGTTCGACTGACGGAAGATAATACTCTACTTATGGATGGATGGTTGAATCACCACTTGTTGAACCCGTTAATCGCGATTTTCTATAATGAAAATCAAATATCGAATCGGATCACACTGATTAGTATAAATCAAAACCAAAATCAAATTAGATCACACTGGTTCACATTGTTTGTCACAAAGATACAAACGAAAAATTAATGATATCAAGTTCCAGCACATCATAAATACAAAACAATGTCACGTTAGTCAAAATATTAAAAACCCTAACATATAAATCAATAGAGATGTAAGAACTTTGTTGGGGACATATAAGTTGCCCTTGCAATTACATCTCGTCAACATTCTCGTTTCATTAGTTGAACTTTGAACTTCTACCTAAACCTAATTGAGAACTTATGAATTAATCTTTAGTCATGTTGTAAGAAATGTTAAGCGTTAGACAGTCAGACAATATCTTCTAAATATTACTCAGAAAGTAGATCGGATTAAAGGATTAATTGAAAATTATAAAGGATTAATTGAACCAATTAGAGATTTTATAACATTAATCTTGAGATCAAAACATTTCATTTCATTCAACAAACCGGACATGACAATCCACGCACTCATAGACCAAGCACTATTTTTACAAACAGTACCCTACTTACTGAAACCTGTTAAGCATAATGCAAGTCACGGCCTCCACCACAACGGGCTGGAAAAATCTCGTGATCCACTACATAACACATGAATCAAGCTTCATTAGTCAAACCTTCAAACCAACCATACAACCACACATGCACGCAGAACTCTGCAATCCAATCGCATGACAACAAACAAAAATACAAACACAAACAAATCAAATATAATATAATAGGGGAAATGACATATTAGTACACCCAATAGAATCCATTTCTAACATTGATACACCGAAGTATAAAAGTGACATTTTCGCTCATATAATTTGTATTTTTTTGTCCCATCACTAACAGAGTTAGTTTTTACATAAAAAACGAAAATGCCCTTCAATGGCCATTAAATTTTCAAAATCCAACCGTGCAATGTGAACTACTTATTGGCCATTGGAGTGGTGGCTCGATGGGGCAAGGGAGAAGCTCTAGCAAAAACTCCATGGAAGAGAAAGGGAGCAACATCGGGAAGGGAACCAGAGGCCAAAACGGGCGCTCCCCTTGCCTCAACCGAGAACAGCTCACGCCACCAAGCTTCGTCCTCAACAAGGTGTGCCCAGATCTGAGCTGAATCACCCTCCGACATGACATCGGAGTCCCATATTCCCTCTACACCTCCCAATCTCTGTGGCCATGACCACTCATCCTCCATCAATCCAAAAGGTCGATTCATATCTGAAAAAAAAATCATATTTGGAGTCGATCTTCTAAACACCATAACCACCTCTGCCATCAGGTCCAACCATCACCTAGAAGGTCTTAACGGAAATGGTTCGAGGTCAAGTCCGGCATGAGTGTTTGTTTTTTTGTGAAATTTTATCAAGAAAAAAGGTGTCTTGTAGGCACCAGTTCATGAAGTTGGTTGAGAGCTTTTTTTTGAAAATTCGTTTCATGTAACTTAAATTCATTTTGTGTTGTGCATTGTTTATGATATGGAAATTGAACTTAATTTGAGGGCAGTGAGCTGAGAAAATATGGAGGGTACGTAATTACTGGTTTTGCTATGTTTTGAGTGTTTGGTGGCCAAAGGTATAAATAAGGAGGTAAAAGAGTTAGTTTTAAGGTAAAATAGATTTGTTTCATTAAATACTCAACTTGAATTCATTGATAAACAAGTTAAGTTGTGTCTTACATTTCTTATATCCTTGACTTGAATTTGAGTCTCTCTGTTTACGAAGCAACTCTGGCCAACATTGGAGAGTTTCAGGCGGACAAAATGCTCCTCTCCAAGCTCCTACTCTCCCGAAAATGTCGATCCCCTTCCGGTTAGACAAGATCGGCGCCGGCAGTAGGTAAGGTTGTTTCTAGAGAGCTTTGCCAGAGAGCGGTGGATCTGCCGGCGACGATGAAGGCACACAAAAACTTCAGCTTTTAGAGATAAAAGAGGAACAATGTTAATATGCCCAATGGTTTTGTTTTGAAAATTTTGAGATAGAAAAGGGTATTTTCGTCTTTTCATAATTAAATAAAGGGTTAATTACAGTTTACCCATACTACACTGGCGCGTTTTACAGTTTGCCCCAGCTACAATAAAAAGTTCAAATTAAGACACGCTAATTGTATTTTTTTTACAATTCTGTTAGAAATTGGATGGAAACCTAAAAATTTGGACGGAAACCTAATTTTTTTTCAAAAAAGACGAAAATACCCCTTCAGCTGGTTTGACTTGGACCATAAATAAACCAAAATTAATCGGAAGATCAACAATTATTTTAATTATTAATATTTTTTTTATTTATTTTTTATTTCGAATGTATAGTTATTAATGTCATTTGGGTCTAATTATTAAAAAAATTATATAGTTAGAGAAAAACTTTTTTTAAAGTTGTTGATATTTCGATTCTCTTCGATTTGATATACTACGAGCCCGAAATAGAGCTCGTATGAGAGAGTTGTAACATTCGAAAGTTTCAATATATTATTAATTACATAATAATAATAATAATTATTATTATTATTATTATTATTATTATTATATAATTTAATACAAAACCGGTCCAAGTCAAACCAGCTAAAGGGGTATTTTCGTTTTTTTTGAAAAAAAAATTAAGTTTCCGTCCAAATTTTTAGGTTTCCATCCAATTTTTAACAGAGTTGTAAAAAAAATACAATTAGCGTGTTTTAATTTGAACTTTTTATTGTAGCTGGGGCAAACTGTAAAACGCGTCAGTGTAGTATGGGTAAACTGTAATTAACCCTTAAATAAATATAAGTGGTAAACTTTAAGGCTAGTTTTGTCATTTTTGGAAAAATGTTTTTAATAATTAATTAAAAAATATTTTTTTTTAACATAGTTGATGGATGGAATGAATTGGGACAAAATTTTGGCTAAACAAGTGAGCGAAAATGGCAATTTTATACTTGAGTGTACCAAATGTTACCAAGGTTAGAAATGAATTATATTGGATGTACTAATCTGTCTTTTCCCCAATATAATAATATTATCATGTATCTTAATTCAACACAAACAAACAAAAGTGCAAAGTAATGAAAACGAAAATTTTACTCCAAAACCTGTACCAGAAAATATGCTGTATCGCTAGGCTCAAACTAACCCAAACCCAAACCCAAGCCCAAGCCCAAGGTTGTTGTTGACATTTCACACCGTCGAGGTTTATAGCAAACTTGGCCATCTCTGGAATCGAAAGCCCTACCTCTCCGTCTCCTCATATCTCTGCGGCTCGCGACCATCGGTAACTATCTTCACTCAACACGCGTTTGGTTACCTGGAAAATCTCTGCTTACGTATTGATAGAGTAATTAATTAGAGTAGATCATAACAACATTGTTGTAGATGTTTCTGGCTACGAGGAAGTACATTTTCACAAATCTGTACATGGTCAGATTTAATTGTTGGGTTCCTCATTTTTTTGGAACAATGATTTTTCAGAGATGGGTGAAGTAGTAAAGGGATCACCTGTTGTTCCTGAGTCTGTTTTGAAGAAGAGGAAGAGGGAGGAGGAATGGGCATTGGCTAGGAAACAAGATTTTGAAGCCTCTAAGCTTAAGAGGGCTGAGAATCGCAAATTGATTTTCAAGAGAGCCAAGCAGTATGCTGAGGATTATGATGCTCAGGTACTTGGAATCTTCTTTCGACTTTTTTTTTAACCTTTTCTAGTATGTGTTCATTTTGGTTTCTTGTTTCGCTGTTGTTTAGCAAAAGGAGCTCATCAGTTTGAAGCGTGAGGCCAAATTGAAGGGTGGCTTCTACGTCGACCCTGAAGCTAAGCTTTTGTTCATAGTCAGGATTAGGGGGTATGGTGCTTTAAACTAGCAAGACTATTCTTTTAGATGAATGTTGTGTTGTTTTTACTGACATCTTTTATGTGCTTTGTTGTTCTTAGTATCAATGCCATTGACCCAAAGACCAAAAAAATCTTGCAGCTCCTGCGACTGCTACAGGTATAACTCCAATGCTCTATATTGGTTCGTGTCATTAAAATTTGAGATAGTATTCCGTGTGCATCATCTGTATAGTTTTTTTTATTGTATTACAAATATCCCCTTCAACTATTTATACTTCTATGGTGACCAGATAATTACAATCTTGACAAAGGCCAGTATAATATTACCAAGTCATTGATGCATGAGGAGTTTATCTTTTTGTATTTTGGATGGGTTATGCCATGTAATAACATGAGTACCAATGACAATGTAGTGTTCTTTAACTACTGTGTGGGGGCATTGACTCGTGTATTTGGGTTGCTCTTATAATTTGTGACTAAAATGGATGAATCCTTCCAGATATTTGGAACTCGTCCTAATTTGGATTTTGTAACACAGCCATTGTTATTGTACTCCATCTTGTTTACTGCAAATTTTTGTGTAGTGTTTCTAATGGACATGGTTGCAGATATTTAATGGTGTCTTCCTGAAAGTCAGCAAGGCAACCTTGAATATGTTGCACAGGGTTGAGCCATATGTGACATATGGGTAAGGTTTTTCTTCTTCTTTCCTCCAAGTACATGCTCTCACTTTTGTCTAATAACCCATCAATCGGATATATCTATTTTCCCTGTGTGAACTGTGTTACATGAACCTGAATATATGCAGGTACCCTAACTTGAAGAGTGTCAAGGAACTGATTTACAAGAGAGGGTATGGAAAGGTGAACAAGCAGAGAATTCCTTTGACCGACAATGCTGTTTTTGAACAGGTAACACGCTTTGACCCATATACTAATTTGCATTTGTCATTGATCTTCCTCTGCTAATATAAACCGTAATTGCCAGGTGTTGGGTAAATTCGGCATAATCTGCATGGAAGACCTAATCCACGAGATTTTGACAGTTGGGCCCCACTTCAAAGAGGCCAACAACTTCCTATGGCCCTTCAAGCTCAAGGCACCGCTCGGTGGTCTGAAGAAGAAGAGGAATCACTACGTGGAAGGCGGTGATGCCGGAAACCGTGAGGACTTCATCAACAAACTCATCAGGAGGATGAACTAGGTTCAATTATCAAGTTTTGAGTGTTGCCAAGCTATGTTTAAGTGTTTTGGCTGTTATTTCACATGATGTTGAATATTATATTTTCTTTCTCCAAGAACTTGTGTTTTGTCACTGAAATCGCACCCTTTTGGATATAATAGGACTATATCTCTCAAATGTCATCAATCATTCAGATTAGGTTTGGATTGGATTGTCAACACAGGTTGTGCTTTACAACATTGCGGGTGGATAAGAGCGCAGGTAGGGTATGAAGAAAGAGATAGGGGCAGTGAGTAAGTGACTTGGCTCACATCATTTAGAGATAGAGGCAAATAATGGCTTGTCTCATGTTTTGTCTCTTGTCTATTGTACGTGGTGCAATCTCTTATCTCCCACGTACTGACCCAAATTAGAGTACAAGAAACAGCTAGGGACACAGACCAAACCAGAGTAGTTGGTCTCATCAATGGAAGAGGAGAGGAAAGAAGAGAAGAAAAATGAGGGCGGGCGAGAAAGTAGAGTAAAAATGACTGGGAAGATGGATCCGACAGTGAAGGAGGTGATCCGTAAATCCCTCTTCTCCGGCGAGGTTGGTGCACGAGAACCTGGAGACATACTAGTCTTCTGTCGTTCCGTTTACAAGATCGACTCTTCGCTGGAGTGAATCACAATCACATGCATGCATCACTATATTGTATGATAAAATAAGGCATGTAGATGTAGATGCAGTCTTTTCTACTTCTTTTGTTGTGAATTTCAATTTTTATCTACCACTTGTACTAATAATTCTGAATCTATTAATCAATTAAGTTGAAATTATTTTTTTTTCCTAAGTTTAGATATTCGGTATCATATAAGTCATTTTTGATACAAATTAAACAGTTCTGTTCAAATTTGATACATGAATTATATTACAATAATTAGATTTGTTATTATTTTAATATAATATGAACATAATAAATAATTAGCTTACATTTTATGTGTTTTAACTGACTTCTTTCTGAGTTTACTTGAATTGGGATAGATTAGAGGTACAAATCGTAAAGTGAAATCAATCCGGATAGATTTGTGAAGATGGTGTTGAAAAATAGCTGAAGTAGAAGCGTGAATCAAGAAAGGTGGCATGATTCTTCCACGAATAAATTGACCATCCAATTCAAACCAGCAAAGGTAGATCTTACATGTTAAGGTCTACTGTGTATCATTCGAATGCTTGACATCGCTACTTTTATTTATGTGTAAACTAGATTATGAAAATCTAAACGTACGACTCTACATGTAAAAATATAAATAATTGACTCGTAAAAGTGCATGTCGATGAATCGAGTACTGATATCATGTTGAATAATACATTTTGCATCCTTTATTCAAAATGGTTAACATTTTGTGTTCAAAATTTTAAGTGAAACTGGTTTCATTCATTAACTTTCATTTTGTGCACCTTACTCATTTTTGTGCTAAAATACCAAAATACCCCTCAACTTTTAAGAAATTAACAATCTTTCTCTCAAAAAAATTTTTAACATGAATAAATAATTTTTTTACGAAATGAAAAAATAATAAAAATATGGAAAACTACCAAAGGTGCAAGGTTGAAAAGCCATTGCCCCTCAACCAGCCCTATCCCCCTTCCCTGTAAGACCTCAGCATCTGACTTTCCCTAATCAAATGGCTCTTGGGCCAAGGTAGCGGCTTTGGAGGTCCTCATTCGTGAGGTCAAAATCTGATAGAAATAGTGTAGAGAATATTATTATTGATATTATTGCTAGTTGTGTAAAATACAATAGGGGATAACCCCTTTATATAGGCTAGAAATTAAGGTAATTAGGAAATACTAATGACAATAGGAACACCTAGATATTAGGTAATAAAACTAATCTATAATATAAATTGAAAATATTTAATATTATGATATTATATTCTAACAAAACCTCATGATCCATATCTTCCCAATCTCATATGTTGTCAATCTTCATGTGCCTCCTACGATAATTCACTGAGAGCAATCACTTAGACGCTCTGCTTCCACAGATCCTCCTGGGCACCTTTGCCTCCTTCTACACCTTTGTTGTCGGGAAGTTGGCGATCTCTTGTGTCACCAACTGATGCAGATAGGAAAGACAACGATTGCTCGAACTCAAGCCGTTCGGAGGACTTATTTTCGAACTGAATATTTAACGAATTGATATCGAGCAACTCGTTAAAACTTAAAAGGTCCGCTTGTTTACAGTACTATTCACGAGTATTACTTCATGATTGTCCATAATTGAAGAGGGTGACGTTTAATTTCTCGGAAACAAAATCCCGTGGAATGTATTATTAAAAAGGGTGCATTTGATGAAGACATGGAACGAACATAATCCAGCAATCGTAGACAATAATTGTAGCGTGCATGTGACCCACAATCCATATTAAAAGATCACTTGTTTGGCCCAAAAGCCAATCACTGTCACTAGGAAACTTCTCAGCTCAGATCAGTGCCTTGACAAGACCACTTTATTGTAGGACCGTCCCTCCCACCCACCCCCATGGCCTGCCCTTGCTTCGGACACGCCCCCTCCGTTTCTTATAGTTATTATAGCTCATAGATATTGTTGCAAAACCATCTTATTTAGGGACTCACTCACTCAACTCCAGTGGAGTAACCATTTCCATGCTCAAGATGAACAAGACAGAATAGCATAACAACTTTTGTATGGACATTAAACCATAAGTAGTGATGAATTTTAAAAATGTGCTACAAACAAAAGTATAATCCCTTGCCTAATGGCAAACATACGTAAATATGAACGTGAATGTACTAATATGAATTTGTCGGATTGTATGTTGAGAAAATAACAGTATACTGCATCTAATTATACATTTTTTACAATTTGATATTTCAACTTCTTCCTTTTCTTTTTAATCTTATAACTATTAGTTTGTGACAACTATTAGCATTATTTAACCGAAAAAATACTTAACCCTAAGTCACTAACCCTAAAATACCTAAACTACCCTTTATTGAAAAGAAAAGTAAATAAAACTCAAGCAAAAAGACGAACAAGGTGTTGGAAACCATGTTGATAACACATTGTATTGAATGTGATAATAACATGTAAAGATGCAGATGTTCATTCCAACCATTGAACCTACCTGATTTTTTTGTTCAATGGATGCATCTCTCTATTCCGATCATTCAATATATTTGATTTTAAAATGGAGCACATTTTGGTTTAAGGGTTGCAACCATTCCAATGTCAACTCTCTTATTTAGAGAATTGAAATTAGATAGGAAATTCATATATTTTTCCTAACTATTTCTCTCCTACTGCTTAAATACAAATCAATAGTTATGTCGCCAGACTCCACTATTCGTAACACTTGTTAGTGGTTTAATCCATTTTATTTTGAGAGACAATTGCTCGGTGAATCTTTCTGTGATGTAGAGGGAGAAATCTTGTTTAAAGGAAACAACACTTTGCTGGACTAGAACGTTTTTCTCTTTTGCATTCTCAGTTTTTTCAACCATCTCTGGTACATATAAACTATTTTGTCTATTAGTGTTCGTTTTATATTTTACATACATAATTATTGGTCTACACAAGGTTGTCTTCTCCAGCGATGAATATGTCGTTAGGAAGATACTTAAATCATCGTTTCTCTTCCTTGCTCTGTCTAGATATGGTTTTGTCTTACCCAGACCGAGAACTGTTTAGCTTCCCTCTTATTCAAAACTCTGAGCCCTAAAATTGGTGATTCCAATCCCAAAAATTAAGGCAATTAGAACATTAGGTTCTCTCGATTTGTTTCTCTCGAATCTGAGAATGAATCGCATATTTGGGGAGGAAGGTCCGGCAAAATCGATTTCTGCCGCCACCGAATTAGAACCCACCTCGTCGGCGTCGTACGAGGAGCCGGAGCAGAGCCCACCTTGTCGGCGTCGTTCGAGGAGGCGGAGCAGAATTCATCTCGCCTGTGTCGTTCGAGGAACCAGAGCTGGAGTCCAAATCCACGCTCATATTCGTCCTTTTTCGACAAAAAGAACCACACCGCGCATGAGGAGTATTTGGAGAGCTCGAGATCCAACACCTTGAGTCGAAGGAGGTACAAAGAGTAGGAAGCAATGGGAAGAAGGAGGAGGGGAGAAGAGAAGAAAAAAAATGTCTCAAATGAGGTAATTTTGAAATTTAAAATGACCAATATGAGCAGTTTGGTCATTTTCCCTTATTTGTTTTACTGTCATAAATGCAAATGAGAATAAGAACACACTACTTTTGTACCAAAAGACATTTGTTATCAATTATCATCGTGTCAATTCTTATGTGTAAAGTATGCCATTTGTATTGTGTATCTAATTCACACACACAATTATGCATATTTTATGTCGATTGACAATTAAATTGAGGAATCTCACTCAGTTTCAAACACCATATATTCGGAATCATCAGATCAGAGGGTTGTTCCAATAAAATACAATAAATCTGAGATTGAGATTGAGAATGAACTAGAAATCGAAATCTAAGATTCAGAACTGGAGCTCGAGGCGGCGAGCGCAAGTGGTGCAGAAGAACTTGCGCTTGATCTTGTGGCAGAGAGGAAGGAAACAGAGAGTCCACTTGGTCTCGACGTCCATAGCCTCCACCTTCCCTCCGCAGAACGGACACGCCCCCGGCGCTCTCTGCCGACCCAATTCCTTCTCCTCTTCGTCGCACAAGCACATTCTTCAATCTCTACACCTCTGTGCTCTCTGTCTTGTACGCCACTTCACTCCCTCACAGCCACAGAAGAGCGAGAGAGAGAGAGACTACTGAGCCTCCTTGAATCAGTTTCTGCTGTGAACAACCTCTTTTATAGCCTTTTTTCGTCTCCAACAAACTTGTAGTAGACTTCACATATTTTACTTAATTGTTAATTATTTTTCTTATGTATTTTTATAAGAATGACTACACTGTCTTTAAAATTAAGAGTTAATTATTTTAAAAATAATTAATTGTGATTCTCTTAACTTTTTTAATCGTCTACTCTACTCCAAAATTATCATTTAGTTATTTTTTAAGGAAAAAATACTTATATTATGGTGTTTAACTCAACAGTTGGTCGAGTAAGAAAAATCCTAAATAAGTGTACAAACTGCACACGAACTAAGTTATTTATCCATTTTTTTGGGTATAATTTGGTTATTAAATATGAACAACTATAACAGTGGTGATAATATTTAATTGGGAGATAGGAATGATTATGAATTTAAATTCTAAAAGTTTTTATTTTAATATTTAATTTGTGTCTATTTTTGGTAATATATTGAAATTCTATTCATGTTAAAATATGGAATTTATTGATATAATGCCATTTTATGTTTGGCATGACCTGTTGCTGGGCCTCCTTTACAGTACTGTAAGGGGCACGTGACGCACGTCAGTGTTTTCTGTTGTATATTTGTTTTATTATCTCGTTTCTAATTTGAGTTCAAGTCTAGTCTGGTTTGAATTGATCAGTTTATTTTAAATCAAATCGTAGTAAATCATAAATGAACAATTTTATCTAAACCACCACGGGTTCAAAACCAGGAAATCAATGGGCGTTGAGTGGGCCCTACCCAACAGCAAATCACTGACTCACTCTGTTGAATCAATCTGGGCCGTCAAGTCCATCATTATCTAAAAAGAAAAGTAGGTATTGATATTTGAATTGAAGTTATTGTCATTTTGAAAAGAACATGAAAGGCTCAACTGAGCAGACATGCCGTATAGGGAAATAAGTTTCTCAATTTGTTGAGGCCTTTCGGAAATTTCATCGGCAAGGTTTTGCCTTGCACCGTGAAAACATAAACACTCTGCAGATTGTGATGTTACAATGCCTCATTTTTATTACACTATATAACATGGAGTGAATAATTTAAGGTTACTTTATTATGTTGGTATGTCTTAATTTTTATTTAAGCTCCATATCATACCATGCCATTCAGTCACACATGTGGACTCACTAACACTCCAACCAAAACTATAAAGTCATACAAAACGAGACAGAATAATCCAATAGTAAAGACAATCATAACTCTTAGAGGTACGTAGATTCATATATACCTCTAACTCTAAACAGTAGCATTGCAGTTTGTACAAATTTTATTGGACATCGTTATTGTCAACTATATTGTATAGTATATATATAAATTAATCTGTATGTTAACAACTAGTTAGGTTGTAGTCATGCGCGATGCGCGGTGTTTTTTGTAAAATATTATTAAATAATTAAAATTGTCGAATATAGTCAAATTTATTTTTAAAAAGAGAATTATTATAAATTAGATAAAAATTGCAAAAAACGATAAATTAGAATTAATAAATATCAATAACTCAAATAACAACATAACGAACAATTCAAATAAATAATTGAATAAAACTTACGGATTCTAAGATACTAAGGGATAAAAAATTAGTAGATGATAAACATATATTTGTATGAAAGTAATTGATATACATGCCAATATCGTATCGTATTTTACGCAATCTAAGATAGCTCTTTGATTCCTTCCACTCAATTGACTGTGTCTTAACTTGTATTTCATTTCTTCAAAAACAAATCACGTTAGGATTAAATAAAATATTATCTTATATTGAACATTATCAAATTATTCAATTTCTTGTCATCACCGTCGATCTCTGTTTTGTTGCTGAATTTGTCTGAAGTAATCAACTCCAATTAACGATATTTCTTCTTCAATACATCATTTGTCCCCTGAAAATCAACACACCGGATCAGAATATTGCATAATCAAATGTATCAAAATTTTTTTATTGAAATCTAATGAATGAGTCTGAGATCGTTTGATTTGGTTAATGAATCGTATTTTAAATAGAGACACGTGATTGAAATGTATGCAAATAAGTTTAATTTAAAAATCGTAATCTAACAAAATCCTAATTAATATTAAATGTGTTTTATATTACCGTTTTAATTTTTGAGTGAGTTTAAAATGTATTAGTAAAATATAATAAATTATTGAATTTAAAAACTCAGAGTTTTAATTGTATTAGTATATTACGATAAATTATTTAAATAAAGAAAAAGTCAAAATTTTAAAATGTTAAAATTGATGAAAATTTCTTCGTAACTTGAAGATTTTTCTTTTATATAAATATATAAATTGTTGAGTTAGAATAACAGATTTGGGAAGAGTTGGTATTTTATTTCTATCAAGGGTACCTTCCCATGCCGAAAATGCTTGCAGAGAGGATCAGTCATCACAACTCTATCTCCACCTATGCACGTAAAATAAAATATAAATATAAATAATTTAATCATGCAAGCATTTAAAAAAATTCATATTATTCATAGTTTTAAGGATGGAATGGTAAAAACCAAATGATTAAATGAGATTTCTTCTGGCTACACATATTTATATCCCTCTTAAATCATGTTTTACGTTTTGAGAAGAAAATACACATAAAAAGTATTGTTCAATGTGGATTAGTCTATATAAACGTAAATTCGATAACTAAAACAATAGACATTCATTCAGACAATTATAAATTAGTATCGAACAAGACGAACATAATAGAATAAATATTTTATTATTGAATATCACTGTACAAATATAATAAAATTAATTGACATGATATTCAGGATTCAACATATGAACGTGATGAAAGAAAATTTCGTCGAGGCACGGCAAACCACTTTTCTTAAGACGAATATTGCTCTATAATCCATATGTACAACTCGCTTCTAGAATACAACGACAAACGAGATCGAACTCTAACTGAAATGCAAAGAGTAATTGAGAAGAATGAGAGAGAGAGAGAGAGAGAGAGAGAGTCGGTGGCTAGGGCATCTTTTTTTTTATCTTTCACCTCTAGCAAAGATACATATTTATAGACTTCAAGGAAATCGAAACCTACAAGAAAAAGAAATAAAAGACTTACTAATTTCATGTAAAATTCTACTTGTCGTTTAAGTAAGAGAATTTTCCCTTAATAATATAGCAACACTTATTTCCAAATATAATATTCAGAAATATTATTCTCAAAGCCAATTTTTTCTAATTACAAGTTTATTCAGAAATAAAATATTTTCCAATAAACTTTGTTGAGAAATTCGTTTTTGGGCATTAGCAAAATTGGGCCGTGCTTCCGGTCCCCAAATTTTATGCACAACTCATTTTTCTCAACACAATTTCAAGTGGTCATTTTTTATGTTCAATTTCTCATTCATCTATTGTCTGTTTAGAGCTAGTGATATACCGTTGGAAATATCTCATATCCTAAATTAAGTAAACATGTTTCACATCAATCTATATCGAATCTAAGCATTATATAATCACGACTTAGATTGACTCAGTTATAAATTAAAGCATATTTAAACTTTTTGTCATTTTTGACACTTTTGTCCAATAAGTATGATGAGTTTAATAAATGGGTAATTCCATGTCAGTACCCCAGCTTTGACTCATTTCGAATTCAGTACCCTAAGTTTGAAACTTTTTTTAGCGGTACCCAAAGTTTAATTAATTGCAGATAAGTACCTAACGGAGTTAAATCTAACAGAATTGATATGCAAAAAGACCAAAATGCCCCTCCGTATATAATTTTCAATCTTATATAATTTTTTGTATAATTATGAAATTACCCTTTTACCCCTAATTGAGTAATCAATTTAACCAATGAATTGAGGGTAATTTGATCTTTTCAAGTATACAAATAAAAGAATTTAAACTTTAAAAATAACCTATGAAATTCCTATTTTACCCTCCCCTCTTCTTTAAACCTAAATATCCACAGTATACACTCCCCTCTTTCTCTAACCTCTTCTCTGCAACACCACATCCAGTCCCACAAAATCTACTCCGGCGAGACCAGTTCTGGAGAGAGCGAGCGACGACCCAGTTCGGATTTGGCGTCGGAGCTGTGAATCTAGGAGAGCTTGGGGCGAGGAGCTTTGATGGAGCTCGGCGCGAGGAGATCTGGTAGCTCAGAGCCTCTTCTGAGCTCGGCTCTGGACGACGACTGAGCAGATCGATCTCCTCCGTTCTCGGACGACGATGGAGCAGATCCGGTAGGACGAGCTTCGCGTTCTCCGTCACTGTCCACCGCGTCGTCAGGCGCGACGACTTCATTCTCCCAACCAGCTCTCCGTCTGCCCCACTGGCGGCAGTCGGAACCACCTCAACCTCTCCGCCTTCCACGACGACTCCACGCCCACCTCCTGGGAGCTCTCGTCTTGGGTTTCCATATATGGGATTTGACAAGAATGTGAAACTTAACTAATTTTAAATCGAATCCTTATTTATTGTTGGTGAATGATTTTATGGGTTTTTGGGTCACTTGCTCGTTTCAGTTTATGGTGGGATTTTGTGGGTTGAACAAGTGAAGATATAGTGTTTCAGTTTATGGTTGAATTTTTTTGGTTGAACAAGTGAAGATATGGTAATCAACGGAATTAAATAAAGCTCTAAAACAACTTTCTCAGATTGTTTCCTCAATTGGAGAAGCCATGTTGTTTGGATAATAATAAAAAGTAGAGAATGAATTCAATACCCTCCACTTTTCTTGTCCAACCAAACTTGAGAGAAAAAAGAAGAGTCGAAAGTTTTGATGAGGAATTGAAGTTTTGATGGCAATTGTTTGAAAATTTGATGAATAGTTGAGGGCATTTTTATCATTTCACAAGTTTTTTATTTTTGTTTAATTTATTACTTGAAAAGACTAATATACCCTTTGAGCAGAAAGTTATTTTATCATTTAAGTAAGGGTAAAATAGTCTTTTCACATTTATCAATAATTATACTTTAGTAATTTATACAGCGAGAGGCATTTTGGTCTTTTTGTATACTAATTCTGTTAGATTTAACCTCCTTAGGTACTTATCTGCAATTAATTGAACTTCGGGTATCGACAAAAAACTTTTCAAACTTGAGGTACTGAATTCGAAATGAATCAAAGTTGAGGTACAGACATGAATTACCCCTTTAATAAAACTCATATTTTAGCTTGCTCAACTCGAGAAATACACTGACATGAAAAGTATCCAGAATAATATATTATCATCGTGGATTAATAAACACACATACCATTCCTTCAACGAGACGTATATGCCCTTTTATGAATGTTGAATCAGGCGCCCATTGCAACATGAATGACTAATGTAGTCCAACTTAGGTAAAATCAAATATAAATTAGTCCGCCATTGAATTAATGGCGAAAAGAAGAAAAGGTCACCTCTTAACAGAAAGCATAGACCCATTGACCACCTGTAGATTTTGTACAAGTCTCACCGCTTTCAACAATAAAATTAGTTTTGTCCCAAAGGTTGACGGTTGAAACTCTAAACGATGTGCAAGATGGTTCCTCACACGATTTACGTTATGTAACACTACCATAACAATCCAAATGAACACCAACTTGGTAATGAAGAGATGCATTAATATTGAACATATGAGCTACGAAATTTTAATTTGGAACAGACTAATATTGGATTTAACTTTGTATCTGACCTTCTGCAGATATCCACATGTTAAAATCTTGGCCCATCAAATATACAGAGAATGTCATTGCAACTTGAATGTTCATTTTGGTTTATGACTGTTATAAACTATATCATCAACTCACATGTGATAAAAACAAAACGTAATGTTATATCCTCAGGTATCTACCACTTCAAAAACAAACCAGATATTTGTATGGTTGCAGATACATGACAATTCTTTCAAAACAAAAACTACTATATATTACTCTTGAAAAAAACCCTCAATATATTGAAACAAGAGTGTCTAGTTTTTCTATGTTCTATTGGGAATTTATATGATTAGAAGATTGAATGATTATCATTAACGTTTAACCTACCTGTATTATCAACGACTGTTTGACTAATTGGTTAAAACATTGAATCTAAGTCTAAAGGACCAAGATTCAAGTAATGATACGACTTGTCGATAAATAAATAAAAAGTTAACCAACATGTACTTATGCCTCAAGTAGATTTCATCCTGACCTTTTACTTAAGTTGCCCCTTACTCAGCCTATCCTCCAAAGAATGTCGTAAACATTTTAATGTGTTGAGAAATAAATTAAAAACATTTTGGTTTATCGACTGATAAGTTGAACGCTGAAAATCGAAATTAGAGGGACAAAATACTCTAAAATGTAATATGTTTTTAATGATGATTTTACGGTGAAATTAGCACTAAAAATCTAATTGATTGAAAATAAACATGATTCAAATGAAATTTACAACACAATTGAGATTTCAAAGATAAAAACCATGTCTCTTTTGCGAATGATTCCATACAAATTTGGGCAAGTAAATTGCACAGATAAAATCGTAAAGCGTGCACTGAATAAATGACGATGAATATTATAATTGTTACCAGTGGTTACATGAAGTTTCAAATGAATTTTTTAAATATATTTAAGTGAAAATGGCAAAAAATCAGGTCACAATTTTTGTGATGTGATATTTGATTTTTGTGCCCATAATGTGTGCTTACAAAATAATGTAACTAAAAAGTTAAATTACAAAATTTGATTATATAAATTTAGTTAAAATTTATGTTCAAAAAATATGTTTATTTTTTGAAAATAGTTCTTATTGTTAAGTGCAATTTCTTTATTTTTATACAAATACATACATTTTACACGATAATTTTTCGTCATTAACAAAGCGCACAACACATTCTTGTGAAAGTGTGATAGTATCGGATGCATTTTTTCATTGTTTTGTATCAGTAACAATGAAAACTTAAAATTAGTTAGGTTGTATTGGTGTATAATTGAGTAATTTTATGTACAACTGCTCATAGAATATGTAAATCAAAAGAGATTTGATTAATTTCCATTATTTTTGTTGCTTGAAACATAGTAGCAAGAACCACTTACCAACGACATTATTTTTTACTTGGGTTGAAATCACATTAAATATAATCCCACCATAATAATGTGTTGAAATAAGATAGGAACGCCATTCATTGAACACAAATTCCATGAGCCCGAACGAAAGGTATTGGCAGCCACCAGGCGTAAATGGACATTAGATTTTTGCTCAATATTTGTTATGATCACAAATTTTATTCATACAAATCATTAAGAGCTCCCATAAAAGTAGTACCAAACGGCAAATACAATAAAGAAAAAGAATGAGAAAACAGAGAAAAAGATAATACAATAGAAACAAAATAGGCATATAGGAACTTAGGTCATAGAGCCAATTATATCTTCGTTCGTTGTTTAATTGATTCCACCTTTCTCGAAGGCATTGAGGAAGGAGAATTAGAAGCCGGTCTTTAGGATCCCCTCCATGTTCAAGATGACACCGATGATTATGGTTGTCCATGACCTGATTAGCCGAATCAAAGGGTTCAAAGTAGAACCGAATCGAAGCTTCTGGTTTTATAATTTTTAGAATCATAACAAAAACCGTATATAATTGAATGATCCGTTTTTAACTACTAAAAAGAAATTAGTTCGATTTTTGGTTTAAACTGAATTAACAAAATTCATGGGTCTGATATTTAGACCCAATTTTTTTTTATCCATTCATTGAATCATCTTGAGAACTTTTATATCGTAAAAATAAGACGATTTCGGGAAGCCAAATAGGAAAGAAACACCTATTATTTGCCTTGCCCGAGTTGTGAATCGGTACAATTTATAATTTGTGTTGGGGCAAGATTTAGAAATCAGAATTCAACTTAAAAAGGGAAGACACTACTAGAGTAAATGTTGTTGCGGCATAGTCAGTGTGTGTGAAATTGAAAGATAGGCAGGAGTTTTTGTGTGGAGTTAAACGACATCATTTGTTAGAATAAAAAGGAGTCACTTCATGATACGTGAATGATTTTAGGTGCGACATGCGGTAAGTGAAATTTCGGTTCGGTTTACTCGGTTAACCAATGGTTTTTATTATATGAACCTATCCGAATCAAAATTTACCGATTTGCTTAAAATTATAACAATAACCTAACCATAATTTATGGTTTACAATTTTTTTTTATATTTTAGTTCGATTTTGATTATTGGTTTAAAATGGACACCCTATAGACGGCGACAACAAATAAATGATCAAAAACGAGTAGATGACATTTGAAGATCCATAACTCGAAAGAGATCAAATGGTTTGACCGAAAACTCCAATACAAATATTGATTTAATAAATCATGTAGTTTTTTTATTCATTTTGTGGATCCTAAACATAATTAATTTACTAGCGTGTTGGTTCCTCATAAAACGTGAGCTTTGTAACAGACAATTTTGTATTGAAATAGAACACTGTGTTGAAGTTAAACTTATAAGTAAACATTATGGTATTAATTGTAATTTTACTTAGTTTTTTAAATTATCCATAAATCTATTCACCTAATTACCGTGTTGAATCTCAAACCAAAAAACGAGCAGTGTCAATCACTAAGCCACGCTCAAACTAATTAGTTCATCTTTAATACATATAAAATATAAGTTTAGAAATATAAAATGTCCATTCGTCAATATAACGAAAACAATACTTTAACATTCATTATCACTATGAGTTGACTCAAATTCGTTATTTGGACAGAGTGGGGGGATTATCCCACATTCCCACCTAGTTTAAATGAGTGAATAAATATACTGTGACATTTATTTGTACAAAAGATATATTAAAGTAAGTCCATATATTAGTTTGCTCCAAACCCTAACCCCTCCGTATATAAAGGTTGCTTTTTTACATTTCACGCATCACTCTCCCTGAGAAGACTCTGCTCCAAATTCTGCATCCCTTCATCGGAGAAGCCATGGACGACGTATCGGAGGGAAAGGACTTCTCATTCCCTCGCGAGGAGGAGAAGATTCTGTCTCTGTGGTCCGAAATCAAAGCGTTCGAGACCCAGCTGGAGCGCACCAAGGACCTCCCCGAGTACATCTTCTACGACGGCCCTCCCTTCGCCACCGGCCTCCCCCACTACGGCCACATCCTCGCCGGAACCATCAAGGACATCGTCACTCGCTACCAGTCCATGACCGGCCACCACGTCACTCGCCGCTTCGGCTGGGACTGCCACGGCCTCCCCGTCGAGCAGGAGATTGATATCGATCTGGGTATCAAGTTCAAGCAGGATGTGTACAAAATGGGCATCGACAAGTACAATGAGAAGTGCAGGAGCATTGTTACTAGGTAATTTCTTCTTCTTCTTCTTGAATTTGGATTTTGATTTGAAGTTGTGCTCATTCATGATCTGGCTCGATATTAACTTATAACTACTCGTAGTTGAATTGCTCATACTGCCGCATTGTGCAATTCCTTTTTTTTTAATCACCCTTTCTCAATTGGGTATTGATTATTTTGTTTGTAATTGCTTTAATTTGACTCAAGTACTGAAAATCTCATACACTTGAAGTTCATATTGTTCTACATGATCTTATCTTGATGGGTATGGTAGTCCATGTGGTTGTTTCTACATTACATTTATACTATCTTCTGTATAACTATAAACAGTTCATCTATGAGATCAAAATAAGTATACAAAACCCAAGACCAGTCCCAAAAATCACACCAAACTCGTTGCACTGAGATCTCTCCCTCTCAATTGATACAAGCAGTCTATACTGATCAATGAATTGGTTTTCTATCTTATAAAGTTATCTACATTACAGTCATTGTATTATATGTCCAGCCTCATACACTTAACCAGCTCCTATACTGTTCTCTTCTTTATGTCAAGGATCATGAAATTCCTCTCTACCTTCATGAATGATAATTCTCTCTTTATGGATGTAAAGACAGAATTTATGTATGCACACACATATAAACTTCACTCAAATCTCACCCACCTTTTAATTTATCATGAAATTCCTTTCTACTATTATAAATGAGAATTCTATTTTTTATGGATCGTCAACAATGTAAATATTTAATAGTAATGTAAATAAGCATTTATGTATGCACACACTTATAAGCTTCACTCAAATCTTACCCGCCTTTTAATTAGGTACGTGGGAGAGTGGGAAAAGATTATTACACGTACGGGGCGATGGATAGACTTCAAGAATGATTATAAGACTATGGATCTGAAGTTCATGGAGAGTGTTTGGTGGGTTTTTGCACAGCTTTATCAGAAAGGACTTGTGTACAAAGGCTTCAAGGTTTTTCTTTTATATTATTGGTTGCTATATAGTTAACATACATTAGTTTTACTTCTCATTTATTTTATTTGTTTAGTGTTTACATAATTTATATTCTAGTGTTAACATTAATTGGTGTGCACTTTAAAGAAATTGATACTGTGAAATGTTGCTCATTAATTTAAGTAAGACAATGAAATTAATAATTCTCTATATTATTTTTGAGGATTTTATCTCACGAATTCATTGTGAGTAATGACTATATGGTTTTCAGTTGTGAGTAACAACACATGCATGGTATATGAAAGATGTAGAGATTGCATATGCATATGAAAGACTCTCTCCCTGTGAAAGAGTGCATCTGTCTGTTATGTTAAGCAACTAATTTGGAGTTTTCTTTCAGTTTATACAGGATCACTTACACCCACACACCACAAATATTCTCAACTGACCAGAGTGCTCATGTTATGATTATGAACTTTCTTGATAAAAAATTATTATAAAATTTTGCAAAATTATTTGTATAACTGATACGACTTTCTCTAGTGAAAAAAACTGTCTTGTTTTAATTAGCCATCTATGATATTTTGTTGTTATGTATTTGTGAGAAAAGAAAATGAGTAAGAGCAAAGAAGTTTGATTTATTTATACTGACAAAATCCGTACGTCCAATATAATAGTAAAACTATCCTGAAAGGAAGATGCAGAAATACTAATCTCTTTTCTTTTTTGTTTCTTATGCGAACAACATATGGTTAAAATGTAGAGTTCACAGAAGACTACCATTGCTAACTATTGTTAAAGCATTCAATGCTTGATTATGTAGAAGTGAAAAGTTATGATTGCATGTTCTTACTATTGTAGATGGTTTTGTCAAACCAATATATTTTAAAATTAAAATTGAGAAGAAAATGTGTGGATCATAAACAACGCCACTTTACAACGTTCTACAATGTCACATGCTTGGTTTATTAGAATGGTGAAACAAAAGTCGTATTTCCTGTGGTACTGGTCAATGCAGAAATTTTTTTCTAACCCTTGAGTTTAATAGATGCTTCAATGGATAATATTGGGTGAGAGGTTATTGAGTTTGTGGACGAAGTCTTAGGTTCGTGTATGAAATCAAGGAACAGTTAAAGGAATCTACAATTCCGAAAAAAGAGAAACGGTCAACTGTGTCTTTAGCAGAGCAGAATACTTCCTATGCTTAATTCAACTGTAGAACAAGTTTTAAATGTATATCGAAGGCACTTAAGGTTTTTACATTCATATTTGTTACCTGGTGGTTGATGATTTTACACAGTTCAAATTTGATTAATTTCTTTGTGTAATTTATGTCTTTGCAGGTGATGCCATACAGCACCGGTTTAAAGACTCCACTCTCTAATTTTGAAGCCGGACAGAATTATAAGGTCTGCTTTTGCTGACATCTGATATTTTGAAGATAGGGCCAGAAATTGTTGATTGTGTTTGTATGTCTTTGCTAGCCACAATATGTTCAACTTTGTGATCTGAAAACAACTTTATGCTAGTTTTCAACCAAAATTTTGGCTTCACAAAATCAAAATGTCCTTTTCTGTATAATATTCACCTGTTTAACTTGTTTCCTCGTATTATTTCTAACGCTCATGGAGGAATGTAGGATGTTCCTGACCCTGAAATTATGGTGGCCTTTCCGGTAGTTGGTGATCTGGATAAGGCTGCTTTTGTGGCCTGGACAACAACACCATGGACTCTTCCTAGTAATCTTGCTCTATGTGTAAATGCAAATTTTACTTACTTAAAGGTAAGCATGTTCTTTTTCATTGACAGATATACACGCGAAAAATCTAGTTGGATTCTGTATGTAGAAATCCTGGTATCCACTAGAGCTTAAGTTTTATGTGGGATGAATACAAAAATTGTTCATCCTATGATTCAACAGTATAAAGATTAATTGGTTTTGGCTGTCTCCAAAATATTTACCTTGCAGCTGATTGACAAATATTCAGATTGTTGCTTAAACCTTTGCATATGATATGGCAACATATTTTTTGCATCCCCTTTTATTACTTAGTCGTCCTAAATATCAGGTCTATCGGCTTTTCACATGACATTATTGCATATTTGACTTAAAAAAACTGAAGAAGTATGTGTATATGTATGCTGTTCATCCAATTTGAAGTTAATAAATATGTTCAGGTTCGCAACAAGGTTTCTGGAAAAGTATATGTGGTTGCTGAGTCAAGGTTGTCAGCGCTTCCTATTGAAAAATCTAAATCCAGTGTAGCCAATGGACCTGCTAATGATTCCAAAAAAGCAAGTTCTAAGAACAAAGGCTCTTCTGGTGGTAAAAGTGAAAACATAGCTGATTGTTACGAGGTGCTGGAAAAGGTCTCTGGTGCTTCATTGGTTGGAAAAAAGTGAGTACTTCAGTTACTTTTTGTCTTTGGATATGTTTAAACTTAAGTCAAGTGTACCCATGACTTTCAGAATGCTTACAAAGATTATTTCTGTCCAATAATTGCTTCTATGTAGATGAAACAATTTTAGTGGGAAATTTGTATTAATTTGTTTTTGAAAGAAAAGGAAAGAACTGCTTGAGTGGGTGGGATACCCTGCTGCTGACAGTTGCAAGAACTGTGCATTTCTTAAGTTGTTTGCAGTGTTTAATTAAACCTAAATGTATATGTTAATTGACTACAAGTTTTCGAGATTGTTTGTTCATTGGAGAGGATGCGCTATTTGCAGGTATGAACCATTATTTGATTACTTCATGGACTTCTCTAAAGACGCATTTAGAGTTGTTGCAGACAATTATGTGACTGATGACAGTGGTACTGGAATTGTACATTGTGCTCCTGCATTTGGTGAGGATGATTATCGTGTCTGCATTGAGAATGCTATAGTTGCTAAGGTTGACTCTCACAAACTGTCATCTTGAGATTTTGAATTATGTGGGTTGGATTGATGTTAAAATTTTGTTGTTTTTAGTTTGACAATGACCCGTGGATATATGCAAAAGTACCCTTAAATTGACACTTATTTATCAATATAGTATTTGTTGGGCTGGGCTCCTTATTTCTCTCTTTACCTATTTCCACTTGTGTCACACACACACATGGATCCTGAGAGTACATGCATTATCACACAGTTTGTCTAATAGGTGATGCTGTTTTGTAGAACATTATACGATAGAAGTTCACTTGAGTATTGGGGGATTAACTACTCACTTTCTAATGAAATTTTTTCTATCGTGCCATTATTATTTTTCCAATTAACGTCGACTATAGATTTGCATTATCGTGAGCATTTTGTTATATGTTTTTTCTAAACTGATATTTATTTGATTGCAGTGTATGATCACCATTTGCCTTGGCATTGGCAGATTTCATCCTTATATTTGCCTTTTGTGTCCTATTATGCGTGATATTTTCTGTAAATCTATTGTTAGGTCTCTCACGATTCTGAACACCTTAGATGCTTTATTGTGCAAATATGCCCTTTCTGGGCCCGATGGATAATTTTTGTGGTGTTAGATTTCATAGTTGTGAAATGTGTTTTGGATATAGTGTAGTTTGCCTTTGCTCAATTACTTGGTTTCTGCTGTTTTAATTTTTGCTAATGTTTTAGTTGCTTCCAGGGAGAAAACTTGATTGTAGCTGTTGATGACGATGGTTGCTTTACTGAAAGAGTAACTGATTTTTTTGGACGTTACGTGAAGGATGCAGATAAGGATATAATTGAAGCAGTCAAGGTACATTTCACAGTTCCCTTAGCTCTCTTGTGAGTGATAATATGTATTTATTACCGGAACAATTATTGACAGTGTATGTATAGGTTGATGATTTAATATCACTTGCTGACACGATTTAATATCAAGTACAGTTAGATGAAAGTACAAGGAAGAAGGCAATTCTCTGAGTACAGTATTGGTATATCCCTGAATAAACCCAAAGTAATATATCAAAAAGATTTGAGAGAAATTGCATAATCTATGATCACAAATTCAGACACATGACACAATGCAGGAAACAAAATGGGCATGTGATTCATCATTTTAATCAAACATAGGACATTTAGGACACTGGTTTTCAATAAAAATGTATATTTTGTATCGTCATTTTTAGTTATATTAGATTTCTCTTAAAATCTTGTCTATCTTAAAAACTATAATCAGTTGCAAACTGAAACTAAAAACATAAATTATCTTCTTAGAAGTAATGATTGAAGCACTTCTTACTTTACTAGCCGGACTATAAGGTTGGCATGACCACCCCTTATGCAGTCACCAAAGCACTCACACTTTCTATAACAGCAGAATGAACAAATGACCAAACCATAGATTCAGATTGCTTCCCTTCACCTGGCTATGTGAAATAGAGGGCTGCTGTTGGGACATGAGTCCCCTGACAATGGCGTTTTAACAGAAACGTGACAAAGCCTGCTGGTCTAGTGTCTTTTATTGGGGACGAAGATTAGGATACAGAAAGAGGCGAGGCAGCTCAATTGAAAATCATTTTTTTTGAGAATTTGAACCAAGTATTTATATTTCGTAAGAGACTCCAGTCAGTTAGCTTGTGCATCCACAATGTGTATTTGTACTTCAACGCACAAAATTAATAAATCTTCCTCTTCTATTCCCAAGACCTGCATATAACTTTTACTCAGTACTTTACACTAGATGGACTAAACTTTGCTTATTCAATAAAACTATTGATTTGTTTTGGGCCCAAAATTGTACTTAAGAAGCATAGTTTTATGAGTAAATGTCTTAGCATGCATTTCCATTCATTGCCAACCATGTCCATCCATCCCATCCCATGAAGAATAATTATTTGTGTGGCATTTGCATTCCAGATGTTTTGTTTGCTTGGAAGTAATTATTTTTTTATCTTATATTCTTCAGGCCAAAGGCAGGCTTGTTAAGACTGGAAGTTTTGTACATAATTACCCATTTTGCTGGAGATCTGATACTCCTCTGATATATCGAGCCGTTCCTAGTTGGTATGTGCTATTTTTTCCAATTTTTGGTTCGAGTATGATTGCAAATTTTCTAATGGTAACATTTGTTTATGACAATCTTATGAAACGATATGTTGTATTCGATTCAATTTTCTTATGAATTACATAGAGAAGGTTCCTTTATATGGGGAACAATAGTAATATAAACCAAACGAAGAAACCCTAATACTCAAACCTAAACTCTAATGGGCCTAACATAATACTAGCCCTAATTTACCCTGATTGACACCCCCTCAAATTGATGTGGGTCGACCAACATCAATTTGACTACGAAAAAAAATTGATGCAGTGGCGACACATGATTGTGAACTGACGATTTGGTATCAATCCCCAAAACCTCAAGGCTACGGTCGTCTCGAAAAAACACTCAAATCATGTCAATGAAAAAGGAAATTGGCCGAAAAATCAGAGTAGCAAAGGGGCAGTGAAGCAAATCAGGCAGCCAGAAAAACTGGATAGATGGCGACAAATGATTGGATGGCGCTGGATGATCGGATGCGCGGATGACAGATCTGGATGACGACGCGGATGACAGACCTGGATGACGGAAACGGATGATTGGATAACGAAAAACGGATGATCAGCTGACGGATTTCAGATTTATAATGCCTTACCCACCAGTTAAAACATAATTAACGAGTGGGCAAAGCAGCACTCGCTCAAAGATTGAACCAAGATCTAAAGAAAATTAACCTTCGTCTAATACTGTGACAATCTTATGAAACGATGTATTGTATTCGAATCAATTTTCTTATGAATTACATAGAGAAGGTTCCTCTATGTAGGGAACAAAAGTAATATAAACCAAAATAGGAAATCCCAATACTCAAACCTAAACTCTAATGGGTTTTCCATAATACTAGCCCTAATGGGCTTGACATAATACTAGCCTTAATTTACTCTGATTGAGAGTTTCATAAACAAAGTCAATGTTTGAAATTGACAGTTAGACATGTTCTCTTTTGATGTTCTAATCTAGTAGTATTCTCCTAGGTTCAATTCAATCATTTGTACAAAATGAGTACGGTTACACAAATAGTAGATTGTGTGTGACATGTAGACATATTAAATTTAAACATAAATGTTTTGGATCAACGAGCTTTAATTAATAAATTTAGATTAATTCGTATCTAATATTAGATTTCCTTAGATATACAAGATAGATATCTATTCAAATTTGTCTCCAATAAATGGGCCCATATTTCTTTTATTCATTTTCTGCCGAATAAGGTACATAATGCTCATTTCTAGGAACCATATAAAGGTCGTGATATTTTTAGTGGTGATTTTATAGCCAAACCCACATTGGGGATGTATGATCTACCTCAAACTTTGGCTCATAGTACCACAAAATTTGTTTGCATCATATAATTCAGTGTAATCTTTCATGTTTACAACCTACATTTGATTGCAAACTTTCATTTACTTATTGCGAGTAAATGATAATTCTTTGTTTCTAATAGATATTCATTCCAACTTCTGAAATACTTAATTTGTCCTTGGATTGCTTTGATATTTAGGTTTGTTCGGGTGGAGGTACTTAAAGAACAATTGTTAAAGAACAACAAAGAGACATACTGGGTACCTGACTATGTCAAGGTCAGATACTTTTCTGAGTAACTATAACTATACATGCCTTTTATGTATCATTGTTTCTTTTAAGGACTGTCAAGCATGTTTGTAGGTTAATTATTTCTGTTTCTTCTTTCGATAATTCTTTCGTATGCTGTATATCTTCTATGAGATGAGGCAATTTTTGAGTAACTGATAAATGATATATTAATAAGAGAAGAAATTATAAAAATTTGGAGGACAAGGTGTTTTCAAAAAGAGAATAAATAGTGGATTGAAATGACCACTGTATCTCTTTGGTTATCTGCAGATGGCCATAAGACCCCCTAAATAAGCTTGAAAATAATATTCAAATTATATGCTAGACAGATTTTCTTTTTCTATTGAAATGACATAGTTAATTTGGTATGAATAATCTTATTAGCCTTCTCCTGCCAAATAATCATTTTAGGTTGCAAAGGATGTGCTTCACCAAAGACAACTCACTCTGCTATCCTAGAAAATAATTTATTCCTATTTTATATTGGGTAAATTACAGATAATACACCTTGGATTTTACCTCATATTACCCAACTACCTTGAACTTTCAGCCAAAATAAATCATCATATGAACTCAACTTAATATTTTGTTTCAGAAAAATAATGCTCTAATTATTTTCTGAAATTCCCATTAGCCTTTCTTTTCCATTTTGTGTTTCTCTCCTCTTTCTATACTCCAAAGTTTTTCGTTCTTTCCATTTTCTAGACGCCTCATAGTGGAAAAATGCTAATTTTGGTGATTGAAACCACATTTTATGGCTTGGAGAACTTGTGTCTGCTCTTTTAATGCTTATTTACTCCTTATAAATCAATACTATTTTCGTTTGCATTCATCTAGAATAATTGCACAACATAAGAAAACAGGGAATCACATATCCAATTTAGTAGGGAATGTTAAAATTGTCATGTTCAACCAAAAAGTTAACACTATTAGTAACAATTAGGTTAGTTAGTTGATGTGAAAAAGTATATAGAGTGATGTGAATTTGAGGTGAAGTATATGGTATTTATCTGCAATGCCTCCTTTTAAACATCTTGCAGCTTTACAATGTGGGAACAAATAACCGTTGCTGTCAGTAACTCATATGCATCTCATACTTTTAAGCTGGTAGTTTTGTTTAGTGGGTAGTGCCCGTGCCCGTGCCCGTGTCAGTAACTCATATGCATCTCATACTTTTAAGCTGATAGTTTTGTTTAGTGGGTAGTGCCTGTGCCTACAAAACAAATTTGTGCACAATCTGCTCAAAAGTCTAAGTAAATTGCTTTGACCTTTGAGATAAAGTTGCTCAAACAAACATTTTCAAGCAAAATATAATTTGGTCATACTTTAAAACTTGTTGGCTTGCATTACACATGGATTTTAGAATTTCATCATCAAATGCTGTTATGTTTTATTTTTTTTTTGCTAATATTAACAATGGCATTTGAGTCACTTAATCTTTCAGTCGGCCTCTTTGGTTGCATTTCCCTTTGTTTATCTGTTTTGATTCTCAGTTTTTAACTGCTTCTCACGTTCTTTGCTCTTTTTGTTGATGTATTTAGCTGACTCTTGTTTCCTCCGTGGAAGCTTTTGTTGTTTTCATCAATAAAAGTTCTTTCTTTTTGCTGATAAATAAACAATGACATTTGAGAATGACCGGCCACAGATTTTACTTTGCAACAATTGTTGTTTTACATTTCTTGGTATTGCTCCAGGAGAAGCGCTTCCACAATTGGCTTGAAAATGCAAGAGATTGGGCAGTGAGTCGTAGTAGATTTTGGGGAACTCCTCTTCCTATTTGGATTAGTGATGATGGAACAGAAATTGAAGTCATGGATTCTGTCAAAACGCTTGAAGATCGTTCAGGCGTCCAGGTTTATTTTCTCTCCTTTCTCATTTTATTTCCTTTATTTTTGTGTGCAATCATTGAAATATCTTTTAAGTTTTTGAAGGTGGTTATAAATTTATTGTTTGGTACATTAGCACACCTCTTTCCTATTAATTTATAGTTTTATTAAAAATTAAAGCAACCACTAAATGACAATGGTAGCAGTATTTCATTTCTGCACCCCATCTTTAGTTTGTTTTGATAGGTATTGCCTTTGGATGTGAGCCATTTTCTTCTTGTTTCACTGTTTGTTTAGTTGTTCAGTGCTGTCTATTTCCTATTGTCTATGGTTCCCAGGGTTGCTGGTCTAGTTGTCCTTTATGCATCCACCAGTTCATATGCTTATCCTGCTGCTACCAATGTATTACTAATAACACATCAGTTTTATTATATGGGAAGTTAAATTCAGCCAAATTTTGGCGAATCTACATACTTAAGCCATTTGCACCTCTTCTGCCAAAGTTGTTTAGCTATGTCATGATGAATCTTCTCCGTACTGTTCCATAAGATGTTTGCTGAGGTTTGTCGGTGGAGAGTATATGCATCAATAAATTTGTGCTCTGTGTTAGTGTTAATGAGTAATGTATTTCAGGTTACTGATCTTCACCGTCACAACATTGATCATATCACTATTCCATCTAAAAAGGGCAATGGTACTCTACATCGCATAGATGATGTAAGTTGTTGTATCTATATTTTCATTTTGCATTTGCAGCGTATTTCTATATAAAAAAATAATCAGTGTTTTATGGCATTTGTGGCTCAAAGTAGTGTAATAAAGTTTAATATAAGAATCTTGCTCTCTAGTAAATCAACTTATTTTTGTTGCTTTTCCTTCCTGTCTCTAAACAATAGTTGATAGCCTTAAGGCTCATTTACCTTACATTTGACCAAAGGAGAGGAAAATAAGATTTTACTATATGTTTCTTTTCATTCTAACGTGTAATTTTTTCCTGTCAGGTTTTTGATTGTTGGTTTGAAAGTGGTTCCATGCCATATGCGTACATCCATTATCCTTTCGAGAATAAGGAGCTCTTGGAGAAAAATTTTCCTGGGCATTTTGTTGCTGAAGGACTAGATCAAACTCGTGGATGGTTGGGTTCTTTCTTTTATGAGCTGTTGTTTATGTTGTCTAGGATTATTCAACTTTTTTTTGCATTGGATTCTGCAAATAGTCAATTGATTTTCAATTGCTTGCAGATCATTCATTCTAACATAACTTGCTAGGTCCCATATTCTTGTTATTCTATAACCATGGCCACTAGCTTTTAACTATCATTGATAGAAATGTATTCTGTGTATTTATGGTTGCATTCTGATTATCTGGTTCACTAATGTACTTTATACACTTAGACGTTATATTTATTTTTAACTACAAATTGTACTCCTAGGTGAATATTAAGTATGTGTTTGACCACATTTAATCTATCATTGAAGAAAACTGTATACCATCCAGAATTACACCTGCCTGTTATATTGATTTATTTTGTGTTAAGGTACTATAGCATTTTTAAGCATGTGTTTATGGATTTTGGTCTGCATTTTTTGATTTTCTACTCTTCAGGTTCTACACTCTTATGGTTTTGGCTACTGCAATATCTGGGAAGCCTGCATTTAAAAATCTTATTTGCAATGGACTCGTTCTGGCCGAGGATGGAAAGAAAATGAGTAAAAGATTGAAAAACTATCCTTCACCAGTTGACGTCATTGACGATTATGGTGCGGTAAGTTTCTTTAATCTAACTATCTTCTGTTGGTATCTATCTCCTTCCTTTTTTCTCGTGTTATGTTTTCAAAAAGCTTCATATAATTTCACATCTGACTGGTCTATGTGCTTCTTATTTGTTCTACAGGATGCTTTACGACTGTACCTCATAAACTCTCCTGTCGTGCGTGCAGAGACTTTACGTTTCAAGAAAGAAGGAGTTTATTGTGTTGTGAGTTTCAACTCAACATTTATGTTATCATCTGTTTTTAATTATTAATTGGCTCTTCACTCGTACGTCTTGTTTAATAGTTAATATTGGTCACCAGTTGTTATTCTAATATTTGTATTTGACATCTATCCAGGTCAAAGATGTCTTTCTTCCCTGGTATAATGCGTATAGGTTCCTCGTTCAGAATGCAAAGAGACTTGAGATTGAGGGATTGCCTCCGTTTGTTCCCATTGATCTACTCACTCTTCAACAATCATCGAATGTGCTTGACCAGTGGATCAACTCAGCCACACAAAGTCTTGTGCATTTTGTTCGCCAGGAAATGGATGGATATCGACTTTACACAGTAAGATGATTTGTAACCATAAAATTGCACTGCGTTAACAAGCAAGATGATGTTTACTTAAACATAAAACAAAAGGGAAAATAAGTTTACTCTGATTATGCAGCATGTAAACTGGATTAATATTTTTCGACTAATGACAATCATAATTCCTTGTATACTTTTTATAGGTGGTTCCTTATCTTCTGAAGTTTCTTGACAACCTTACAAACATATATGTGCGATTCAATAGGAAGAGACTAAAAGGCCGTACAGGGGAATCAGATTGTCGTACTGCATTATCTACACTTTACAATGTATGATGGTGATTTTTTTTCTCATTTTGTCATCATGATTCTCAGTTTATTTATTGCACTCTGCGAAGTTAACAGTGTTATGTTTCGTAAGTGTTAACATGGGTGGATGGATTTCAGTTGTAACTTCGGTTTGTCAACTTTAGGATTTTGCTGGCAGATTTTTGATATAGTTGGAGTATGTATTTTTTGTCGCATTGAATGTGCACTTTTTTTTTAGAATTTAGTATGAGAATACATAGTTTTGGGTACTATATTAGAACTAATATGAATAATTTGAGGTAAATTGGGGTAGGTTTCTCTTGCTGCAATTTACAGTTCTACAGTATCTTTCATGGATCAGTCTGTATGAAGTCTAGCCTTAAATAATTTGTGATGTGGACAAATATAGAACTAACAAAGCCTTCTGATTCCATTGAGTCTAGGCTTCTACACGTTGTTTTCCTTTTTACATATTCTTTTTCATTAAAAAATGTCCATATTTGTTCGTAAACTTTAGAAATCTGCTAGAGTTTTTCTTAATGTGTAGACTGAGTATTTACTTAACATGTTATGGTATGGTTATTTGTAAACTGCAGTCTTCTAAGGCTCTATTAATGAGTTGAACCGTTGATTAAGCACGACATGGGTTAGGGTAATTTTAACCATGGTTTAATGCTACCATCAGATATGATAAATTTATATTCTGTCCCTTCATTAACTTAGGCTGCAAAGGAACCATCATTGTTTGTTATAGGTGCATATGGTTTTGTTTCTATTGTTATTAACTTGAAGCTTTGTTTATCAGGTGCTTCTAACTTCATGTAAGGTGATGGCTCCATTTACACCGTTTTTCACTGAAGTCCTGTATCAGAATTTGAGAAAAGTTAGCTCCGAGTCTGATGAAAGCATTCACTATTGCAACTTTCCTCAAGTTGAAGGCCAGGTATAGTTGTTATTTGGTTCATGTCTTCAAACTATCCTAACTAGTATCAGTATTTTTAATGTTCCCATATGATTATGGCGCGAAACAAAATTTATTGTTTACAAATTCCATGACTAATTTCTTATATATTTCAGAGAGATCAAAAAATTGAAGAAAGTGTTGCAAGGATGATAACTATTATCGATCTTGCTCGTAATATTCGTGAACGTCACAACAAGCCTCTTAAAACACCTCTGAAGTATGTGGTTTCTTCTCCCGTAGTTTCTTTATTCTGTGTATTAATGTGTATATCTATTTTGTTATGCATTTTTTTCTTCTAATTTATGTTTATTTATTCCTGGAACTGTAGGGAGATGATAGTTGTCCATCCAGATGAAGATTTCCTTAATGACATTGCTGGAAAATTAAAAGAGGTCTGAAATGGATACGTGTGTGTTCTGGTTATTTGAAGTGTGCTATAAGAAAATAGTTAATGCAATAAGCTGCTACTAGTTTTCAATATTTTGAGTATATAAGGAGCTCTTCATTTATGCTGTATGAATTGCTCATTTGCTCTTTCAATGTGGAGCCTTTTAACGGAGTCCTGACACCGTTTCCTTTTAATTTGCTATGTAGTATGTTTTAGAGGAGCTTAATGTAAGATATCTGGTCCCGTGCAAAGATACTTTGAAGTATGCTTCTTTACGCGCAGAGCCTGATTTCAGGTATGCCTATTTTTGTTTTTCTAACTCTTTATTTGGGGGATGGTAAGCATTATAATCCTGTACCGTGCTTACACTTCTATCACAATTGTTTTCAAGTGTATTGGGTAAGCGACTCGGGAAGTCTATGGGAATAGTTGCCAAAGAAGTAAAAGCATTGTCTCAAGATGATATCTTAGCTTTTGAAAAAGCTGGAGAAATTACTATTGCTACACATTGTCTGAAGCTATCTGATATCAAGGTGCGTCCTTTTTCTGGGGGTTGTTATTTTCTACTGCTATTTCATGCTACGTGCAGCTATAATGTAGAGAACTGTAGGGATAGGATATCTGTATTACTTCGTGGTCCTCATCTTATTTGGCTTACTTTTTAATATTACTCCAATGTCTTGTCCTTGTATTTTTGCAAGTGATAACCATTTGCGTAATATCTAGTACTTGTAATGTGGCATCTTATTCAGTAGTGTCCTCTACTAAAAACAACTTCGTTCAGATAAAATTTGTCAGTTATTTGACGATGTATTTTCTGTTAGTCTTTGAAGATGTTGTTAATGCATTTTTAAGAGATATTTTCCTTTTTTTGCTCTGTTATATCAATAAGCGTAGGCGTCAATTGTTGATACACTTCATGTAGCTTCAAAATAATTATCCATATATTGGGTGACATTATTCTAACTATTTCTGAAATTCTTTTGGGCATATAGATAGTACGAGGCTTCAAATGTCCCGATGGGATGACAGAGACTGAATTTGACGCAAGTGGAGATGGTAGGAACTGTAAAAATTATTACACTGTATGTTGAAGTCAGACTTGCATGTCTTATGAATTTGTACATTGTATTGCAGGAGATGTTTTGGTGGTTATGGATTTACGCGCTGATGAATCTTTGTTTGAGGCTGGTGTGGCCCGGGAGGTAAACCTTTAGTTATGTTGTGTGTTTCTATAGATCACACTAATTTCAAATGGTCATAAGTATCGCTTTGGATATTAATGTACTGTGAGATTTCCTAATAATAATTTTTTTATTAGGTTGTCAATAGAATTCAGAAGCTCCGCAAAAAAGCTTCTCTTGAACCTACCGACATTGTGGAGGTTTACTTCAAGTCATTGGATGAAGATCAATCAATTTCTCAGCAAGTTTTGAAATCACAGGTAATACTATCTATACATATTAGCAGATACCTTTTGTACCTGAACTTTGGTTCTGTTAGTTACATGTGATTTAGTTCATCGTACATATTAGCAAGTTTTGTATGCGCTGTTCATTAACGGATCTTTTAAGGAAGTTATTTGGCTGAAATGTACATTTTATATGCAGGAACTGTACATCAGGGATGCAATTGGATCTCCATTGCTTCCGTCCACAGTGATGCCTCCACATGCAGTAAGTCATGATTATCAACATTTTTTGCTTCAAATATCTGTCTTTTGTTTGGATGCTTTTATGGTGCATACTAATATTCATGGTTGTTGTAAATTCTAATATTTGAGTTTGGTGCAAATTGTAGATTATCCTTGCTGAAGAGAGTTTCCACGGCATCTCCAACCTATCTTTTGCCATTAGCTTGGTTAAACCATCCGTGTGCTTTGACAGAGATGCTGTTCTTGCATTATACAATGGTTTGTTCCACTTTTTGAACTTCTTTTCTTAACTGTTTCTGCTTCTCTCCTAATGCATTTTTCGCCGTTACAGGAAACACAAAACAAGCAGCAGGTTTGCAAGCATACTTACTATCTAGGGATCCTATTAATTTGAAGTCTGAGTTTCAGCAAGGACATGGCCAGGTTTGCTCTAAGTATGATTTTATAAATATCTAGTTTTACGGATAAAATTTTGTTACTTATTGCATGCATACGTGTGTGCATGCAGATAACGGTCAGATGTATTCAAGATTACCCTGAAGTGAAGGTTGTGTTGGGAAAGCATGTGTTCTTGTCTGTTGGTGAGTACCATGTGAGCACCAAATCCTGATGAATTCATTTCATCTTATACACCAAGACATTAGATTGATTCCAATACACAGCACAAATGGTACTGTACAAGTTAGTTTCATCAAATTGTTTGTTTGTTTGTAGTGAGATATGCTTAGTAGCAAGTTGCATCTCGATTATATTTTCATCTTTTTATTAAAGGATGCATATTAATATATAATTACAAGGTTTTAAGAAGTTGATCAGATTTGAACATCTTTTGTAAAAAGTAGTTGAGATTATGTTTTAATCTTTGAATTCCCTTCCATTATTGAATGAGCCAAATTTGATTTTGAGATGATGAAAAAATGTAATATGCGGTGTGTTACTTTTTGGAAGATGGTATTTTGTATTCTGTCAGGGTATTTTGTGAAATATTTATGTATTTATGAAAAATGTTAAGTTATCCTTAAAATAAACAAGTAAAAATAAAATTTTCAATGTTGATTCAAAATTTGTTGAAATTTCGTAGTCATAAGTTTTATATGTTTTGCTTAAAATCAGGATTAAGCAAGAGAAAATAGTAGTTTACTACAATTAATTGTAGCTTACTTTTTAACCTTAAAAGTATCCAAAAACTGACTAAAAGTTGAAAACGAAATAAAAATTTCAAACCCAAAACAAGCCATAATCTTAAAATGGAAAAACAGCGCAACAATCAGTTTATATATTTGATAAATATTTGGGGTTAAAATTGTCATAATGAGGAAATATGAAGTTAGGGTGTCCAAGAAAAGAAAAAATAGTCATGATAATCTAATATCACATATTCAAGATAGAAAATGTTTGTCGTAGTAAGTAAATTCCATTTGTCTTACAATCAACAAATAATTTCTTAGTGCTTGGAGTGTTCAAGTGACATGCAAACTCTTCAAATTCTTGCACTCTTTTTGAATCCGAAGTCTAAAAAGGAACATTATATCTATCACCTTCTCGATGTCTTGATTGATAATAGATACTCATCTTGCACAACAAATTTGAGAATACATGTACAAAATATCATGTAAATAGTTGTTCATCTAATAAAAGTAAGCTGATAGAAATTTCTCTGGTAAGTTTCCATTGTTAGCATTATTAGTACAATTACCTACTATTGATAATTTTTTTATCCAAATTTTAGTCTAACATACACTCAAACATAGCAGTGGAGAGTATCTAAAGTATATAGACAATGCACATAAACAAACCTCATGATTCCACTTTGTATCCTTCAATTGTTGTTAATAAAATATGTCGTAATTACTATGAATCTCATTCTTCGGTTGCTCGATGTACACATATCAATAATTGTTGCAATCCTTCTTATATTTATATCATAAGACTTTACATAGTTTCATTCTCATACTAATAAATGTTTATTGTACAAATGTATTAGATGGGTAGTCAAAAAAATCTATCAAAAACTGAGCTAGGAATGCGGGGCTCTCGAGACTTCTCCGCCTCCCAGGCAAAGATTTGACGCACAAACCTTCCCCCACCCTCCGCCTCCAACTGTCCAGGCGGAAAAACTCAGCACCCCTCTCCGGCGACTCAGCCCCGACGACTCCATCATCCTAACCCCTCTCGCTCTCTAACCAGCGCTCGCCAACCTCAATCTACAACGATTCTTGTGTGCAATATCCCCTTATCCTTCTCAACCTCGAAGCTCCTCACAGTATTTTCCCAATCTGGTAAACCATTGGGGGAAGACATAGCTAGGTCAACAACGAGCAGATGCAAAGGATTTGGCTTTGTGCACTACCTAAACCACAAGAAATCCCTAAAAGTCATCTCGTCCTTCGACGGTCGAAAATTCTCAGGCGAACGACTTTTGATCACCTTGGCCAGATCCCCAGCTCTCCACCGTCCGTCTCAGCAACCAAATCCTCTCATCTCAGCCAAGCACTCGACCCCCTCCAAAATCCTGAGAACCGCACCAGCTTCTAAACCCGCTCATACCAATCCTGTTCCGCCTTTTGCTCAAACCGTGAAGACCTGCTCACTCCACCCAAACGGTTTTTTCAGCTCCAGCCTCAAGCAAATGATAATTGCAGTGTCGAACTCACCAACGGACCCTGATACATTTAGAGAGCAATTCCACGCATTGGATGTGGCCGATATCTCGATCTCAGTTATCAATGATAGGGTCTTTGCCCTATTCTTTATGGATGAAGATCTGATGATCGTGATGCGAGGAACATGATGGAGCTAGCTTCGCCAGTGGTTCTTCGGATTCTCCGAACTGAACAAGCTCTTAATGTATGTAGGTCAGTTCGTTTGGATAGAAATTGGGGGACTTCAAATCACCCATTGGTCTCTAGAAACTCTACACAACATGGTCGCGACAATTGGTACGCCGTTGGTGATCCATCCCTCATCCTGGAACGGTGATAGGCTTGAGAAAGGCTTAGTCTTGGTCCACACCAGTGACTTACACTCCAAATCATGGAGGAGAGGGGCCCGCGACCATTTTGCTTCATAAATGCCTGGTTCGATGAGCCCGAATTTATGCCTCTAGTCACAGAAAGTTGGGAAAGTTTTTCAGTAGATGGCCCTCCTCATGTTAGACTATGGATGAAACTGAAATTGCTCAGGCAGACCTTGAAACAATGGAACAAAACCGACTTCCACAATATCGAGGAAGTTATCAGAGAGCTCACTCGGAAGGTGTTTAGCATTACTCTTTGACATATTTGGTTGGCAAGGAATACAATTATTTTTAAGGCATCACGACAACTCCATCCATCACCTTTCTAAAGATCAAACACCTAGGTCTCATGATTCATCTTGCACGCAGCTTGGATAAGAGCAGACTATAACAATCACTCCAGGTTTGGTATCAATCTCCGCTTTGTTATACTCTGGAGACGTTTCACCACCCGTTCTAATCTCTTGGAGCATTTTTTACTCCGAGCATTTGTCTCCTTTTTGGGTTTTGGGTTGACACCCTTTTTGTGATCTGAGTAGCTTTTACTTTTCATGTTTTTCTCTTTATCTTGCCAGTTAACTTTTTATTGTATTGGTTTTTAGTGCAATAAATTTTCGCAGCTTATCAAAATTTTTTTTTATGGTATCCTTTTTTATTGTGCTTATGTGAGGAATGTTAAATATTAGTTGAAGATTTGTTGCGAACTTTCGAAATTCTCGATGCGCGATCACTAAAAGAGGGTATTCGTGTAGACTAATCAGTCGATCAAGATCTTTTCTTGAAGCATCTTGATCAAAATGATAATTTATGACAATAACTTTTCCATCCATCGTACTTTTTTCGATCACCAAAACACGTTGACGGGTATTCCTAATGGTACGCCTAAAATGACTATATAAATGTTTTGTACTATTCTTGCTCAAAACTCCTATTTTATTCTTACGATATGGTTTCAAACCACAAATCCTTCTCGATGTACCAATAATTTTATTTGTTGTCGAAGCAAGAGAAACTATTCTCACCGTGTTAGGAATCTCATTTGGGTTCAAGAACTCACAACTGTTTGGTAAGGATAAAGATAGATTGAAACAAATATTAGTTTGTAATTTTCAATTATTAGATTTGGGTTAATTTAAATTCTTAATTACCGAATCAAATTTGCATATCTAATCATTCAGGTTAGTTTGGAATTCTTAGCGTATTATAAATACCTAAGAAGTATTCGATAAAATATATCAAACAAGTGGCCTATTAGTGCTCTCTCTAACAAACCCAACTATCACATAAGACCCATAACCACATCCAAACTTCAGATCAATATCAATTCGGTATCAAAGCCAGAGTTATGGTAGAGTCACAAACCTTCCATGAACGACTCGACATGTTTATTGACATGTATCATGCTGACAGAGGAATCACAACATCAGAAGTTAATGGGGCATATGAAACATCTAATTCAGTTTTCGTGCCACATCAATTCTAGTATGTTAAAATATGGTTCATTTGAGAGATTGATATTTTTGAAATCTTTGGTACAAGTACTACTAAAGGGGAACTCAACATGGAGACATCGTTATATTAAACATGTCTAAGGCTAAGTGTTCATATCAAGTTGGCATTGCTACTGCTACTACGGAGGTAAGACTACCTCCCAAGGTATGTTCAATGCTATTAGTCATTTCAAACAACCATGCATCTAATGGAAAGAATATATCTATGCCTACTTGTAAGTACAGGAAAATTATAATTGCAAATTCTAAATAGTACATTGTTTTCAATATAAGGCATATATAACAATATTCATGGGAGTGCAATTGTTATTGTATATATAACTAAAATGGAAGTGATAAGGGAAGTTGATGGGTTAACAAATGAATCTTTTGATCTTGTAGTTTCACTCTCTGTCATGATGGGCACCTAAGTCTGATATTGTTTCATTACTGTTCACTGAGTATTGTTTACGGGTGTTGTTCATGCACACCGTTCATCTAGAGATTTTCGAGAGTTTAGTGATTTTTTTCAAAGTCACTCGTTCTAACATCCTCCGACGATCGTTTGTCGTCATCTCCGCTCCAGTTAGGCTCAGAGGCCTCCAACAAGTTCCTTAAATATGTTTCGTCTACTTCTTTCAGACGTGCCCACGCACCGCCGCACGCCTTTGATGCTCGTTCGCCAAGTTTTCTGCTCCGCTGATTTTGCAGAGTTTGCACTGTCGTAGTTGCTTGAAATAGTTTCGCACTGACGTAGTTGCTTGAGAAGTCTGGTGATTATTAAAAATCACCTTTGCACCGTCGTTATGCAATGTAGTTATTGCACTGTCATTATATGACGTAGTTGCTTGAAAAGTTTTGGTGATTTTTTTTAAATAACTTGTTCTCATGTCCGTATGATCAGTATGATTGAAGAAAGTTTTGCACCATCGTTGTTCGACATGGTTGCACGGTTATGTTTACTTTCCTATTACTCTTGCTTCACGTCCAAGACTCGTGTTAATACGGCTTGCACGGGGGGAGGTGAGGGTAATTAGGGTTTTCTATACAACTTATATTTCATATTGTTACTTATAAAGGAACCTCTTATTGTAACTCATAATCGAACTTAGTCATCAATAATACTGTTATATTTTAAAAATTCAACAAAAGATAAAGAACTATATAAAGTTTTTATCTTCACAAAGTCACATACATACAGTGGTAGAGTCAGAAATTACTCAAGGTGGCAACATTTTATACGAAAATATAGTGTATTAAAGTAAAAAATTATATTTTTATACATACTAACTCATATGACTATTTTCCAACACTAGTCTCTACATGATTACAAGACGATGATTGATTTCTACAAGTCACCATTGTTTAAAATTAGTGCAAAATTACTTCATTCTCAGTATTACCAAATACTTGTTTTTGGATGACTAGATGAATTTGTTGGGGAGATCCGGGCCTTACCTAAGAGGAGTACTCAAGGAAAGCCCATACACACATTAGAGCCCACATTTGACCCAAAAGACTAGCCTAGTGAGTCTAGGGTCCAATGTGTATATAAACCCTCCTTATACTCAATACTCTTCCGATGTGTGACTTTGAACTCACATGTGAACATAACAGAATTAACCAAACTTCTTAGTCTTTTGATTAAAAATTTATCCATAAATTATGCATGTCATTACAAATAATAATACACCACAGTGAACCAATAATAACAATTGTACATTGAATTTGTTTTTAACTAACCTCAAATTAGTTTTTAAATTAAAGAACAAACAAATAATTGAGAGAACGAAATGTAATTAAAAATGAGAGATCGAAAATGTTTGCGTAGGATAGAACTGAAAAGAAAATTATAAACTCAATATTATAATAATTTAATAAGAGTATTATATTTATAGAGATGATCCGTGTCTAAAACAGTGCGTCATCGTTTCGTTTCACCTGATGATCTGTGCTTCTTATGTTTGTTTGTTTTTAATTTAATTAATTAATTTATTATTTATTACCTTACCAGGCTCGTCCACACTTCTCTTCCCCAGAATATAAAACAAGTGTCGTCCATATTCGATATTTCAGAATCAGCACTCACAAATTGCCACAACCTTGGATCGCAAAACCCTAACCTCCACATGCTCGATCACTCAACTTCCACATTCAATCTACGCCGATGCTCCAACTCAGCTCCATTATTGCTTGATTTCACTCCTCTCCAACCATGTGGCCTTCCTTCTGGAGATCCAGGGATCGTTTCTCCTTAGATGAACTCAGGTATCTTCACCTTCTCTTTTATTTTTCTCCTTCATTCCCGTTAATTTTGTGTGTTGCAATTGGATTTGTTCAATTGCTTGTTTAAGTTGAATTAGGATCTTGAGAAGAAAGTCAGGTTGTGGATTGTTCTGGTGCTAGTTTGCACCACTGACACTGATGGGTGGTTTTGTTTTGGAGCTAATAATGATGATATAAGAGACTATATCATCATTATTAGCAGGAAATCAATGAATTTGAACACAAAGGTTTGGTTTGGTTTGGCACTGCCTGTTGAAAAAAAAAGAAACTATTTAATATTAACAAAAGGTAGTGCTTGCATGGTTAAACAACCTGGAGCCATTACACTTACTGTTTAAAGAATTTCGGTTTCGTACATAATGTAGACTGAATGTCTATTTGGTTTTGGAAAACAATGCCCAAATGAAAGCAAAGGAAAACAATTAAGCATGACTTCTTTTCTTACATACTTCCCACTTATTATCTATTTCCTTTTCATCCCCTCATATCCCTGATACATCAAATAGAAGGCCACTCTTTCTTCGGAGGAAATTTGTATCACGTACTATATAGTGCTTTTAACTTTTCAAGACTGTAGCTTAATTACTTGTCTATAGGTTTAGGATGACATGGGACTATTTTTATACATATATAATATATTATGGGTCAGACTTTCCATATATGCCTCAGTTTGTTGCATTAATTATTGATTTGCTGGATGCAGATATTTAATCGATCAATTACAAAATGTTCAGATTGTTAATGAGGTTAACAAGGTAATTGGAATTTACTTTGTTCATCCTGCTTCAGCCAAATGCTTTCTATGCCGATCACTTGGTTTTTTCCTGCATTTGATGCTTTTATTTCCTGCTTGGGCTTTGAAGGATTTTGTTATCGAGGCACTGAGATCAATTGCAGAGTTGATTATATATGGTGACCAACATTACGTGACCTTTTTTGAGTGAGACTTCATCTAAATGCTTGGTGCCCCTTTATTTACTGTTATAATCTTGCATTATATGTTATTTGCACATTCTGCAGGTTTTTCATGGATAGGCAGGTCATGGCAGAGTTTATACGTATACTAAAGATTAGTAGGACAGCGACTGTTTCACTTCAGTTGTTGCAGACTATGAGCATCATGATTCAAAATCTCAAAAGTGAACATGCTATATGTAAGGCAGTTCTATTATTTTGTTTTTTAGTCAAACAATAATGAATGACATTAACATCCATGAACATATATGTTGTTGCAGATTATATGTTCAGCAATGAACATATTAACTACCTAATAACTTATTCTTTTGACTTCCGCAATGAAGAACTACTATCTTACTACATTTCTTTCTTAAGGTTTGTAATAGTTTTTTTTGTTATCCTATGACTCATCCCCCTCCATAATTTACTCAAAATATCATGCTTACCATTGTGTTATGACTAATTGTCATTTGAAGAGCAATTAGTGGAAAGCTGAACAAGAACATAATTTCCTTGCTTGTGAAAACGGAAAAGGTAAAAGTTTTCTTCGGCAGTCTTTTGTTATACCAAACATTTTCATATTCTTTCTTCCTTGCCAAATAATTGATATGATTGCTTCAACAACATGCATTCCCCGCTCAGTTTAATACCTGATCCACAAGGGCCTAAAATTTCTGATCTGATAAAAGCGGATGGGGAAAGTAATATCCCCAATTGGGGACAAGGAGACCCCATAATATTAATCATGGCCCGCCCCCAATTCAATTCAATTTATGAAATACTCTATTTTTATTCTTAAAAATAAGGCATATTTTAATAATTGTATATGCTAGGTTTCATACTAAGAATTTAATGCATGAACTACTCTATGTTATTAACATATTAAAAATTTTCTTATATCTGAGAAGATCATGACAATATTCATGAATTTAAGGAGCAATATATGACCTTTGTTCTTTGTGATAGAATGGAGTAAATATTGTTATGTACAAATAATAACTATTTTTAGGCTTCTTTATGGTTTAAAAGAGAGCCGAATGGCCTAATGTCTACACAAACCTGAGGTATTCTTCTTCTTTCCCATAAACCTTCCTTGACCCACCCATTTGGGCTTGGTTCCAAGACCTGTAAAAGAAATCTCAAGTTCTAATTGTAACTAGTAAAGATTGTGATGCTAAGTAATATACAAAAATATGAGGAGTTTAAAAAGCTCAACTATGGTATGTACTGGTACAGTGCTCAATTAAAACTAGTAATCCATAGTCTTTATCCTTTATGTACACAGGAATGTCCGAATGTGATTCTAATGCGACTTGATCTTTATCAAGGAAATCGATCTATGCCTACCTAGACAATGCTATAGCTATGTTGGTCAAGTTTTATTTTTATGAGTATTGATATTTCTTTTTGTGTGCACATAGGATGAAGTAGCCTCTTTTCCTCTATACATTGAAGCAATACAGTTCGCTTTCCATGAAGAGAGTATGATTCGCACTGCTGTGCGTGCTTTGACGTTAAATATTTATCATGGTTAGTTGTCCTAGTTATGTTCCCGCTCATTTACTTCCCCCTCCCCCAAGTCGATGCAATTTTGGCCAACAATCTCAGTTCCCTTTTTCTTCTTCTGAGTTTCAGTCGGAGATGATTCTGTGAATAGATACATTGCCAGTGCCCCCCATGCAGATTATTTTTCAAACTTGGTTTCATTTTTTCGGAAGCAGTGCATTCATCTAAATGGATTGGTCTCTGACTTTCTAAAGCAAGAGTAAGATTAGTCTATTATCTCATAGAAGTGAGCACGATGTGTATTTTCTAAAAGGTGCATTTTATTACTGAGACAGGAATCCTGGTGTAGACTCATCTCCTGTCATTCGTGCTGCTGTGGATGAAATTGAGGACAATCTCTACTATATTAGTGATGTTATTTCTGCTGGTATCCCTGATGTTGGGAGGTTTATAACAGACAACATATTGCGGATTTTGGTATTTCCATTGCTTCTCCCTTCTCTGAGGATGGAAGCTGTTGATGTAAGTTTCTCTTCTCTTTTTGTTCCTTTATTCTATTGTTGTAGTTGATTTGCTAAATTGCTGAAAGTATGGGCTTTCAAAAGTAATAATTATCACATATACTCAACTTTCTCTTGTATTACCTTTTGTTGTTTTTAAATCCAGGAAATGCAGATTTGTACCATTACTTCTCTATATTTGCTTTGTTGCATCTTGCGCATAGTTAAGATCAAAGATCTGGCAAATGCTATTGCCGCTGCTCTTTTCTGTTCACCAGACGCCTTTGTGCTAAAATCTGATGCTAGACTTAATGGTCATGACTTCATTCATGAAAACCAGCAGCCAGATGGTAATAATATTACTGAGGTGGATTCTGGACATTTAAGAGTCATCGTGCCAGAAGATGTACTAACAGAACATGCTTGTTGCAGCTCAATGGGTTTTAGGTAACTTTATGCCAGCTATATTTTCTGTCTGCTATTACTCTTACTGAATCGGTTGAACTGAATATTTTTGTTTAGAGTTATTCATAAAAGTTGTACGCACATAATACCTCTTGCAATTGTAACCTATAATGAGTGGATAGAAGTAGAAAGGAAAAATTAGTTTCTTCAGTTTCTGATTAATTATTCATCTGCCTTTAAACTGGAATATGACAATTTTGAACTTCAAGTAATGCCTCTTCATTTAGTTATCCCATTGTCCATAAAAAGTGCTGATACAGATACTGGAATTAGGCCTTTTCTGTTTAAGGACATTTGACTTGTACTTTCTCCCAGTAATGCTAAATGGGAGGCATTGCGTGAAGAAATGGTTAACATAAGTTGTTATTGAGTAATACTTTTACTCAAGTGTCTTTTTCTGAACTCTCCCCAATTCTTGCTAAAGAGAAAATAAATCCTAAAAATCTTCTATCTTTAGTGCTTCTGCGAGGAAGGAGAATCATTATACAACATTACAACTAGTGACAGTAAGCGATAATTTATATATAAATTTTCCAAGGTTATTGATGAGAAATTCTGAAATAGATGCCTTATTTACCAAAAGTTCCGACAATTACCTTAGTTTCCTTTGTTTTCTAAAAGGAACGTTATGTCTGGTCTGGACATATGGTCATAAGTTTGATTACATACTATTGGACTGTTGGGCTACTTATATCTATATTTTCTAACAAGCTTGTTTATCTTGTTTCATGAAGCCACATATGTCTATATGTTCTAACAAGCTAGTCCTATTGATTTGAGTGATGATATTATTACGCTATTCAATATTAAAGTTTCCTTAAAACATGTAATATGTGCAGGGAACTGCTGCTTTTTTATATTGATTTGAGTGATGATATTATTACGCTGTTCAGTATTAAAGTTTCCTTAAAACATGCAATATGTGCAGGGAACTGCTGCTTTTTTATATTACCAGTGGCGATGACATGCATGTTCTGGGTTCAATAAGTGTTCTTGCTACATTATTACAAACAAAAGGCCAGTCAATAGTGTATCTTACTTGACTTTACCTCTAATGTTTCCTTAACCACACACTTATTAAATCTTTGCTTTTGTAGAGTTGGACGAGTCAATGCTAGATTCACTTGGCATTCTCCCTCAACGCAAACAGCATAAGAAGTTGTTGTTGGTATGTTGTTGTGGTTCTTAGTGGTTTCTTCTTTTCTCTTACAAGATGAATTTCTACTTTATCACGATGATTTTATTGTAACTTTGGTATTAGTGCCGATGAGTTGTTCATATTATTTGTGAGTAGCACAAAAAGTTTGGAATAAGTTGGAGATCCTCCATTCATGATATAAGTTGGCGTTGCCTCGCCAATTTCAGTTTTGACGAATGTTGCATAGATCGGCGACGAGTCTCTACAAAAAGCTATAATTGTTAGTTGATAAAAAATAAATTCAACAAAACGGGGTATATTTGAGGAATCCTCGTCCCCTTCGAGGCAGGTTTCGGGCCGGGGAAAAAGCGGGGAGCAGGGAGGGATGGGGTAGAGGGTCTAAATTCAGGGCAAGGCTGGGATCACCAAACTCGCCCGAACCCGCCCCAGTGCCATCCGTAGCATGATATAGAGTGCGATGACTTTCTTACTTCAAGCATGGTGGCTGGGGCTTAAAAGGATTAAAATGCATAAAAAGAGCTTAGACTTATGAGGCTGAGACCATTTATTCAGTATGTGAAGTGGGTTGAATATCGAAGTAAGTGGTATTACTGTTGGGCCACATGCTCACTTTTAACCTTGTTAACAAGTTCTTTTACAACAGAGTGAATTATCTTGGTATGGTGGTTGAGTATTTAACACGTTTAAAATTTGTACAAGTGTATTCTTTTTACAACTCCTGTTGGTGATCTTGTTGTATTATCTTTATTTCACAATTTACAAATTGATGATTTAGCGACTCAGTAGCAATGATAACTTCAGACAAACTATCTAAGAATACTACCAAAGCTCAAATGGGCCCAGTCCATTGACTTATATCTGTTTTTATTCTATTACTAGTTGAGCATAATTGAGTCCTTCATGTTTATCTTTTTGAGTAGTAGATGTTTACACTATCTCTGATGTGCAGCAAGCTTTGGTTGGTGAAGTCTCAGGGGAAGATCAACTTTTTTCACCAGGAGATGAAATCAGTGGTCAGCTTGATGGCTATTTGAAAAAGCTCAAGGTCTCTTTCTCCTCTGGAGCAAGATTTCACAAATGTATTTTTATTTTTCTTGTTTTCTTAGTACTTTGCTTTATTTGAACAGGAGCAGTATGGAATATTACATTCTTTTCCGGTAGTGGGATCAAGTCCGCGTGTACATAGGTTTCAGGTAATCTTTCTGTTTGAACTTGGTCTATTACTGCTAGCCTATTGAGTCAAACTGTATGCAACTCAAGCTAGGATTTCTTTGCTCTTAGATATTGCATGCATGTACTGTAAATGAAAATTAGCACAATTAATTAATTTTTGGTCAGATCAAGTCACTTGATTTATTATGTAATCAGTACGGCAATTACTTGATTCAAATGGTCAGAATTTGGGAAATAGCTTCAAGTATCACTTATCTTTTTTGTTGTTGTTGGTGTGTGTGTGGTTATAGTGCCGAGGTTAGAAAAGTGCAAGCTAAAAGTAGTAGTGATAAAGAGGCAGATATATTTGAATACAGAATATCGAGAATTCTTTTTGTGATTTATCCATCTCGTTCCATGCACATTATCAATTCATGTCGTATTGCAATTTTCAGTTTGTTGGGTTAAAAAGTTGATGAGCTATAGGTTCATGCAATTGTTGATTAAGAACGTGGTAAGTGACCTACAGTGCATCCAGTTAATTCCCCTTTTGATGCCTCTGTTACCGAACAGTTGAGAAAACATAGATATCAATCTCAATGGTTAGTAGAATCACATTCCAAGACTCATGTAGATAAAGACTAAGGTTTTGATGATGAGTTTAAGGAATCATTTTATCTTCATTTTCACGGAGTTCATTGATGGTTGTGGACGACTGGAGTTAGGAGATCACATCAAACTCTGAACTCGGCTGTGGTTGTACTTGTAGGCATAAGATTTTTTATTCCTTACATTAACATTGTCGAAAGGATTGATTTGGAAGACTTAACTGATGACAAGAAGGTTAAGCTTGGAGGTTTTCCTTTGAAAGAAATGTGCCTACTGGAAACAATTTAAGGTTCCATGTGAAAAAATGGAAAGAAGCAGACACTGATGCAATGAAAAATATAGTAATCTTAATCATGTACAGATTGATAAGTCAATCTCTGTAAAAGTTGTGAATGTCTTATAGCTCATTTAACCAAAACTGGGTCATGAATCCTTGCTGTGTTGGGGCATCTCAGCTGCTTGTTATCAAGCCTTTAGGCAAGCAAAGGGCTTCTGGTTTAAGGTATGGTGCAAAAGGGTGATAATTTTTTGATGAAGGAAATGATTAATATAGTAACCGTCTACGGAGATACAGGGAAGACATTGTTTATTCAACATAGGTTACTGTTCCAAACCACGTGAAACAGTTAAGGAGTGACTTGAATTCATACCTTCCGTTCTAGTTGCAGTTCTGGTGAGAGCAAAAGGTTTGATAGTTGTCAGAGTTCTGTTGCCATAGTTGCAGTGGGAAGTCAAAGTTAAAGGCTGAAAAGCGTCAGCACCTTACACATTTAAAAGAGTGTTTGTAGATTACTCAAGGTAGTAGTATCATCCTTAACTTGGAAGAAATTTTTTTTTTTTTTGATGATGTTGGTGCAGTTTTGCTATGCTTATTCTTCATAGAAAGAAAACTGTTAGAAGTGTGCCCTATCCTTCCTGCTCTTTTCAACACATATTTTTAAGTTTATTTCTTTTCTAAGGACTAGGAATATCCAAAACGAACACAATTGGGCTTACCTTTTAGACGATGAGTTTAAGGATATTGTTATTTTAATGCTTAAAATGTTATCTTTTCATGGTTTTGTCCTCTAGGTGCTTGATTCTTTGGTGAGTCTGCTTTGCCGGTCGAACGTATCAGCAGAGATACTGTGGGATGGTGGTTGGCTTTTGCGCCAGTTACTTCCTTATAGCGAGGCAGAGTTCAACAGATATCATCTTAAATTGCTCAAGGTAAATCATGTTTGATGCATTAGATTTGTGCTATTGGATGTCTGTTAATATTGAGCATTCACTGAGAGCATTTTGCAGAAGCAAGCATTAGTGATATACAATCTTAAATTGTTTTGTTGTCAATCATCATTCTTGATCTTCAATTATTTTATACGACCTGCATACATTGTATACCATTTTTTTTTATGTTAGGCTTCTTTGATCATGATTCTGAAACTGTATAGGTGATTATGTTCCATCGTTTATTAATAATAGATGTTTGTATATTCACTTTCCCTGAAGCTTTTGTAAGTATTCTATATGTCGACACAAACATCATGTTTGACAACTAAATTTGCTGGGTTATTTTTGTCTTTGTATATTCAAGTCTTGACATTCAATAATTGTTACATTGAACAAACTTAGAAAATGGTTGGCCCATTTTTCCATCATATCTGCAAATAGGTTTATTTTATGTTGAGGCTATAGTGATGTTTGTATAATTGTTCATATTATATTCATGTATCATTTTATTTTATTTTTAGATCAACAATTGAAATTTTTTCTTGAGAGAAACGTCCCAATAGGGAGCAAAGGGAAAGAAAACACTTGAGAGGAAAACAAAACCCAAAAATTACAAAGCCAGTGACCATACTTAAACAAAACCCCCACAAAGTAACTGGGAAAAATAAAGCATAGCAGAACAACAACCAGAGAATAGAGCTAGTGAAGCAAGATGCCAGGATCGTGGGATAAGGGGTTCGAGCTCCATTCTGAGAGAATCTGTTGTAGCGAGGATGGATCAGAGCAGCGTAGAAGATGCAAGTACAGCCCCAGATGCTTTATCTTGAGAAAAGTGACTGATGGATCGTCACCAGATCCTTCAAAGATGAGGGAGTTGCGAGCCAACCAGACGTGCCACGATGCAATACTGAAATCATATTCATTTGTCATTTTTTTGGGTGGCAGAAACGGTCACGGAGATCAGTATACATTCAGTTATAACTGCTTACGAATTGTTTTAGATTGAATTGTTTCTTTGTGGAGAAGACAGTTTCAACGGGAATGCAACAATGAGCTTAGGAGGTCAAGGGATTTGTACTGTACATCTCTGATTGAGTCTCACCTCACATGAACTTGGGCAGTAAATTGTAAATATGGTTAAATATGTACTGTCCCCGAGTTATCCATAATCTAACCGAAGGAGGTAAGTGGTGTGTGGGGTAAAACCAGGACATTATTCCAGTAACTTATTTAATAATATAATTTGTGATTACATGAAGAATGACCTCTAACCCAAATGAAGCATTTGATGTCATATGAATGTCTTTGCACATCCCTCACTGATCCATGAGAAGTTTCAACAGGTTGTGTAGTTCAGTATGTAAGCTTTTTCTTTGGTACCAGACAGTTAGTAATTAGTACATTGCATATGTGCACATTATTTTCTGTCCTCATACTTTCATTTTGAGTAATTGTTATTTCTGAATATATTCATACAATTTGTGTGCAGGACTCTTATAAGCATTGCACAAGTGCTCTTGTCAAGGAGATCAGAGGAATTTGGCCGGATCTACTTGTAACTGTCATTTGTGATGAGTGGAAAAAGTGCAAAAGAGGTATTTCATGTAAAATCTTGTGTTGTCAATATGGGTTAGTGTATTAAGCAAACCACTGATAATTTGAACAATTATTTTTCTACTTCCAGCAATTGAGGCATCATCCCCCAAAAAGGATCCCAAGTCCATGCTCTTGCCATCAAGGAAGTCCTCTCCTGAAGGTAAAATGTGGCAACTGAGGTCTGCATTGTCACCTTTTGAAATCAGATGTTAGTCAGCATGACTTGAGTTACTTACTTTTTGTTGACAGACAGTCCTGCTGAATCATCGTTTACTGCTGGTGAACGAATGTTGGAGTTAGTGAAGGTATGTTTTGTGCGTGTGCGCAACATAATTCTAGTGCCTCATCTGGCGCTCTTCATCCTTTCTGTTTCTAAATTCTAATACATACTCTGTGTTCAGGTGTTTGTGCTGCTTCATCAACTTCAGATTTTTTCCCAAGGTAGAACTTTGCCTGAGCAACCTCCTGTTCATCCTCCACTTGATGTGCCTGACAACTCACGAGCAGCAACTGCTGGTGTGGATGTTTCAGGTCCAAAGCCAGGCACCGATTTAAGAATTGGTTGGTTTTCTACCCTGCATTTGTTCTTGCCTGTTAATTAGAGACTATCTTTTATTAATCTTCTTAGAAATTATTATAGGTTCTGTCTTGATACCATCACAATGTCACCACTATGTTGTGATTGTAGAATAATGCATTTGAATTATTTATGCCTGAACTACTGTGCTCGCACCATATGCAGTTGATGCATTGCCTTGTCGAATTGCATTTGAAAGAGGTAAAGAGCGCCATTTTAGCTTTCTGGCAATCTCTCGGGGCACATCTGGGTGGGTTGTCCTCGTTGAAGAATCACCCTGGAAGCCGCATCATGGAGTTGTCCGTGTTGCAGCACCATTGGCAGGCTCAAATGTATGCATATAACTATATAGTGCCTTCTTTGTGTACTTTTTCTTGTTGAAGTGCACAATTTAGATAAGCGAAATATACAGCTCTGATACTTTTTTGCGTTCCATTTTCAAAGATAATGATCTTTCCTTCTCCTGCCTCCAGCCCAGAATTGACGAGAAGCATCCAAAATGGTTACACTTACGAATCCGTCCATCCACTCTGCCGTTTTTGGATCCCGTGAAATCTGCTGTACATGGGAGAGCAAAGGTAAAACCTCTAGTTGATGGGAGATGGACACTAGCGTTTAGAGATGAGCAATCTTGCAGCTTTGCCTTGGCGATGGTCCTTGAGGAGAGTGATTTACAAAGCACCGAGGTTGAGAGAAGACTTAAACCTTTGCTTGACCTTGAAAGTGTTGTACAGAATTCATCATAATCACCGATCCACAGGAGACTTGCTCAAGTACAATATCCGCAGATAAGTTGTGAGTTTTTCCAATTGATTTGAGTTTTAATAATAGTTTGCTTTATAACCATCCTTGTATATAAGGCAACCTTAGATATAACCCAGGAAATGTAGGTTAGATGGCATTTTTTGTATACTAGCTAGAGTTGCGGTCGGTAAGGATATCGATTTTTACCTTATTCATTTACAGCTCCCCAACCCAGGTTTTCCCTGATTTGTATATTCTGTAACATCATTGTATATTTTGAGGCTATCCTTATATTAAACTTGTGAGTCCTTTTTGACTCCTGATCAATCATCTATTGTGGCATCTGTCTTTGTGGTGTATATCTTAATATTAGGTTAAATAGCCAAGATTGTAAAGACGAGTTGAAGAATTTATATGTTAATAGTCATTATTCAGTTCAAAGAGCGATTGTTTTTGTTATATTGTTAATCTGAATAAAGATGTGTGAGTGAGTGTGGCGACGATGGAGGAGAAGAGCCAAGGAAGTGTGAGATGGTCAGGAGCCATAGCTAATATGATTGAGACGACCCTCAATATGGGGTTTGCCTCAGTAGTCAGTCCTGTTCGCAACCTTGCTTTGCATGATTCATGGAAATCTGGCTTTGTGACCCCGTTCCCAGGAAACCTGGGACTTGAACCAGGTGAAATACTGAGCTGATTCCGAGCCCAACTAGTACATATCATCTTGTACCTAGTTTTGATAAGGCCTCCTCACCTCACTCGGAGTGGGAGAAACTTTGGAACATTGCAAAATTGATTGGGGTGACATTCGGCGGGGAGGAGTTAGACATTATTCGGAAATTTGAGAAATTCTGGCTTAGGTCACATACAATTCACATGGAATAATGAGACAACATTATACACTATACTTGCACTTCCCTTTCTGCAATTTCTTAACTTTTACACGAAGTTACATTTCACATATGAAAATACTCCAAATTAGACATTTGACTTATATGTGTAAATAACAGAATCTTAAGATACATAGTGATCATTATCAAGCAGTTGGGTAAGAGGCATCCATGGCAATACCGCAAATGCCTCCTTTAGCTGCTACATCGCGCTCCATCAGTATATATCCCTGGTCGCCCCATATGGTTCCCCAAGAGTTCTTCACAATCCAGTACTTGGTGCCATCACTTGTGGCTCCATAACCTACCGTTGTAACTGTTGGGAGAAAAACGAATCTAATAGAATAATTAGATGCAGCGGAATTAAATAATTCTCCCCACCTGTGCAAATCTCGTAGGAATCTATCAAGCAGAGCGAATCAAGTAAGCTAACAAATATAGCAAACAAGAACACGCAATAGGCACGCACAATTTTAGCGTGGAAAACCTCCTCAAGGCGAGAGAGGAAAAACCACGGGACCCTCGAGGCCGTTTAATCTCCACTATCAATATAATGGGTACAACGAGTTCTCTCTAAATACAATTAGAGGATCACAATATCTCAAGATTAACCAATCTTGGCTTAAACGACAATTACAAGAAAGAGTATAGAAACTTCACCGAATCGATGGCGCACGATCAAAAAATCGTATCAAATCACTCGGACCTCCAAACGCAAATTCCAACGGTCAGAACGTAGTACCACGTCTTCCGAACACGCTGTCCAAAAATCAGCACGATCCAACGGTGGATTGGACTCGAGAACCTTGCTGGTCGGCCCAGAAAGTAGCAGAAAATTCTGCACGAATTTCACTCTATTTCTCTCTTGAATTGTTCTTCCTTCCTTCTCTCTATTGCCTCCTATTTATAGGCAAGCAATTAGGGTTTCCTTTTCCATGTAGGATACTAACTACATGAGTTTTGGGCCTCCACTTATTTAATATAGGCCCAACAAATCTCCCCCTTATTCAACTAAGTGGAGGGCATCACCATCCCGGCGATCTTACGATAAACATCAAGCTTCTCCCTTGGTAAGGCCTTCGTGAACATATCGGAACCATTATCATCTGTGTGGATTTTCTCAGTCTCAAACAACTTGTCTTCAAGTGCATCTCTAAGCCAATGGTATCTCACATCAATATGTTTCGACTTTGCATGAAACGTAGAATTCTTACTCAAGTGAATCGCGCTTTGGTTATCATAGTAAACCACATAGCGCTGCTGCTTGAAGCCGAGCTCCCTTATGAATCTCTTCATCCACAACAACTCTTTACATGCTTCAGTTGTTGCGATATATTCAGCTTCTGTAGAAGAAAGTGTAACACACTTTTGTAGCCTTGACTGCCAAGAAACTGCTCCACCTGCAAATGTCATTAAATAGCATGAGGTGGATTTTCTGCTATCAACATCTCCTGCCATATCTGAATCAGAGTAGCTAACCAGCACTGGTTCTCCACTTCCAAAAGTGAGTATGTAATTAGAGGTACCTCGGAGATATCTCATAATCCATTTGACTGCATCCCAATGCTCTCTACCCGGATTTGACAGAAAACGGCTCACAACACCAACTGCATGAGCTATGTCAGGCCTTGTACACACCATTGCGTACATCAAACTTCCTACTGCTGAGGCATACGGAACTCTATCCATGTCGTCCATCTCCTTCTCCGTAGAAGGGTTCTGTCGTGTGCTTAGCTTAAAGTGAGTAGCAAGAGGAGAGCTCACCACTTTAGCCTTGTCCATATTGAACCTTTGCAACACTTTTTCAATATATCGCTCTTGTGACATATGCAACTTCTTCGCAACTCTATCGCGAGTAATTCGGATTCCAAGAATAGTCTTCGCAGGACCCAAGTCCTTCATTGAAAAAACCTGACTCAACTGTTTCTTCAATCTCTCAACTCTGGAGACATTCTTGCCAACAATCAGCATATCATCAACATATAACATTAATATGATAAAATCATCATCAGAGAATTTCTGCACAAAAACACAATGGTCAGATTTCGTCTTTTGGTAGCCTTGCTCACCCATGACTGACTCAAACTTCTTGTACCAATGTCTTGGTGCTTGCTTCAAACCATACAGGCTTTTCTGAAGCTTGCACACATAGTCCTCTTTTCCCTTTACTTTGAAACCCTCTGACTGCTCCATATAAATCTCCTTATCTAAGTCACCATGGAGAAATGCAGTCTTCACATCCATCTGCTCAACCTCCAAATCAAGGCTAGCTGCTAAACCAAGAACCACCCGAATGGATGACATCTTAACAACAGGAGAAAATATTTCATCAAAGTCAATACCTTTCCTCTGGCTGAAACCCTTGACGACCAATCTAGCTTTGTATTGGGGACGTGAAGTATTTTCTTCTTGCTTCACTCTGTAAACCCACTTGTTCTTCAAAGCTCTTTTGCCTTTCGGCAACTTCACCAACTCATAAGTATGATTCTCATGCAATGATTTCATCTCATCTTGCATGGCTTCAACACACTCCTTCTTGTTCTCATCTTCAAGGGTTTCACTGTAACTTTCGGGTTCTCCCCCGTCAGATACTAACACATACTCATCAGCTGAGTACCTTGTAGACGGTTGTCGGTCTCTAGAAAATCTCCTGAGTGGAACAACTGGTGGAACATCTGGTACTGGCAACTGCTCATGGACTTCATTATCCATCTCTACCTCTGTAGGAGCATCAACATCACCTGCACCCTGTTGGTCATCACGAACTTCATCTTCAACTTGACTTGGCACAACTGTAGAAGGAACTATATCAAAATCAATCAAGTCAGTTATAAATTGCGGAGCACTTTCTTCAAACTTCGCAATATCTTTGATGTCCTGATTCTCCATAAATACCACATCCCAGCTTCTGATAAGTTTCTTCTGCACCGGATCATAGAATCTGTACCCAAACTCATCCTCGCCATAACCGATGAATATGCACGGTCTAGTCTTCATATCAAGCTTAGATCTTTCATCCTTTGGAATATGCACAAATGCCTTGCATCCAAATACCTTCAAGTGATTGTAGGAGACATCTTTACCTGTCCAAACTCCATTTGGAACATCGAACTCAAGAGGCACACACGGTGTGAGATTCAACACATGAACCACTGTATTCAAAGCCTCACCCCAAAAGCATCTTGGTAACCCTGCTTGTGAAAGTAAACATCTCGTCCTTTCAATAAGCGTTCTATTCATCCTCTCAGCTAACCCATTTAGCTGAGGCGTCTTTGGAGGCGTCCTTTGATGTCGAATGCCTTGATCCTTGCAATAATCATCAAAAGAACCACAATACTCACCTCCATTATCGGTTCGCATGCACTTTAACTTTTTCCCAGTCTGTCTCTCAACTAGGGCATGAAACTGTTTGAAGACACCACACACTTGATCTTTAGTCTTCAAGATATAGGCCCACACTTTCCTTGAATGATCATCTATAAAAGTCACAAAATAGAGACCACCTCCAAGCGTCTTGGATTTCATAGGACCACAAACATCAGAGTATACTAAATCAAGCATCTCTGGCTTTCTTGAGGGAGGGGATGATTTGAAAGATAATCTAGTTTGCTTGCCGGCCAAGCAATGCTCACACTTCTCTAACGGTTCACCTTTCATTCCCGGTAAGAGGTTCTTCTTTCCCAAAACCATCATTCCCTTCTCGCTCATGTGACTAAGTCTCTTATGCCACAATTCAGTTGTACTCTCTTTCTCGACTGCATTAATAATACCACCACAAACTCTAGCTTGTGTCACGTACAACGAAGCACACTTTTCACCTCTAGCCACGACCATAACACCTTTAGTGAGCTTCCATGAACCACCTCCAAAGGTATGATGAAAACCTTCATCATCTAGCTTGCCTACTGATATCAAATTCAAGCGAATGTCAGGAATATGCTTAACATTTTTCAGAATAAGAATTGTACCGTTTTTCGTCTCCAATCGCACATCTCCTATGCCAATAGTTTTTGACATGCCTCGATTTCCCATCTTAACATTGCCATAATCACCAGATGTATAAGATGAAAAGAGATCTTTTCGACTTGTAGCATGAATGGAGGCACCACTATCTACTACCCAACTGGTCTCATCACAAGCCAAGTTAACATCTTCTTCATCACACAAGAGAAGAAACTCTTCAGTAATAGTAGCAACATCATCGTCATGACTTGCCTTCTTTTCTTTCTCTTTGTCATGTTGGTTGTCTCTCTTAAGCTTTCGGCAATACTTTTTAATATGCCCCTTTAGACCACAGTGATAGCACTCTGCATTGGTATACCTGTTCTTACTCTTGTTTTTGTCTCTACCCTTTGGACCTCTGCTTTTGCTCCTTCCTCTTTGTTCTGTCACTAAGACTTCTGAGTGCGAAGAGGAACCTTGTGACTTTCTCCTCATCTCTTCATTAAGAGTACTCCCCTTAGCCAAATCCATGGTGATAACACCATCTGGAGCTGAGTTAGATAAAGACGTCCTGAACGTCTCCCACGAGTCCGGTAATGTACCTAGAAGCCACAAACCCTGCACCTCATCATCGAACTTGATACCCATTCCTGCAAGCTGGTTAATAATTCCTTGAAAAGCATTAAGATGATCTGTCAACGGAGCCCCATCATGATACTTCAAACTCATCATCTGCTTTATCAAGAACAACTTATTATTACCAGTCTTTCGAGCATATAACTGCTCAAGCTTGCTCCATAAACTGCGTGCATGTGTCTCTCCACTGACATGATTCAAAACATTATCATCCACCCACTGTCTAATATAGCCACATACTTGACGATGTAATAAATTCCATTCACCATCAGATTTGTTTTCAGGCTTGACTTCACTAAAAACCGGCAGATAATAATCCTTCACATAAAGAAGATCTTCCATCTTCCCTTTCCAGACATGATAATTTGAACCATTCAGACTAACCATTCTGCTTGTATTAGCTTCCATTATTTAACACAGGATACCGATTAAATAACCTTCGCTCTGATACCACTTTGTTGGGAGAAAAACGAATCTAATAGAATAATTAGATGTAGCGGAATTAAATAATTCTCCCCACCTGTGCAAATCTCGTAGGAATCTATCAAGCAGAGCGAATCAAGTAAGCTAACAAATATAGCAAACAAGAACACGCAATAGGCACACACAATTTTAGCGTGGAAAACCTCCTCAAGGCGAGAGAGGAAAAACCACGGGACCCTCGAGGCCGTTTAATCTCCACTATCAATATAATGGGTACAACGAGTTCTCTCTAAATACAATTAGAGGATCACAATATCTCAAGATTAACCAATCTTGGCTTAAACGACAATTACAAGAAAGAGTATAGAAACTTCACCGAATCGATGGCGCACGATCAAAAAATCGTATCAAATCACTCAGACCTCCAAACGCAAATTCCAACGGTCAGAACGTAGTACCACGTCTTCCGAACACGCTGTCCAAAAATCAGCACGATCCAACGGTGGATCGGACTCGAGAACCTTGCTGGTCGGCCCAGAAAGTAGCAGAAAATTCTGCACGAATTTCACTCTATTTCTCTTGAATTGTTCTTCCTTCCTTCTCTCTATTGCCTCCTATTTATAGGCAAGCAATTAGGGTTTCCTTTTCCATGTAGGATACTAACTACATGAGTTTTGGGCCTCCACTTATTTAATATAGGCCCAACAGTAACTCCATGGTCTAGTTCTGTTCCACATTCTCCTGTGAAGACGTCACTCGAGTAGAATTGAAAGTCAGCTCCACTGGCATCGATGGCTACTGAAATCGGTTGGTTTGCCACAGCCTTCATGAGGGCCGCTTCATTGTTTACAGGAACATTCTCGTAACCCTTGAGCTTAGCTATGTGTGATGCTTCCTTCTGCGTGTTACAAGTATTATCAGCTGCTGTGTAAGGGTAGTTAGCTTCAGTGGTTATGCCTTGGTTCTTGATGATGAACTCAAACCCGTCTTGCATTTCTCCTCCTGCACATCCTTGATCCACTCCCTTCACATCACAATCCACCAGTTCTTGCTCGGATAGCGAGATCAGTTTACCGGTACTTAATTGGGTGATTCCTTCGGTGGCTGCAATAACCGAGAAAGCCCAACAACTACCTGTTTTGATGTCTCACACACAAAATATCAGCAAATGTTGAGAATTGGATGCTATATATATATATATAAGGCACATATTTTGTTACATACCACATTGGCCTTGGTCCTTGATGGGAGTGACTGCTCCTTTTGTCCTCCAGTCAATGCTAGTCGGGACAACATCTACATTCTCGTACCTGAATGCAGATCCTGATTGCCTCTGAAGCCCTTTGTATCCATTTCTTGAAGCCCTGAACTCGTCGTTAGTTTGGTCTGCAAATGCATTGACACTTAGCTTGTACGTCTTGTCCCCTGCAGCGTTAAAGGACTCTATGAACTCAACATTGTCCCTAAATATCTTCAAGCGCATCTCCTTCTCTGCAGCATTCTTGTACACTCGTCCATGTTTAAGCATCCATTGCTCGTGCCTCTCAGAAATGGATCCCTCGTTGAGGATACGAGCTTTGACAAGGGGAGAGAACAGCACGAACACGAGGAAGAGAACTTGAATGCATGGTCATGGTAAAGGTTTTTTCTTATTGTATTTGTATCACAATGTACTGATTTGGTGTGAAGAAACAATGAAGCTCCTGTAGTTTATATAGGGGTTACTTACTGGTTAGTCATCTCCTCGATCCATAGAGTAACCGGCAAATGGGTATGATGTGGATGCCGTGTAAGTTGTTATTCTATGCACTCAAGAAATGTCAAAAAAAGAGTATGAACCTGTCTTGTTAGAGTCAACATTTGTCATATTTTATGAAAATCACAAACAATCATCAAACAGGCAAGTTCTTAGTTCAGACATTTTGATCGCACATTGAACATCTTTCACGGAACGTTACTCCCCATATCAAGATCAAGTTAATTTGCCGGTGACTCCACTGATCAACGCAATTTACTCCACAAAATATATGTACATCATGACGCGTGTACTCCAAGCTGTGTTACATATATTCCAAAATTTTAGGTTAATTACATTTTACTATATTTAGTTGGAGCCTTTTTACAAATTATTATACTTATTTAAAAAGATTTGTTCAGGGTCATTTAGTTACAATTTTTTTACAATTAGCTCATTTTTGTTAGATTTAATAAATGTTGCTGTTAAATTTTTTTTAAATGACGAAAATACCCTCTTTATCTATGTTCTATGTTGTTTCTTAGCTTTTTTGGATTTTAAAGATTTGGAGAAGATTTCTGACTTGAAGATCGGAATGATTCACTCATCGAGAGGCTGGACAAATTTAGAGAAACAAACAATTTAGGAAACAAATAATTGTTTCTGTGTGTGTTTTGATCTTATGAACATCACAAATAATGTTGGACCATCTCTCGGTTTGGGTCAAGAGACCGAATCAACGATGGCTCTCCGGCGATGCAAAGTCGAGCTTCGGCGACGGAAGACCGAGCACAACAGAAGTCGCCTGGGAACGCACGCGCAGGACCCATCGGCGACGGAAGACTGACCACCCTCGCCTCCAGAATCGATTCATCGCCGATTCGTACTCCGTTTTGCCCGTTTCATCAATTCGTCCTCGGGTAAGCTAATTAGCCACTACATCCTTCCCAGATTTGCCGATTCGTTCTCTGACAAGCTGATCTGGCTTCGTGGGGCTGCATAAAGAAGACCACAATTTTTATTTCTTTTCTGGTTCTCTGTATATTGGAGGAACGAGGGTTAGGAATAAAAGAGATCACCATGGGTTCCATTTCATGCAGCGGAAGTTATGTAACCATGGTGATAGAAAAATACGAAGATCTTAATGAAAAATTCAGCATGCTATCAACCTTTTCAAATCTGAAATTTACCTTTATAAGTCGATGAAAACACAATTTAGTGCTTCTCTATTAGGTCCACACAAGCACCACAACCAAAATGGTTTTCTCTCACACTTTTGCTATGAATGTTCTTGAGAATTTTTGACAAAAAAATGATGGAGGAAGAGGATGAATGGTTCGGCCAAGTGAGGGAGAGAATGAGGGGAAGTGGTTGCCAAATGGTTAGAGAAAAATGTGGAAGATATTTTGCAATTTTAATAATTAAAAATTGAATTTCAAATTAATAATTGCATATCTAACCCTCTTAAACTCCTATTTGCACTTTTCCCCATTCATCACTTAAATCCCTAAATGGGCTTTAAGTCCGTTTAACTAAAACCCAAATTAAACCCATTAAATTGAGTTCTAATTTCGGGTTAGACAAAACGGTTTAATTTCCTCGAATTGATTTCTTCAGCCGTCTAGTTAAAACCTTAGGCCAGAAAACTACCGAATCGTTTTCAATTTCCATCCATAGTTATTTGTCATGTATCGTGCTTAATGCGTGTGACCCTCTAGGCTCATGAACAGTTGGCAGACTGGTAAAATTACTATTTTACCCTTTCCATCATAAGTGGCCTCTAGCAAGACATTATGATTACCCAACGTTCGTGATTATCGATTATTCGACTTAACCTGTTATCGTACATGTCACTGTCCTTTTATCAAACCGATATCCAGATTGATCAATAGGCATAGAATCGTCATCCTAATTTATCAATCACTGTTTCTTGATATCTGAGATGACTGAAAATTGATACTAAGGTATCACCTGCACGGCCGTGCTATTCCTTCAGTCATACTCATCAAGTGGCCTAAACGGATATCTTTCTCATACCGAAGTATGAGTGATAAATCACTCAGACGCCTTTCGAGTTCACTAATGCAATAAATATCCAAGCCAATCAAAGCCGTTATAGTTACCATTTTACAGATAACGTTAGACTAGGTCAAATTTAGGTATTCGTTACATAGTGTACACAAAGACTCATTGGTCTTAGGATATAATGACAAGCTACGATATGTGAGTATCTCATGACTGGATCTATGCAGCATACTCACAATCGGATTGTCCGATATCATCGACCTGATGGTATCTATAATATAACTCCGACACGCACTTTGCCATGATCAATAGAGCATGATCACAAGGAGTTAGTCTCATACTGATCGCTTCAGAAGAAGCTTAGCTGATCAGGGACTTTATCGAATGCAATTCTTTCTGATCTATAGTTCTACTATAAGTGGTTACACACATTAAGACATAGATCGAATTACATTAGATATATTACTACAACACATTAGTAATATTATGCCTTTTAATATGTAGAAGAATGATGTCCGTTACAATATAGATTAAGGAATTACATTGGACTAGGACATAATCCTAATAAGGAACAGAAAGAGTTTTAGAAAAAAAAGTTTAGTTTCAAATTAATTAGTTTGTGAACCAAATCCAATATACAATCTGAATTTTCGCATTTAGATTGGGTCCAATATACTTCATAAATTAAGTTATTTGGGAGTTTCTTTAATTTACACACTTCTTTTCTAATTGCTTATTATTGCTACTTTAGACACTATCTTAAAAACTATATTAGGCTCGATCACCATATCTTAATTTTTACCCAAGATCTCAGATCTAATTTGAAACTGAAAAAACGTTCGATAAATGGAAAAGCCCAATTACCCAGAGGGGGTAGTTCCTTGATAATTGTGTATGTTAGTTGATACTAAAATGAAGAAATGGGGCGAAATTTAAAATTAAAAAAAATTCAAATTCAAAATAAAATGAAGAAATAGGGCACAATGGCATCCCTTTGAAAACTTAATGAATAGTCAAGAGTATTTTAGACATTTCCCGCTTTAATGAAATTTTTCATCCAAAATTTAACGGTGTTAGAGAAAATTGTAAAAAATAAGGAAAAGTTCCACTTAGGTACCCTGAAGAATACAGTTTTTGCACTTAACTAACTTGACTTTTCAATTTGGCTTGAGAGCCACCTGAAGTTGTATAAATTAGCAATTCTACAACGACGTTACCATTTTGAGGGAAATGGGGTCACGTGCCTATCACATGAGGGCTGTAATTTCATAAAATACCTGGATTTCCCTTCTTCATTATCGATTAATAAGCGATAAGAAATTGAAGAAGCAGTGAAGCGAGAGGACGATGTCGGGACAACGAGAGAGATGACCAATTGATCAAGGCAGAAGCAAGCGAGAGGACGATGTTGGGAGAACGAGAGAGAGGACAATGGCGGCTCCCCAAGTTTGGCGAATAACATAAGGACAAAAAAATTTCAAACTCAGAAACCCTAAAAAAATTTTAAATACAAACGTTGAATGACAACATCAATAATTTCATAAAATGAATATAAATCCTAATTTTTTTCAAACCCAGAAACCCTATTTTTTGAAATACAAGCGTTACTTACAACTTCCATTTTTCGAATCTCTGCAATACTCCAAGATGGTGAAAAACCTTCAACACTCGATCTGAATCGCAGCTTGCACTCCTCGTGCTTCACGTTCATATTGGTTCGCCTTCTCTGAGCTGGGAGTCGAAGAACACGAGTAAGAGTGAGAGTGATTGTGAGCTGACAATCGTGTCTGAAATGCCTTAGTATATGAGGGGTATTATCGTCTTTTCACCTACGAGTAACGTTGTCTGCCAGAGGTGCCAATTTATAGAGCCACAGGTGGCTCTCAAGCCAAATTGAAAAGTTGGGTCAGTTAAGTGCAAAACTTGTATTCTTCAAGGTACTTAGGTGAAATTTTCCCAAAAAACAATGTAATTTGGTATGGTAAATTGTAATTTTTTAAAATAGATATAGTAAATTGTAAATGACCTCCAACTAAATATATAAGGCGTAATTAACCCAAGAATTTACTTTCTTAGCTTGTAGTTGGAGCATCTTCCTTTGAGAAAAAGTGTAGATCATTTTTGACTGTGCACTTGAAATATGTTTGTAACAGTGTAGACTATGCTTGGGGATGCACTCCACTAGAAATCAGCATTCAAATAAAAATAAATAAAAACAAATGTCAGCCATTGGATGAAATCTAATCAATGGATATGGTTAATAACTAATTTTAGCTTAAATGTAATTCAATAAAGGGAAAATTCGTTATTCTTACCTCAAGAATTATGCGTTGCAACTGTCGAAGAACTTCCTGATTCCGCAGCAACTTCTCGAACAATCGATCGATCCATATTCATCAACTGGTCGGTCGGTCGATCGATCGATCGATATTCAACATTTGATTTTCACAATTTCAATTTTCTCCAATTCATTTATCGATATTCAACAACCGATCGTCGGAAATTGAATATACTCTGTCAATTGTGTGATTCTTCTCGGTTTTCTATTTTGATTGAGTAATCAATTGGTTAATTGCTCAATTTTTATGCCGATTTTGTGTGATTATCAAACAAGGAATCTGTCTTTGTCAATTGTTCTTCGTGATTTCTCAGAAATAGCAATTGACATTAGACTAAAACACATTTCTAACAGTAACTTTGAAACTATGAATTCATGAGAAAAGAACATTGAAATATTTCTTAGAGAGACCATTTCATTAAAATGAACACATATCAATTGTAACAAAACAATTGACATCAGGCTATTTACAGAATCTCTACACAAATAAGAGTTTTTTGAGGTCTGAAAAATGTTTCCAACTGTAAATGAGAGCCTATGTAACTATGAGTAGAAATTGACATAAGTCTAAAACACTTTTCTAACAGTAATTGAGAAACTATGAATCCTTGAGAAAAGAACACTAAAACATTTTTTAGAGAGACCATTTCATTAAAATAGGCACATATCAACATGACAAAACAATTGACATCAGGCTATCTACGAAATCTCCACACAAATAAGAGTTTTTTGAGGTCTGAAAAATGTTCCTAACAGTAAATGAGAACATATATAACCATGAGAAGCAATTGACATCAGTCTGAAACACCTTCCTAACAGTTGCTGAAAAACTATGAATCCATGAGAAGAGAACACTTAAACAGGTTTTGGAGAGACCAATTCACAAAAATGATCACATATCAAGAGAGAATCAAATGACAACAATCTATTTTACAATAATTCAACAGAAATTAGAGAGTTTGAGCTGTCTGAAACACTTTCCTAACAGTAACTGAGAACATACGTAACCATTAGAAAAGGACCATGAAACATGTTTTTAGAAGCCATTTCACCATTTTGAGCAGATATCAACTGAAGAAAGCAATTGACATCAGTTTATTTAAAAAAAAATAACACAATAACCAGAGAGTTTGAGTAGTGTGAAACATCTTTCTAACAGTAACTTTGAACATGTGGAAAGTGAACCTTATCGGGGAAAATGTGTAACAAGAGCTCCTGGGGTGTAACGAGTGGGTAGGGTTCCATACTATACCCTATAAGTGAAACCTGTTGGGGAAAAGGTGTAACAAGGGACTCCTGGGTTGTAACGAGGGGTCCCAGAGTGTAACAGGGACTCCCGAGGTGTAACGAGGGGCTGGGTTCCATACTATATCCTATAAGTGAACCCTTCCGAAGAAAAGGTGTAACAAGGGCTCCTAGGGTGTAACGAGGGGGTTGGGTTACATACTATATCTTATAAGTGAACCCTATCGGGAAAAAGGTGTAACGAGGGGTCCCGGGGTGTAACGAGGGGGCTGGGTTGCATACTATACCCTATAAGTGAACCGTGTCGGGGAAAAGGTGTAACGAGGGCTCCCGGGATGTAGTGAGGGGCTCACGGGGTGTAACGAGGGGTCCTAGGGTGTAAGGAGGGGGATGAGTTCCATATTATACCCTATAAGTGAACCCTGTCAAGGAAAAGATGTAATGAGGGTTCCTCGGGTGTAACGAGGGGACCGGGTTCCACATTATACCCTAGGTGGCAAGTGAATCCTGTCGGGGAAAAGGTGTAACGAGAGAACCGGGTTCCATACTATACTCTAGGGAAAAAGTGAAATCTGTCGAGAAAAATGTGTGACGAGGGTTCTCCGGATGTAACAAGAGGACCGAGTTTCATGCTATACCCTAGGGGGAAAGTGAACCATGTCGGGGAAAAGATGTCCCCCTAATTTAACGTGGGTTCCCCAGGTGTAACGAGGAGAAGTCTGAAAAATGTTCCTAACAGTTTGAGTGGTCTGAAACATCTTCCTAACAGTAATTGAGAAACTATAAATCCATGAGATAAGGTCACTGAAACAGGTTTTGCAAAGACCATTTCATGAAAATGAGCACATTAACAAAACAAAGCAAATGACATCAGTTTATTTATAGAAATTCCACAAAAATCAGAGAGTTTGAGTTCCCCGGGTGTAACGAGGAGAAGTCTGAAACATGTTCTTAACAATTTGAGTGGTCTGAAACATCTTCTTAACAGTAATTGAGAAACTATAAATCCATGAGCTAAGGCTACTGAAACAGGTTTTGGAGAGACTATTTCACCAAAATGAGCACATATCAACAAAACAAAGCAACTGACATCAGTTTATTTATAGAAATTCCACAAAAATCAGAGAGTTTGAGTGGTATGAAACATCTTTCTAACTGTAACTGAGAACCTATAAATTCATGAGAAAAGAACACTGAAACAGGTTTTGTATAGATCATTCACCAAAGTGAGAAATATCAACAGAAGAAAACAATTAACATCAGTCTATTTATAGAAATTCCACAAAAATCAGAGAGTTTAAGTTGTCTGAAGCATATTCCTAATAACAAGTGAGAACCTATAAATCCATGAGATAAGAACACTAAAACATGTTTTGGATACACCATGTCACCAAAATGAGCACATATCAACAGAGGAAAGCAACTGCCATCAGTCTATTTACAAAAAAATCACAAAAATCAGAAAGTTTGAGCAGTCTGAGACACCTTTCTAACAGTAACTGAGAACCTAAAAATTTATGAGAAAAGAACACTGAAACAAGTTTTGGAGAGACAATTTCAACGAATTGAGCAAATATCAGCAGAGAGAAGCAACTGACATTAATTTATGTTACAAAAATTTCACACAAATGAGAGAGTTTGAGTGGTATAAAACACGTTCCTGACAGTAACTAAGAACATATGAAGACGTCTAAATAACCGAGAACATATGAATACACGTTCTAATTAATTCTTTTTTGTACATATCAATAGAGAAACAATTGACACAAAGTTACTTACAAAGATTCCATACAAACCGGCAAATTTCATAAATTTGAAATACGTTCTAAAACAATTTGAGTGGTCTGAAACATCTTTCAAACAATTACTTAGTCTTCTTCTTCACATCACTATGCATCTTCTCACGCTTTCTCTTGTTTGCTATTTTTTTTTCCAGAACTTTTGTGGTACTGCATCTTCTCGATTTAGCTTTTTTGATTCGACTTCTTCGGTTCGTGCTCTTTGATTGGTGTTATTTGACTCATCTTGGTAGATTTGTGTTCTTCAATTTGTCCATGGCAATTTTTGTTTTTCAATTTGTATATGGCAATTCGTGTCCTTCGATTGTTGTTCTTCGATTCGTATTCTTCGATTTTTGTTCTTCGGTCTTCAATTGATGTTTGTCTACAGATGGAACCCAGAGACGAACATCAAACCCAGAGATTGAAGTCGGACGATACTTTATGCAATTGTAGAAGAAGACAACAAAATTACCTAATTACCCCCACTCACATGTTAAAAGACTAATAAAAAACACAACTTTGAGTTATTTATACTCAATACCACCGCTTCAATCTCCACCTTCGCTCATCTCATCTAACGGCTGAAATATGTTCCTATTTTTCTATTTGAAATGTAAGGTTTCCACTAAAATATCCCCTAAATTATATTCAAACATAGTGTCAAATTTAAGGCCTTCAGGTTATTTGGAGCAACAACACAAGTTGTTAGTTAAACAATTCTTGATTGTATATAGAATTTGACAACTTTCACATAACATTACCCCTCACATCATTATCATATTCATTTGGTGGTTACTCTACAATTTATTGTTACCCTCGACGATAAAATAAGAACAAGATTGGAGTTAAAATAGCAACAAGTAATTATTTGAAGTGGAACACAGGTGTGAATAATCAATCAATCCTTCCTATATATAACTATAACTAACATTGACGTTTGTTGCAGATCACTGTCTGGAAACGATCTTGAGAGGATGCGCTTCGGTGTTGAATACCCATTGATCGAGAGGGATGACAGACGCAGGCGAAAACATGAGGTAGAGATACTTCAGAGTCTCCGCCAGGAAGAAACTCTGCATCATATTGTCCTTCACGCCCGTACCCACCTGACACAAACACCCAAACCCAATGTTACGTTACATAAATCAACTATAATTTTATTATTACACTTGCTTACATCTTTGAGTCCAACGTATCCCGCCTCTACGCGAGATTGTTTCTCAAAAGCTTGAAAAATATCCCAACCCCACTCTTTGTATGTCTTGTTCCCAGTTATACGCCATAGGTAAAACAGTGATTCAACCGTCTCCGGCCTCAAGATGTTCCATGACGTACCAACACTCATATCCTGCAACATTTCATTTCATTTCTTTCAATACTAAAACAAACCAGTATGGTACTATATATCTGATTTTAGATTAGAACAACACAAATACCTCTCCAGCATAGAAGAAATAGTTTTCTCCCGCCAGTTTTGTCGGTGTTGACTGATAAAAGTTATAACAGGTCCATGCAAGCTACATTCAACCCAAAAACAGCTCATTCAAATTATATACTCCATAATACAAATTGGATGATCCGAACATAAAGTTCCCCGGCAATAACTGTAACTTGGATACCGGAAACATCCTTCTGGACGTGCAAATGTGTGAATCGACTGCAAGAAGATGGTCTTATCTGATCATTTGAAACAGCAAGAAGCTTATATTTTGAGACTTATTTTCTATTCTAGATTTTCTTCAAGAACCAATTAGCTCCGGGTTAAACATAACTTATTCAGGAACAATTGTAGAAACTGAGATTTTATTGTAACTTGCAATACCTAAACCAATTTATATTTATTGATCAATCCGTCTATCAGGTATGAAGTGTTAATAATTAAGACGATCCACTTGAAAATATCGATTCAACTATCATTTTATTTTTTTGAAAACATTTTATTTATTTGTATGAACAATACACATTTGTTACTTTCTATTTCATTTATGCAGGAATGCCAACTAATACTGATAACTTAAAAATCCATGTCCATGAAAATTGCAGCCAAAGTCTACTTGTAACAAATCTTTATTTGATACCTCTTCTGCTAGTGATAAAATATTTCCAGCTTCTGCGGGGCCATAACCAAGTGATCCTAAGGCCAGCATTCCAGGAGCAAAGCATGCCAATTCATCCATCTGCAGAAAGGAAGGCGATTAAATACCAAAACAAAAAAAAAAGATTTTCCTCTAGATTTGAGCACCACCTTATCAGACATAGAATCCCCAGTCTTCTCACATATGTAAGTAAATGAAGAAGGCGTTGATCTTCTAATCAAGCTTTGCAGACCTTTCATTGATGTTTCCCACATTTCTCTGTTTCAAAAACCAATTCCATGAGACATTAAGGAAATGAAAACCTTGCAAATGTAAAATCATGACATAGATTCAATCAATCCATTCTTGATTATCGTTGCCGCCTACGTGTTAAGTGGTTTAATGTAGTCCCCTTAGCCCTATCACAGATAGGCATTTAAATTCATGTGACTAAGAGAGATTGAAATGGGACTCCACAAAAGGTGTATCATCCTTATATGTTTTAACATCATACTTTAGTTCTAAGGCAACAATTAATACAGTAAGATTATAATAACTGCAGCACATAGGAAGCACAGGAAGCCTGGTTCCTATGCACCACACATCATTACACAACTCCATCAATATATTCTTGAAAAGAGTCCATATTTAATATTTATAATGCATTGCAAAGGATCTAAGCTCTAAAACCAAATCTGATAGCCAAAGCAACTTACCTATAATGCTTTACTGCTTCTGTCTTGTTTCCTTGTACCCAAACCTTAAGTAAGTATTCATAAAAGCTACACAAAGAGCAACAGTATGCAAATCAATAGTCAGGCATATTTGGACATGATGCAAATTTTCAACGGACAAACAATAAGGTTATATTCCTATTCAACGGACAGACAATAAGGTTAGACTCCTATTTTTACCACAAGGAGTCGAGTACAAATGCCATGACAACTTAAATACAAAGGAAGACTGACTGTGCCGTGTCGAATTCATGTGAAGGACAGATCAGGCAACAAAATAATTTGACAAACATGAAACACAATAGCTTTCATAGCTCAGGTTAAGCGGGAGGTCTGGAGTTCAACTCTCAATGAAAGCAGTATAATTGATTTTTGCCCAAATACTGATAATGGCATGATATGAGGATTTAGGCATCAGCACATATAAAATACCAGTCTGAGATTGTCCTTTTCCGTGAGCAAGCAATTTCACAACCAAGAAGGATGTGAATTTAAGAACAATTTACATGATGTCATAGCAGAATACCTATCACCCATGGCACCAAATGTTATTGTTGAGTGTGATGTTGTTCCAGTGTCTGGGTTAATATATATAGGAAGCAGACCATCAGTAGGGAAGGTTTTATGAAGCTCACTGATAACATTTTCCACCTGCAACATTAAAAAAACAAAACAACAATTTACAGGATGCATGCATACATATATACAGATATTTAAGACCTTTTATTTTTCACATTAATGACAAAAAGAATACCTTTAGTTGGTACTTAGGGTCTTTTGTCCTTTGAGACAAGGCAATAAATTCAAGCTGCTCTGTTCCGGAATCTGCCAAGATACTCTTTCCCTAGAAGCCGAGAAGAGAGAACATGCAAATTAGCATCTTAAGCAAACAAGAATATATATTGGTCTTCGAGAACTTACTCCAGTCCATCTAAAGTTATGTGCATTCCCATGTAACAAGTTAATCCTGTTATAGGGAATTCCAGAAGGCGTGTCCCATGCAGGCAGCAACCTATCTGCAATATCCTTGGCCTTTACAAGGAAGACTTCGTCACCAGAGAGATCATATGCACTAAGAAGTCCTCCTACGACTCTGATTTACAACAGGGAAGACAAGATAATAAGCAATATATTGCATGAGTTTTCCAAGAAGAGAGAAACCATATTGCTAATTAAAATATAAGATTAAACCTTCTAGAGAAACCTTATGGTTGTTTCAAACACACTAGCATCGTAATTCTTGTTGAAAGTCAATGAGTTTGCAACCCACCTGCAAAGCAACTCAAGGTTAACCACTTATCAGGATACATTGTTATTCCTACTTCACGAAACCCTTTCATCGATGAATAAAAGGCATATATACATAGACAAACTGATGGAAATAGCAAAACAAACTCACTCTCTAGCTCTTTGGAACTGCTCATCCAGACCCATTATGAATAAAGTATCAAGAGAATCCACTAGAGTGGCTCCAAGACCTCCAAAGCTATTGATACCATTCTTGGTCTGTGGCTGTTTAGAATGTGGACCAACTTATTAGTTGCTCAATTCAGATGCATGCAATATGGATGAAGAAAATACATTAAGAAATAGAAAATACATACATTCTGAACCAAAATATGTAAATTAAAATATGCAGAAAGCAAGAAACAGTAGACTATTAAAATATTTCAAAACAAAAATTGATACCCAAACTCAAAGGGAAATGGAAACTTGACGCTTATATCTACAAAGGAAATCAAACAAATTGGACGGTGCATTCACTGTTTGCCATTAACACAGTGGCATAGAAAGCACTAAAAACATGAATGAGATCATAAGCATGAGCCATAAGATAGCAGAAACAATATAAGCTATTCATCCTCCAAAGTCTGCAAATAATATATGATAGTTGGTAGTATCAATACAGCATTTGGATCAGCTTTAGTTTTATATGGGCATCAGCAGGATTAATAGAGTAGTTATAACCAACACAAGTTGTCATCTTTATTTAATTCAAACTCAGGACCTGACATATGTAAAGTGAGCTCCTTACCACTTGGCAGGCAGACACATAAATGTTTCAAATCTGCTAAGGAACCCACTAATTTTAAGTTCTTATGACTACTTATGTAGGACAATCCCAATTAGGTTCTTAATTATATTAGATTTTGGATAGCTTTAGGTTTTCCTAATTAGAGTTAAGTTAGGAAACCTAACTTAATAGGAAAACTAAAGCTATCCAAAATCTAATATAATTAAGAATTCTAATTGGGATTGTCCTACATCAACTACCAAGCCTGATTCTTATGCAAACATCGAAGAAATCTATAAGTTCATCATTGGTGTACCCTAAAATGAGAAACTTGGTTGTACATTCACTTTATGAAAGTAACACATAATTATATTAGACACCCAACGCCAAAGCATGAATCACGACACTTTAGCTGACAAACCTGAAGCTCATCTTGGCCCCAAGCATACTTCTCATAAGAAGTCCAAGCATGCAGCATAGCATCTCTCACTTTCCCTCTTCTTTCAATGTCAAGAGGATCATCCACCCTCGTCCTGTTGAATGCACCAATATCATCCCTAATTCCAATGCTTATGCCTTGTCGTCTTAGATGATTCTTCATACCTTCTAGCTGCATGTACACAATCATACATCCAAATTCATTCAGCTAAGCTACCCACTCAACTAAAATACATGAAACAATTATGCATAATATAATTGGAATTATAATGGAGTTTACCTGATCTTCCAAGTTCATAAGCTCTTCATTCAATGTAGAAATCTCAGCCTTAGCAAAAAAAACAAAATCCAGTGATTAACTCTAGCATACATTTCCAGCAAAAGAACACCCACACAAGCTAATATGGAGTCACCCATTTAACAATTTTTTTTCTTGAAAATTAATTTCCCATTCAATAGACAAGAGTTGAGAAAAACAAAACTTGATACCACCCATTTGGTTCTCTTGAGTAAACAAGAAAAACCCAGAAAGCAGTTTTCCGTACCTGGTGTTCCCTGGCGAGGGTAAATCGGTCCAAGACGAGGCAGGTTATGGAGAGAAATGCAAAGAACAAAAGAGCAAGCCTTTTGGGCCTCCTCAAGTAATATCTTGGGTGGAGGTACCGCCACGAGCTGGACGATGATGAAGATACTGCTTTAACCTTAGCCATGTCAGAACAAATCACTCAACTTGAGATCAAATCATTAGCTTGCTGTGAATCTATGAAGATCTAAGCTCAAGAAGAGGAGAGGAGAGGCTTATCATCAACAGAAGCGACTTAAACACAGAGAAAACTAAAGTCAGTCAACTTTCTTAAATCTCAGTCAACTTCACTACAACTAACTTACCTTTCCCCCTTCCCTTAGAATTCCATATTTTCCGTGAGATAACTTCAGAAAATACCCTTTAAAATAAGATAAATCTTATATATCATTGAGGTAATGCCAGTTGACTACGCTCAATTATGTCACGCTTCAAATTTAATATATCAACTTTCAAATTTTCAGTTGAGATACTCAAAGATTAAATAAGCGACATTTAGCCCAACGTCTGTTAAATCTAACTGATTTGGTATGTCAAAAAGCCTAAAATGCTCTCAGTAATTTTGGTTTGTTAAACTAGTCTGGTTGGTTCAATTGATATGATTATGAAATGACTATTTTATCCCTAATAGAATACCCAATTTAACTAATAAATTGAAGACAAATCTGACTTTTCACTAACACAAATAATAATTATAATTCTTTAATATTTAAATATACAATATTATTATTAATCATATTATTAATCATTAATTAATTATTAATTATCTTAATCAAACCTTAATTAACCTGATCCACTTTAGACCGCCACTCCCTCTCCGGTCGCATGCTCAGCCTTCGCCGCCGCCACCCTACCGTCGCTGCCCTTCGGTACAAGCCGAACCAGATGCGAGGAATCGTGTGGCTGGACCACCCGGTGAGGACCAAAGACGCGAACCTCTCGAGATGAACCCAGATCCGCCGGAGGACCGGATCCGGCGAGCTTTCGAGAACCCATATCCGCCGCCGCGAGGGAGGTGGGAGGCGTCTGAGGGTCGTCGCGACGGAGGGTTTTCGGGTACTATCTGCTTCTGGGATCGAGGAACGCGAACCGTCGTGACGGCCAGATATGGTGGTCGCCACCAGATCGAACCGTCGTGACGACCAGATCTGCTGGTCCGCTCCTCTCCGGACCAGGAAACCGCCTACGACCCGGACCAGGAAACCGCCTACGACGCCGTCGGCAAAGTCCACATCATCGGAATCGACGAGCCCGATTTGAACAGATCGAACCGTCGCGACGGCCAGATCTGGTGAAGCTTCCGCCGGATCCTTGCTGGTCTTGACGGTCGAGGTGGCCGCAACCTCGCCGGAGGTTGCTCGCAGCGCGGCTGCCGGAGACGGAGAGACGCGACCCAACGAGGCGAGTTTGATTATTTTTCATCAATAATTCATTATTTTGTTCAGTAATCAGTAAACATGCAATCAAGTCTGTGAAATTTTCAAATTTTCGCTCCCGATATTGCTGCTGCATGACTATATTATATGGGTAAAATGTGGAGAATGTTTTCTCAAGCATCATGTCATCAGTTATTTTGTCTCCACACATACGGAGCATGGATACAATTCTAAACACAGCGGAATTGTATTCATTGATGGTCTTAAAATCTTGCAGTTTTAGATTAGACCACTCATGTAATGCTTGAAGGTAAGGTTATAGCCTTCATATGCTCGAATCTTTCTTTTAAACTATTCCACAAATCAAGCGGATCTTGAAAATCCAATTATTCGGCTCGTAAACCAAAATCTATATGATGACGTATAAAGATGATGGCTTTTGCTTTGTTCTGCATAGACTCTTGGTTGTCTTCTACAATCACTTCCCCAAGATTCATAGATTTTAGGTGAAGAGTTGTTTCTAGTGCCCATTCAAAGTAATTCTTCCCATCGAGGCCGAGGGCAACATATTGGCACCTTACCAGGTTCGAAATCCTGAAAAATTTAACCGCAATAATACAATAAAAATATGTCGAAAATATTTATTCAAAAATATGACATATTTTGCGTATATTTAGAACTGTCGGTTCTAATTTTTAAAACTCCAAATTTTAGTCCCGATATCTCATAATGTAGTTTGAGATTTATATTTTGATTCGGAACTTCGGGTTCCGTAAATTTTAATTGTAAACTTCTGGTTTACATGAACGTTAGGTTCATCTACTTTCTTTTCCGGCAATTTTAGAATTTCGAGTTCAATATGTCTTTAGTTTTATAAACTTCGGGTTACAAAACATTATATACATATATATAACACATATAATAATAACATGTAAATTTCTTATGTGAAAGATCAAATTCAAGATTGACGATTACAGAGCATACTTATAAATATAAATATAGTAAACATAAATAAATTTACGAAATAAACATAAATGCAATAAATAAACATAAATTATTTAGTAATTAGAAATAAAGAAAAATAAATAAATTATGTAGTTAAGTTAATCGTGCCGATAACGTATTATGTAAAATATGTTAATTGTGGGGTTTAAAATACCACCAACATTAATTATTGAGCAAAGAATTTAATTGAGCATTACTTAATGAAATGTAGAAGACAGGAGCTGGAGATGAAATTTTGAGTGTGTTTTCTTACTACCCATTCAAGACTCACACAATCATTATTTATAGAAAAAAAAGAGAAGCAAGTCTTGGCCATGTGGCCATTCCCTCGTACCTCACACAAATGAGCAAACCACCCCCGTACACCACACAAATGAGCAAACCATTACATGTGTGGTCATGTTGGAACATGTGTTATGGTGGGGTCCACTCACATATTTCTTACAACATATACCCATTATTAACATTAATAGACGAAGCTATAATCCAAAATCAAATCTCAAAGTTGGATTACTGATTCAGTTAAGCAGCCGTAGCAGAATGTTGAGTATAAGAATTGGGAGAAAGTTGTTGAGCAAGAACACTATAAAGCAAAAACAATTTTTTTTATCGAACTCCGTACCATAGGGAAAAGCTCTTCCACGACTGAAATCCACAAAGAACCTCTACATAATTGAGTAAATAACCAAATCGAACAATTTTAGGTCCAAAGAGAAAAGTTTGAAATTGGGCGACAAATGGAATTTTCCAAGAAAAAATTGAGACTGAAATAAAATTGACCTATAATCAACACAGCCCAGCTCCCGAAATAATCTAAACACCACAAATATGAAGCATTTTTGCTGTGTGCATCAAACACCAAACTTGAGAAGAACCTCTGTTGGCAAGAGAAGAAGCCCGAGAAGCTATTTCCCATGACAAGTCCCAAAATATTCCAGAAAGTATTGGAGGAAACAAGAAAGAGAGAGAGAGAGACGATAGAGGCCTAAGAGAGAGAAAGTGGTGGAGGAGGAGAGAGGAGAGAGAATCAGAAGAGGAGGGTCAAAATGGAATGGTTTGAAATTTTAAATTATATTCAAGGGTATTTAAGTCATTTTAACATCAATTTTAACTGAATCTAACGGAAGTTAACAAAAAACAGAAAGTGAGACAAATTGTCAAATTAGGAGAGTGCAGCTGAGAAAAATAATTTTAGGAGGTGATATGTGAGATTTAGCTGATTTTAGGGGGTATTTTATGAAATTATCCATTTTTCTTTAAAATAAATTACTTAGCCTTTTTTATATTTGCCTTTAAAATTCATATTTTTGTAAGTCACCAATTTCTTTTGATTATCTTACACGACGGGGGAGTGTAGAAAGAGCGAATTTTTGGGAGCTCGGAAGTTAATTGCGTTAGTGTACTATATGGAAAAAATATAAATTTTAAGAGAGCTTGCAAAATAAATAAAAATGGTATGTAAACTTATGCGCAAAATGTGTTTCATCATGTGTGTCTATCTATAATTATTCTTAAGTTTTAGTTTTCTCACATTATCCAATTTCAATATTTTTCAATTACAAATAGCAAAAGTGTCTTAATTTCACTTTCAAAATTTTATAATCATGTTATTTCTTACATGCTTCCATTAACACTTCAAATGGTCTTGAGGTTTCCTAAAGAAATACAGGTGAATACATATTTTTTTTAAACACCAAGTTTTGTGGCAACTTTGACGGACTAAACAACCTTCAAATTTTACAAAACTTAACATTTTAGAAGGATATGCAAGTCACTTATAATCATTGTGAAAACTCTAAAATTATTTGAAGTTTGTAATGGTGTGAACATAAACTATTTTCATTGGCAAATAAATTAAAAGGAAAATAAGGCTTTAATATATAAGTATGATATGTTTTCACACAACTACCCATAACTATAAAATTGGTTTCTATGGTACTGTAACTATTTCTGGATTACAATGACACTTTCTACTACTGAGGTCGAGTACATGACCTGAGCTTGTAATTGTGGATTTGCAGTGTGACAGTCACAGTAGAATACATTTAGATAAGAATTAGGTTCACCATGATCGCACCAAACATATTTATATTACAATTCACATTGCGCGGAAAGTTATAGAGGCATGTGATAATTCTCCATTGAATGGGCACACATATTAAAATTCGACATACATGTTGACCAAGGTGGTAATAGGTACATTGCATAGACTTGCTTCATATTAGTTCGTGATGTGCCCAACTCTATGGTGCGGTGTTGGGGTGAGGTGAAAACTTAACCCGGTATCTTGAACCACCAAGGCTTGACCTCGGTTTTGAGTATGTAGGTAAACATAGTATAATGGTTCACCATGTTTGTTCTACATATCTTTGATGTGCACAGTGTGTTGGAGTTCGTCAAAAAATTTAAAGTTTATCAAATAATGGAAGAGGCGAAGAATGGAGAATCGTAGAGGCTAAGGCCCAAGTTTTGGGGCCCAATTCTCTTGGCCCATTAGGGAAACAAATTAAACAAAAGGCAATAAGGTGCAATCGGAACCAACCAAACCAGATTGTTTGAAAAAATAACTGAACCTATCAATTTTGGTTGGTACGGTTCTCAAATACACGGACAAAAGAGGTGAGTTGGTTGCGGTTTAATATTTCTTAACCGTCAGTTAACCGAACCGAAACGAACCAACCCTACTTAAAGTCTCAAACCGTCTGCCCAAGCCCAATTATTGAACAATCCTAGCCCAATACTAGTGCAAGCTATTTTGCTTCAGCACAATTCGCTTACAATTCACTCGCTTCATATTATATGTAGTCCCTAAATTAAAATGTCAAAACTGAATAGAAGCCTAGCCGGTGTTACATTGTATTCTCTAGAATCGGCGCCGCAAAGTCCCCGGATCATATTCTCCATAACTCAACTTTAACCGGCACCACAAATCGTATTCTCTATCATCTATAGTCCACCAGCTCTTGCCTCCACCCAATTTTCTCCATAAATCAATTTCTTTCTATTTCATTTTATCACTCGGTGGGTATCTCTGAAATTTGATTTTGTAAATGTTTACCTTTTCTACTATGATGAAAATTTTAGTTGGGTTTGTTTTTATCTTTGAATCAGTTCTAGTCGAGACAAACTGATAACTGGACCGAACTTTTCTGAATCGATTTGGTTCACTCTCTCCAAGAACCGAACCTGGTCGGATCGAGTATGTCAAAATATCATTAGCAATGACATTAGGTTGTAGTATGATAAAATTATGCATTGGAAAAGTAAATATAACATTGTTTGCTTGCACCTTCAATACAAGTGTGATAATATAACATTGCTAGCTTGCACCTTCAATACAAGTATGATAATGTATAAAAACCTAATTACTTGTGAAATGATTCCGACAGGTCCAACATGGATTAGACACTCTTGCAAGTTCCGACCATCTCATTCTCAATCAGATTCAAATAGCCTGCGCACACCAACCGGACAGCTCCCACAACATCCTTGGAAACCCTTACACACCCACACATGCACAAGTCATATTCAAACACGCAAAACTTATCCTGGATCAGAACGCTTGTTCTTCTCCAACGAGACCTCAATCTGAAACATCAAATTCAACTACAGTCAAATGTTTGTAAATATGTGTTTCAGCTATATGGTATTGCTAGATGACAAATAGAAAATCACATAAAAATTCAATAGTTACTGTTGTTACGTTTGTTATTAGCTTATTTTTTAGGCGATACGAAAGATGTCGAGAATGTGGTCAGGAAAGATGTCAAGCGTTTAGTCTCAACATTTTTCGTGACATTTGTGGATTGCAGCATTGAAAAGTTTCCTTAAATAGGAGACATATTGTGATTGGAAAGATTCAGCTGTGTACAAGGCTTTTGGTAAGTTTTGATTGAGTCATGATTCTGGAAAGCTTCATGCCGTGATAGAGACTCTGAAAAAATATCGGCGTTAAGGATTTGGGAAACCTAAATCGACTAGGATTATGGTAACCCTAATGTAGTCCGGAATTAGTTTTGCAGGTGCTATAAAAGCTGAGGCTCCACTCTTAGCAGCGAGCGACTACTTGTAGTTTCTTCGGTGAAATACACAGAGCTCTTAGACGTGAGGGACTGGCGGGCTGAGAGGCTGTGTGTTCCACGAAAAATGTTTGTGTATCACTACCAGAATCAGAAGATCAAGTGTGAGTGATTGAGGGTTTCTTGTGAATGCGTGATTGAATTTTCACGTACAAGTGCATAACATGGACTTGTTGCATCCGGGCAGTGTGAGTGCTCGTAGAGTGAAATCAAGATAGAGTCTTGGATTCGGGGGGAGTCCCTAAGATAGATTTGCACTAGTAATAGTAGCATAGGGTATTGATATGTGTGATGATCATGTATACTTGTATGTTTTAACTCATTACCATATATTGAAATATTTCCACTGGCCGAGGACCCCCAAACGTAGGTGAGATTGCACCGAACTGGGTAGACAATCTTGTGTGTTGCTGTTTGCTATTTACTGTTTTATATTGTGGTTGTAAAAATTTGTTTGCTGATAAGTTGTTAAGAATATTATCTCAATATTGTTCTTGACATCTTATCTAACTAAATAAATCAGAGTTTCAATTACAAACAGTTGGTAATTATATAAATGATTTACAATCCTTGAAATTAACAACATTCAGTAGCAAGTGCTGAAAATAATTTATCCATTTGAGAGATGTTTCTTTATTAAGTTGCTAACCTACAACTTCTCTGGCCAAAAGAAGAGAATCTAGACCTTGTAGCAAGCACCAGATGTTGTAAAAGAGCAATTATCTTATCAGTAAGAGTAAAATCATTGTAGTTCAAACATACCCATTACACTTTCACTTGATTAAAAATTACAACCCATCAAATAGTCATTTTATAAAGGGAAAAGGTGGGAACCTAACAAAACTGCATGACATAGATAGAAACAAAATGGATAATTTAGGAACTACTTATTCATCAACCTAACTCAATGGTCCAGCTACAAGCACAGTGCTACCCAAATGCCATATAAGAAATGCTCTGCCTCGTACTCTTTCAATGTAGTAAATTGACATCTATTATACACCTTTTGCCTCTTCTCCATTAATGTATATCGCAATATTCTCAAGTTATTAAGGGCACCGTGAAAGAATATCGCTTACCAAAGGCCACAAAAAATGATGATGATTAAAAAACATCAGTTTTGCAGCACTTGGTGGATTTCACGCATCAGCAACTTTGAGTTATAACTATCATGAATTATATAAGTTGAACGAGGATAGAGTTTCTGGACAACTCCCTTGCTGGCTAGACAAGGTTCCACCAGAAATCAGATCTCGGTATAATCTAAATAGTAGACTGCATCTTTTAGGAGTCCAAACATAAAAATTCATAATTTCCATCAAACCTTGAGCTTGAGGAATAAGGGAATATATTTCCAAGGATAAGCTCTGCTCATATCTCCCCTTAAGAAGGGGCACTTTACTTCCCCTACAATGGAAAAATGATTATTAGTGAGACCAACAAATGAAGAAGGTGTTACACATAAATAAAAACAAAACAAAAAAAACATAATATAGGACATTTAGGATGCCACACTTTCCACCATTAAACAAGAAACTATTTGGGTTCCGTGTGCCAGAGGCGGTAAAGTGAGAGATGACATGATAAATTTCTAGTAGTCCAATTTTTTATTGTTCTTGAGAGCGGCCCTAAAATTCTTAAGCCTTAAGCAAAAATTCATACTAGACATTCTTATTCAAAATTTTACAACCATCCAGTTTTTTTTAAAAGTCATCCAAAAAAATCTTTTTTTTCTCAAAAACTCATCATTTAGTTTTGTTACGTAATTGTATATGTTTGAGACATATTTTGTCTAGAGACCTTAAGTAGTGGCTTTACTTAATAGTAGAGACATCCCTGTCAAAAACAATAGATTAAATGGTAATGAAAAGGAATAGAAACTTGTAGGTGTAGGTTAGCTAGGGCTTGGAGACGAGACAACAAGATGTTGTTGCTTCTCGAGAGTAGCGACGCCATAAGAAGGAGCTTAAGTCGCCGCGGTTCGGGCAGGCGTGGGCTTAGGCTTGGGCGGTCGGCGCGCTTATTTCTCAACATTTTAACTTTGTTTTGGGGCTATATTTGAACCTAATACGACACTCTCGGATTTCCCCAAACCAGACTGGATGTTTTAGGTTATTTCATGGGCCTCAAAATTAATTATCTATTTGTTTTTAGTAAAATTCCACGTATGTCCCCTGAATCATCTTGAATTTTAACTTAACTCACTCGAAAGATTAAGGTATTTTGGGAACTCCCTAAATTTACATAACGTCTCACTTAGGCTCGACGCATTATAAATTTGAGGAAAATGGTGTCACGTGTCCATCAAGTGCGTGCTATATTTTCAAAACGACAAGCCACGAGCGCTAATTTACCTTCTCGTCAGCGCATCTGAAACCCTGACTGGCTCCAGTATCTCCAACGTAAAATGACAAAATTCACCAGTTCCTGATTAGATTCGGCCTTGTCCGCGCATCTGTGAGTCACCAGACAAAACCTTCCCGAACTGTAACTTCGAGCAACCCCACTGACACCACCAACCAACACCAACCCATTATTACCGAACTCGATCTCCCATCTCTAACAACTCATCAACTAAAAATTTATTCGCGTCGGCACCCTCACCTATGTTAACTTATAATATTAATACGTTGATCGGTGAATTAATCAAAGAAATAATGGTTGAGCTGAGAATTGGAGAAGCTAAGAAAAGAGATAGAGAAGAAAACAAATTTTAATTATTTTGAAATTGTCAGTAAAGAAATTGTTTTCCAAATTAACAATCTATCATGATTTTGTTCCAAAAAGAAAAATGCCAGCGGTTGTAAATTAAATATGGCCACCACCATTGTGTTGTCCTATCCATCAAGTCTCTTCCCTTATTTCATGGATTGATAGAGTGTAGTAATAAGTAATTTTCCATGCAAGAGGACATGTGTCCATGCATGGCCATACCATTTTTCCCTATAAAAGGGCACCCTATAAGTCTTCAAAGTTGCACCAAAAATTCATCACCCGAGACTCTTTTCTCCTCCTCCAATTACTAAATAATTTTCCCACACACTTCTCATCCACTTAAAGTCTTGCTCAAATAATTAATGTTGGTGACATCTTAACCCACAATTAACAACATTTCTACAACACGTTATCAGCACGATTAAATTAATTATCCTAATTTTTTTTCCTTCTCCCTAACTACTAACAAATTTATGTTTATTGCATTTATATTTATTACATTTATGTTTATTTCGTATATTTGTTGATGCCTATTATATTGGTAATTTTTTTTAAGTATGCTCTGTGATCGCCAATCTTAAATTGGATCTTTCACATCAGAAATTTATGTGTTATCATTTTACGTGTTTTATATTTATGTATAATGTTTTGTAACCCGAAGCTTACAAAACTAAAGGCATTTTGAGCCCGAAGTTCTAAAATTGCCGGGAAAGAAATTTGTTGAACCGGACGTTCATGTAAACAAGAAGTTTACGATTTCTAAAATTTACAGAACCCGAAGTTCCGAATCAAAATTTAAATCTCGAACTAAATTATCAGAAACCGTAAACTTGAAGTTTTAAAAGTTAGAACCATGAGTTCTAAGTATCCGCAAAATATGTCATATTTTGGATAAATATTTTGGGACATATTTTAATTGTGTTATTACGGTTAAATTTTTCAGGATGTCAAACCTAGTAAAGTGTCAATATGTAGCTCTCAGTCTCGATGGGAAGAATTACTTTGAATGGACCCTGGAAACTACTCTCCACCTAAGATCTATTAATCTTGGAGAAGTTATTGTAGACGACAACCAAGAGTCCATGCAGAACAAAGAAAAGGCCATCATTTTCATACGCCATCATATTGACTCCGGTCTACGAGCCGAATACTTGGATATTCAAGATCCACTTGATCTGTGGAAGAGGTTAAAAGAAAGATTCGAGCAGATGAAGGCTATTGCCTTACCTCAGGCATTACATGAGTGGTCTAATCTTAGACTGCAAGATTTCAAGACCATTAATGAATACAATTTCGCTGTATTTAGAATTGTATCCATGCTCCATATGTGTGGAGACAAAATAACTGATGATATGATGCTTGAAAAAACATTTTCCACATTTCACTTTCACCCATCTAATATGCTCCTACAATAGCAATATCGGGAGTGGAAATTTGAAAAGTTCACAGACTTGATTGCATGTTTACTGATTGCCGAACAGAATAATGAGTTGTTGATGAAAAACCATCAAACTCGCCCAGTTGGTAGTTCACCATTCCCTGAAGTGAATGTGACAAATCATGAAAATTATCCTCTTTTTGGGAGAGGCCAAGGCTCTAGTCGAGGTCGTGGTCGTGGTCGTGGTTGTGGTCGCGGTCGCGGCCGTGGACGCAATAATTTTCACCCTCGTGGGAGAAATAACAAAATGCTTCACCAGAAATGGAACAAATTTGAAAGGCGTGATAAAGGAAAAGGCCCACAAACTCAGACTCCAAAATGTAGTGAATATGAATGTTTCAAGTGTCGTGTGAAAGGACACTGGGCACGTACCTGTCATACTCCTAAGCATTTGGTGGCGCTGTATCAAGCATCAGTTAAGGGAAAAGATAAGATCGTAGAGACAAACTTTATGGATAACTCGGATCCTGCAGATCTGACAAATTTAAATGTCTCCGACTTCTTTGCAGATGACAGTGGAAATGTTTGAAACTTGATTGATGATGATGTAGCATGAATCGTTGTTGAATGATCTTATGATTGTAATATATTATGCTTTATCTTATGTAACTTCTTCGATTGTTTTTAATCTAATGTTATGTTCTTTTTTTTCTTTTAAGGAAGGATATGCATTTCAGAAATGAATCATCGGTTGACAAAAAGGAAATGATGTGTGTATTGTTGATTCTGCTACTACCCATACAATTCTTAAAGAAAGGAAATACTTTTCATCTCTAACATTGGTTGGGGCAAATGTTAACACCATTACGGGTTCTGCAAATATTATAGAAGGCTCCGGAAGAGCTTCCATATTGTTAAGAAATGACATCCGATTAGAAATTCATAATGCTTTATATGCTAGTAGATCCCAAAGAAATCTACTTAGCTTTAAGAATATCCGCAGCAATGGATATCATATAGAGACCACAAGCGAAAATGAAAATGAGTTTCTATATATCACTTCTAATGATTGTGGTGAAAAGCGTGTACTAGAAAAATTACATGTTCTATCATTAGGGTTGTATTTTACAACAATAAGAACAGTTGAGGCCTACGCAATATTGAACCAGAAGTTCAATAATCCAAATATTTTTATTCTTTGGCATAATCGTATTGCTCATCCCAGATCAACAATGATGCATAAGATTGTTGAAAATTCACGCGGAAATTCATTAAAAACCAGAAGCTTTTCCAGTCCAATGAGATAATTTGTACCGCTTGTTCACAAGGAAAATTAGTAGTCCGGCCTGTTGGGATTTTGTGCCCTAGCACAATGTATTTTCAATCTACTCATATAATAAGATTATTAGTTGAAATAAAATCGGCATTCATATTACTAAAGTGTTGTAGTAATATCTTAAATATGATTTGATTTGTATCATTGATGTGTCAACACATAATAGTAGACCTACAAATCAGATAAAATCTAACTTAAGCAGTCCCCGATTAGAATAGCTTCATAAGAAGCGATCGGTATGAGGCTAACTCTAAATGATCACGCTCTACTGATCATGGCCAGAAGGGGACCAGAGTTAGGTCATAGTATCACCAGTCAGGGGTGATATAGGACGACCCGATCGTGAGTATGTCACATAGACACAGTCATGAACATACTCATATGTCGGCACATGAAATCACATCCTCAGACAGAAGGACCATTGAGGTCAATATGTAATGAGTGACGAGTTTGACTCAGTCTAACGTCTCCTGTAATAGGGTTACAATAACGACTGTGATTGGCTCGATCACAAGTTACATAAGTTGACTCAATGGATCGCTAAAGGATTTATCCCTCATACGGACGTGTGAGCAGATATCAGTTTAGGCCACTTGATGAGTGCAACTGAAATACAATAGCATGACCATGCAGTCGATACGTAGTATCAGTTATAATTCAGTTAACTCAGAATCAAGAAACATGACAATAGAACGAGGATGACTTGTCTATGCCTCGTGGTTGTCAAAGATATCAAGAGGATAAAAGTATAGATTCATGTACGACAAGGTTAAGTCGAAATCTCGATAATCACAAGCGTTGGGTAATCACGATGTCTTGCTAGAGGCCACTCATGATGGAAAGGGTAAAATGGTAATTTTACCAGTCCGCCGACGTGTCGTGAGCCTAGAGGGTCACACACTAAAGGTTGAGTAAAACGGATGGAATCATATGGAGGAATCATGAGAGAGACAAAATCCGGTTTTGGATTAAACCGGATTAGACCGATTTCGGTTTAGGATTAAACCGGAATCAAGAACGGTTTAGCAGGACTAATTAATTATAATCTAATTAAATATATTTAATTAAATTAGCTAAACTGGGCCTAGCCAGAATGAGCTTCTCTACACAATTAATTAAAAGCTTTGGGCTTTAAGCCCATTAAGGCCTTTAATTAATTAAAGTCCAATTAAGGATTATAAAAGGGTAATTTTCAGATTTGAAAATTAAGTGATTTATTTTACAAACCCTAGCTTTGGGCTTTAAGCCCATTAAGGCTTTTAATTAATTAAAGTCCAATTAAGGATTATAAAAGGGTAATTTTCAGATTTGAAAATTAAGTGATTTATTTTACAAACCCTAGCCGTCACTCTCTCTCTCCCCTAGCCGAATTCGGCCAGCTCCCCTCCTCCCCGCTCCGTCCGTTTTGCTTGCTTCGATCTTCTAGTAAGGATCGTTGTGAGTATCCCCGGATTGCTCTTCCTGTGTGGACGATCTTTAGAGGTTACTGAATCCTATTTAGTAACAAGGATATTTTGATTCAAGGTAATTTATTGAATTTATTCTAGTCTAGATCTCATGATCATGCAAGATCCGTATTAAAACATGAAACTTTGAGGTTAATTTCTTGTATGGGCATGAATTAATTGTCTGGAACCCTCAAATAATTCCTTCAGTGGTATCAGAGGCTGGTTATGCATGATTTTGTATTCGAGCATGATAGGCTAGATTTAATTTTTTGCAATTTAATTCGGTATTGTGAATTGGAAAATTGCAAACTTTATGATTTTGGTTAATGAATTAATTGTTGGAATTTTTTTAATGTTGCTGAAAACTAAATTGATCAAGTAAGATCAGGATCGAGACCCGTGGGAGACCGAGGCTAGCCGGGAGGTAAACCCCGGCCGCGCCACGGGCCGATCGGCCGGAACGAGGAAGCCGACCAGATCTGCCCGTGGCAGATCTGGCCGAGCCCCTCGGCTCCGGCCAGGGGATAGGCCACGGCCTGCCCGGCCAGGCGGCCCACCCGGCCAGGCGGCCCGCCTCGGCTAGCCCTGGCGGCTAGGGTTTTGGCCGAACCCTAATTTGCACTCGGGTCAATTTTGGTTCGGTCAAACCAATTGGATTCGGGTCAGATCCGACCCAGAAAAATCCAGAATTTTTCAGCAATTATTAATTAAAATTTCAGACCGGTTCGGTTTCGATAAACCAGCGCGTGAACCTATTTAATTCAGAAATTAACCAGTTTAAGAAACGGTTTCAATAAAACGTATTTTATTATTTAAATCAAGATAAAATTGGAATTAATATGCTTGCTTAATAACATGCTTGTTTGATAACACGATGTTTGCAACATGATTGCTAAGTTAGCCCGAATTTAGAATTTAATTTCGGTTTGCAACCTGCGAGTTGCTTATGGGATGTAATTTATTAGTGACCTGTGTGTCACATCATTTATTTTATTTAAATTAAATGTAATTACAAAGTCCCAAGACAAGAAGAACCGAATAGAAGGATGGTAATCCCGAGGAGGCGTGGAGCCAGTGGGAGTCCAGGAGAATGAGGAAAGACAAGACCTAGTATAGGTTCTAGTTTATTCCAGTAGGGTTAGCGGGCTAGCTAAAGCAAATTTACATTTATGTTTATGAATGTATGGTTTAATGTGTGATTTAATTTTCATAAGTTCATGTTAATTAGATCATCACCCACATGTGTAAAGATTAATAATAATTAGTTAATCACGCACATGTAAATCGGAATTGAAATTATCTCTACATGGATTTGTAGATGATAAATTAAAATTAAGATCAAATTATGATCAGTGATAATGAATATTTAAAAGGCAAGTAATTTCAAGTCAAGCTAGATACCGCCCACTTTTCATCACTTCGATTAGTTCTCGGACTCATGGGTGGATACGATTAACGTGGATCCATGAGAATGGGTTCTTATAGAAGATGGACCAGTTTGCATGGGTGCGTGCGCATTAGCGTAGTAGCCATGCAGATTGGACCATGCGTTGAAAATTGGTTGACTTGGCTGCGATTCTCAGATGATCTGAGCCAGGGTATCAGATATAGGGTAATGCCGTATACACACAATGTATAAGCCCTTGCCAAGAATCACATGGAATTGTGAAAGGACTGGACTGTCCTACTCCAATGTCCAAAACTGGGGCGATGAGATTAACTCACTTCAGTTTTGGGTGTGCGGAGATCTTGGTTTAGATTCAGACACAAGAATCAGAAATGTTCATAATCAAGTATCTCTTACTTCAACTAAATTAAGAATCTGATCGAATTTATTTTCATGTATAGATTAATGGCACCGTCGCAACCCAAATCAACACGTTCTGGCAGTGAAGCCTTAAAGTCTCTTCTGTCGAATAACAGGCTGACAGGGACCAACTTCCTGGCATGGGAGAGGAACCTGAAGCTTGCACTTCAGTATGACAGAAATGAGTATATCATTACAGACAAACCTATGATTGAGCTTGCAGATGATGCTAGCGAGTCGGATAAGAACGCTTATGACAAGTACATAAGTGATCGACAAGATGTTGCCATCCTCATGGTCGGGTCCATGGAAAATGAAACCCAGGACCATTTTATGCATCTCATGGGAGATCCCCAAGAGATGATGGAAGAAATTAAAATATACTACCAGAAGAATGCTCGTGTCGAAAGATACGACACTCTTAGGGAGTTATTTTATAGCAGGCTCAATGCTGGTGAGGCAGTGAGCCCACATGTCCTTAAGATGAAGAGGCTCTTTGATCGCTTGGCCAGTCTAGGTCATAAGTTCACAGAGCAGCTGAAATCAGACATAGTCCTGATGTCGCTTCCAAAGGCTTATGGAGATGTGATCACAAATTACAATCTTCGTAATATGGAAAAGACCATCAAGGAACTACATGGAATGTTGGTGACAGCAGAGAAAGACCTCAAGGGAAAGACCCCTAAGGTTCTGATGGTCAATAAGGGTGTCAGTTTCAAAAGAGTTGGCAAACCTAATGGCAAGTCACCAGGACACTCCAACAAGGGCAAGGCACCAGCAGTGTCAGGTAAGGGTAAGGCGTCGATGCACCTAGCTGGGCAAATAAGGGCACCTAGAGGTCCGAGAATCCAAGCGGTTCCTAGAACCGAAGGGAGCACTTCGGCCTCAGAGGTGGTCTGTTACTACTGCCAGCAGCCAGGTCATTGGAAGAAGGATTGCAAGTAGCACAAGGATTATGTGAAGAGCTTGCAGAAGGGAGGACACCCTTCAGGACCTGGATCAGGTATTTACGTTGTTGAGTATAATCTCAACGTTAATTTCTCAAACACATGGGTAGTTGATACCGGAGCAGAATCTCACATTTGTGTTAATCTGCAGGATCTGGAAAGTAAGAAGCTCATTGGGAAAGGCAAGCGGGATCTGAGAGTCGGAGACAACAGTTCGGTGTCAACGACGGCTGTCGGTTCTGTTAGTCTTAGGATGCCCACAGGGCTTATTTTAGTATTGGAAGATGTTTTATGTGTACCTACATTTTGTAGGAATATTATTTCAGTGTCCAGTTTGGACAAACTTGATTTTGTATTTGCCATAGACAATGGCTTATTTACTTTATCAAGAAATAATATCGTTTATGGCACTGCATCTATGGTTGGTGGATTATATATTTTAAATATTGATAACACTAACTACAGTTCAAACTATAACGTAAATAACAGGTTAAAGTCGGATGACTTAAACCAGACAGTGATGTGGCACTGTCGTCTAGGCCACATAGGCGAGAAACGCGTCTCGACACTTCATAAGTGTGGGCTCTTAAGCCCGTTTGAATTCACACCAATCGAGAGATGCGAATCTTGCATTATGGGCAAGATGACAAAGGCGCCTTTTGGCGGCTTAGGTGAAAGGGCAAGTGATCTCCTGGGCCTAATACATTCAGACGTATGTGGGCCCATAAGTACACAAGCCAGGAGAGGTTTCAGATACTTCATAACCTTTACCGACGATTTCAGTAGGTATGGGTATGTCTATTTAATGAGACATAAGTCGGAGTCCTTTGATAAATTCAAAGAATTTCAGAATGAAGTACATAACCAGTTTGGTAAAAGTATAAAGGCACTTCGTTCCGATCGAGGTGGCGAGTACTTAGATCAAGAATTTCTCATTCACCTAAGGGATAGCGGTATACTCTCAGAATTAACTCCGCCAGGAACCCCTCAGCTGAATGGTGTTTCCGAACGGAGGAACAGAACCCTGCTAGACACGGTTCGTTCCATGATGAGTCATGCCGACCTTCCAGTATCTTTCTGGGGCCATGCCCTAGAAACGGCCGCATTCTTATTGAATCGAGTACCTACAAAGGCAGTGGAGACCACTCCATTTGAGATTTGGCAAGGGAAAGCTCCCAAGTTGTCTTTCCTCAAGATCTGGAGGTGCGACGTTTACGTCAAGCGATTGCTTGGTGATAAACTCGAACCCAAGGCGGATAAGTGTGTCTTTGTAGGGTACCCCAAAGGAACCATGGGGTACTACTTCTACAAACCCGAGGAAAACAAAGTCTTTGTTGCTCGAGGTGGGGTTTTCTTGGAAAGAGAATTCTTATCCAAGAAACCCAGTGGGAGTCTTGTGCTTCTTGAAGAAATTCGAGAAGACACAGAACAGCCTGCAGTGATTGTAGAGGTAACCGATGAGGTAAATGATTCAAGTCCTATTCCAACAGAAACTCCTGTAGGACCAAGGAGGTCTGAAAGATCTCGTCAAAACCCAGTCAGATATGGCTTCTTAGCCACAGAGGGTAATGACTTGATAGTTGTAGATCAGGATGATCCCGCAACAGTTCAGCAAGCCTTGTTCAGTCCCAACTCAAAAGAATGGCAGAATGCCATGGATGAAGAAATGAAGTCCATGAAAGACAATCATGTCTGGAACTTAGTAGACAGCACACCTGGGATAAAACCCATAGGTTGCAAGTGAATATTTAAGTTAAAGACAGATATGGATGGAAAGCCTCAGACTTACAAAGCAAGACTGGTTGCTAAAGGTTATCGTCAAGTCCAAGGCATGGACTATGATGAGACTTTTTCGCCAGTAGCTATGATTAAGTCAATTCGGATCATGTTAGCCATTGCAGCATATTTCGATTACGAGATATGGCAAATGGACGTCAAAACTGCATTCCTTAACGGGAATTTGCAGGAGGATGTCTATATGACCCAGCCATAAGGTTTTGTCGATCCTAAACATCTCGAAAAGGTGTGTAAGCTGCAACGATCCATTTATGGGTTGAAGCAAGCTTCCATGAGTTGGAACTTACGGTTCGATGAAGCCGTAAAAGAGTTCAGGTTCATCAGAAATCCAGATGAACCCTGTATCTACAAGAAGAGCAGTGGGAGTAACATAGTGTTCCTAGTGTTGTATGTCGACGATATACTGATCATGGGAAATAATGTCTCAACCTTGCTTGAGACCAAAGCTTGGTTAGGGAAGTGTTTCTCCATGAAGGACTTAGGAGAGGCCGCTTACATTCTAGGGATCAGGATCTACAGAGATCGATCCAAGAGAATTTTAGATCTAAGTCAGAGCACCTATATAGATAAAGTGCTGAGAAGATTCTCAATGCTTGACTCTAAGAAAGGGAACCTCCCGGTAAGATATGGCATCAAGCTCAGCAAGAAACGGTGTCCTAAAACACATGATGAGCTTAAGAAAATGAATGGAATCCCGTATGCCTCGGCAGTGGGATCCTTTATGTATGCCATGATCAGTACGAGGGCTGACGTATCGTTTGTCCTCAGCTGTGCCAGCAGATTTCAGTCTAACCCAGGCCAAGATCACTAGACTGCCGTCAAGTGTATCCTCAAGTATCTGAGGAGAACAAAGGACGCCTTCTTAGTGTATGGCGGGATAGAACGATGTGGGTCAGGAGCTTCTTGAGTGGATTAGATGTACTGCCGCGAACGTCTGATCCTGGGAACTCACGTTGTGACAACACGGGGCCGTAGCACTTGCTAAAGAGCCCATATTTCACAACAGGACCAAGCACGTCGAGAGAAAGTATCACATCATCAGAGAGATGGTTGATAAAAGTGAAGTAGAGATAAGCTACGTTTCAGCGCATGATAATCTAGCTGACCCCTCAACTAAGGCACCTCCGCAGCCTAAGCATGAGGAGCATGTTAGGGGAATGAGTTTAGATTGGAATACCAATTGGGTCTAGGGTAAGTGGGAGACTGTTGGGATTTTGTGCCCTAGCACAATGTATTTTCAATCTACTCATATAATAAGATTATTAGTTGAAATAAAATCGGCATTCATATTACTAAAGTGTTGTAGTAATATCTTAAGTATGATTTGATTTGTATCATTGATGTGTCAACATATAATAGTAGACCTACAAATCAGATAAAATCTAACTTAAGCAATCCCCGATCAGAATAGCTTCTTAAGAAGCAATCGGTATGAGGCTCACTCTAAATGATCACGCTCTACTGATCATGGCCAGAAGGGGGATAGAGTTAGGTCATAGTATCACCAGTCAGGGGTGATATAGGACGACCCGATCGTGAGTATGTCACATAGACACAGTCATGAACATACTCATATGTCGGCACATGATATCACATCCTCAGACAGAAGGACCATTGAGGTCAATATGTAATGAGTGACGAGTTTGACTCAGTCTAACGTCTCCTGTAATAGGGTTACAATAACGACTGTGATTGGCTCGATCACAAGTTACATAAGTTGACTCAATGGATCGCCGAAGGATTTATCCCTCATACGGACGTGTGAGCAGATATCAGTTTAGGCCACTTGATGAGTACAACTGAAATACAATAGCATGGCCATGCAGTCGATACGTAGTATCAGTTATAATTCAGTTAACTCAGAATCAAGAAACAGGACAATAGAACGAGGATGACTTGTCTATGCCTCGTGGTTTTCAAAGATATCAAGAGGATAAAAGGATAGATTCATGTACGACAAGGTTAAGTCGAAATCTCGATAATCACAAGCGTTGGGTAATCATGATGTCTTGCTAGATGCCACTCATGATGGAAAGGGTAAAATGGTAATTTTACCAGTCCGCCGACGTGTCGTGAGCCTAGAGGGTCACACACTAAAGGTTGAGTAAAACGGATGGAATCATATGGAGGAATCATGAGAGAGACAAAATCCGGTTTTGGAATAAATTGGATTAGACTGATTTCGGTTTAGGATTAAACCGGAATCAAGAACGGTTTAGCAGGACTAATTAATTATAATCTAATTAAATATATTTAATTAAATTAGCTAAACTGGGCCTAGCCAGAATGGGCTTCTCTACACAATTAATTAAAAGCTTTGGGCTTTAAGCCCATTAAGGCCTTTAATTAATTAAAGTCCAATTAAGGATTATAAAAGGGTAATTTTCAGATCTGAAAATTAAGTGATTTATTTTACAAACCCTAGCCGTCACTCTCTCTCTCCCCTAGCCGAATTCGGCCAGCTCCCCTCCTCTCCGCTCCGTCCGTTTTGCTTGCTTCGATCTTCTAGTAAGGATCGTTGTGAGTATCCCCAGATTGCTCTTCCTGTGTGGACGATCTTTAGAGGTTACTAAATCCTATTTAGTAACAAGGAGATTTTGATTCAAGGTAATTTATTGAATTTATTCTAGTCTAGATCTCATGATCAATTCATGATCATGCAAGATCCGTATTAAAACATGGAACTTTGAGGTTAATTTCTTGTATGGGCATGAAATTAATTGTCTGGAACCCTCAAATAATTCCTTCACGGCCATCAAAAACAAAGGTTAGTGTTGAATCTCCATCATTCTTGCAAAGAATTCAGGGAGATATTTGTGGCCCTATTCACCCATCTAGTGGTCCATTTAATTATTTTATGGTCTTGATTGACGCATCCAGCAGATGGTCACATTTGTGTTTATTATCAACTCGTAATTTTGCATTTGCAAAATTTCTAGCACAAATCATCAAATTAAGGGCACATTTTCCTGATTACCCAATAAAGTCTATTCGTCTTGATAATGCTGGTGAATTCACATATAAGACGTTTGATGATTATTGCATGTCATTGGGCATTGATATTGAGCATCCTGTTCCGCATGTGCATACCCAAAATGGTTTAGCAGAATCTTTTATTAAACGTATACAAATAATTGCACGTACATTATTATTGCAATCACAATTATCAGTTTCTACTTGGGGGCATGCTGTTTCTTTAAATCGTTTAAGACCTAGTGCATATCATCATTATTCTCCTATACAACTTGTGTGTGGACATCAACCTGATATATCTCATTTACGTACTTTTGGTTATGCTGTGCAAGTACCTATTGCACCCCCTCAACGTGCAAAAATGGGACCTCAACGACGATTGGAGATTTACGTTGGTTTTGATTCACCATCTATTATCAGGTATCTTGAGCCATTGACAGGTGACCTATTTACTGCACGACTTGCAGATTGTCATTTTGATGAGACGTCGTTCCCACATTTAGGTGGAAATAAAAAGCCTCCAAAGTTAGGCGTGAAATTGAATGGAAAGTAAATTCCATGTCTCATCTAGATCCACGTACATCACAATGTACAAAGGATAATACATTTGCAAAATGTTGCAAATCAAATGCCTGATGCATTTGCAGATACATCAAAGATAACAAAATCATATATAGATGCTATAAACACACCTGCGAAAATTAAAATAAATGATGGTAATTCGAAAGAAGCAATTGATTCCTCTAGTACACGCCAGAAGCGTGGGAGGCCATTGGGGGCAAAAGATATTGTTCCTCAAATCAAGCGAATAGACAAATAGTTCCAACCGAATTTTCAGTTCCCGAAGAACCATTGGTTCCTATAGAACCATCGATCCCAAATGAAAATGAAAATTGTAAAATGCATGAAGATTTACGAGAACAAAGAGGTAAGGAAATATACATGAATTATTCCTACGCCAATGAGAATTGGGATGATAAATCAGATGATATAAATGAAGTCTTTGCATTTACAGTGGCAAGTGAGATAATAAATGACTTTGAGTTTGAGCCACGCAGTATTGATGAATGTCGTGAAAGACATGATTGGCCAAAATGGGAAGAAGCAATTCAAGCAGAATTGACTTCATTGGCAAAATGACAAGTCTTTGGAATTATAATTCGAACGCCAGAAGATGTTCGACCAATTGGATACAAATGGGTATTCACAAAGAAAAGAAATGAGAAAAACGAAATTGTTCGATATAAAGCTAGACTTGTAGCGCAAGGTTTTTCTCAACGACCTGGGGTCGATTTTGATGAGACATATGCACGTGTAATGGATATGATTACGTTCAGGTACTTGATTAGTTTAACAATCTCTGAAGGACTGGATATGTATCTGATGGACGTTGTCACTGCCTACTTATATGGTACGTTGGACACTGATATTTATATGAAACTCCCTGAAGGAATTAAATTGCCTGAAGCGATTAGAAATAGTCCAAGAAATTTGTATTCGATAAAATTACACAAGTCATTATATGGACTAAAACAATCTGGTAGAATGTGGTATAATCGTTTAAATGAATATCTTACTAGAGAAGGGTATGAAAATAATGTTATATGCCCATGCGTATTTATCAAGAAAACAAATCTCGGATTTGTTATTGTGGCAGTGTACGTAGATGATATGAATTTAATTGGAACGTCTAAAGAGATTATTAATACTGCGGAATATCTTAAGAGGGAGTTTGAGATGAAAGATTTAGGAAAAACAAAATATTGTCTCGGCCTGCAGATCGAGCATATTTCAAATGGAATTTTAATTTATCAATCTGCATATGTTGAGAAACTTCTGAAGCGCTTTAATATACAAGACGCTCATCCACTAAGTACTCCAATGGTCGTTCGGTCTCTTGATCCTAAAAAGGATCCATTTCGCCCTAAAGAAAGCGATGAAAAGATACTTGATCCTAAAGTACCATATCTAAATGCGATAGGAGCTTTATTATATTTGGCGCAATGTACAAGGTCGGATATAGCATTTGCAGTAAATGTGCTCGCAAGATTCAGCTCAGAACCGACAAGACGACATTGGAACGGAATCAAGCATATATTACGTTACTTGAGTGGAACGAAAGATTTGGGATTATTGTACTCGAAATCCTCAAATAATACTGGCTTGATCGGATATGCAGATGCTGGATACCTCTCAGACCCCCATAAAGCACGCTCTCAAACTGGGTATGTATTTACTTGTAATGACACATCAATATCATGGCGTTCTACAAAGCAGACTTTGGTCGCAACATCCTCAAACCATTCAGAAATTCTTGCACTACACGAAGCTAGCCGAGAATGTGTGTTCTTACGATCAGTTATCCAACATATACAAGACGCGTGTGGAATTCCATCAATCACAAGCTCCCCTTCCATAATATATGAAGACAATGCAGCGTGCATAGCTCAAATCAGAGGCGGGTACATCAAAGGAGACAGAATCAAGCATATCTCGCCAAAGTTCTTCTACACTCACGAACTCCAGAAGGGTAACGAGATTGATGTGAAGCAGATTCGCTCCAGTGAAAATCTTGCAGATTTGTTCACTAAAAGCTTGCCGACATCCACCTTCGAGAAGTTAGTATGACGAATTGGCATGCGTCGACTTAACAAGCAACCGAAGTAACTATGCCGATCATTAGGGGGAGCAACAATCAGGGGGAGTAAGTATATGAAGACGATCACACTCTGGACTTATGTGTGTTGCACTCTTTTTCCCTTATTCAGGTTTTGTCCCACTAGGTTTTCCTGAAAAGGTTTTTAACGAGGCAGCATTAAGCACGTCCAACACCGGCCACATAATTAGTTATGAGTGGTGGTGTCCAAGGGGGAGTGTTGTAAATTAAATATGGCCACTACCATTCTGTTGTCACATCCATCAAGTCTCTTCTCTTATTTCATGGATTGATAGAGTGTAGTAATAAGTAATTTTCCATGCAAGAGGACATGTGTCCATGCATGCCCCTACCATTTTTCCCTATAAAAGGGCATCATGTAAGTCTTCAAAGTTGCACCAAAAATTCATCACCCGAGACTCTTTTCTCCTCCTCCAATTACTAAGTAATTTTCCCACACACTTCTCATCCACTTAAAGTCTTGCTCAAATAATTAATGTTAATTAATGTTGGTGACATCTTAACCCACAATTAACAACATTTCTACAACACCAGCAATCTTGTTGTTGGTTTAGATTTGTTAGCAATTTGCAAATTACTTGTATTTTTAAATTGTGACAAGATTGTTGTTTGCTTGATATGTTAGTTTGTCAGCAAACATTTGAGTTCCCCAAAGCTCCAACGTCTGATACACCAACGTCTGGCACAATGAAATTCCCGACCATCCCGTCGTCTGGGTCGCAAATCGAGATGGTCTGATCCTCGATAAAACTTGAGTCCTGCATATTGGGGAAGACGATAGCCTTGTGGCTCTGGACGGGAATGGTACCCAAATATGGACAACGAACTTATCAATCGCCTCTAGCAGTTTCACAGCAGCCCTTACCGACAACAACAACATCCTTCTCTAGGCCGTCGAAGTGGTCGGAGACCCCGACAAAGCCTATTGGCAGAGCTTTTAGTGCCCGACGGACATGTATCTTCCGGGGAAGAGGGCCACGGTCAATCCCATTGTCTTAGATTTCCGTTCGACTAATCATAATTATATGAGGGAAATTAGGTTTTTCCATCACCAACTTAACGTCGTCGGCTTAAGTGGCATGTTAGATAAATTCAGGGGTTTACGAGACAGTTTGATATTTCGGGGGAGTTAAATGAAAATCTGAAATAGTATGGAGGAGATATGTGAAATTTTTCTTTACTTTTAGAAGGAAGGGATAATTCTTGTTCACATGGTATACATATTGAGTTTTTAAATAAAGTATGATGTAATTTTTTTATATCAGTTCACTCCGGCATATTCTTTTTATGTATCAATTTTCTCTAATGTCAGTTCAAATGGATAGAACAAGCATTGTTGAACCTTCTATTTGTATTAAATGTCAAAAGTATCACTGTGTGAAAAAATAAAAAAATCTTTCTTAACATATTTTAACAAAATATTTTTATGAAATAAATAATAAAAAACTGATTTTTAAACAACATGTTTTATTTTTAATATTTTTTAAAAAGTTTCTAAGAAGTTAACATTTACTGTCAGTTTTTATTATTTATTTCATAAAAAATATTTTTCAATTTTTTTTAAATAATAAAATTTTAATTTCATTGAGTCTTATTTCATTTTTAGTGTTAAGATTATATTAAATAATTATGCACAAAACAAACACCGTTATGGATAGTGAAACAAAAACAAAATCAAAATTTGTCGTAGTTCATTTATAAATAAAAATCATAGTTGATTGAAAATGCCGCATAATACAACGCAGTGAACAAGAATTATCCCTAAAAAATTAAATGTCACTGCCCGCGTTCGAACACGAGTACCTCACTACAAAATCATGCAAGTTGCACAGTTAGGTATTCTAGTGTTAAATTTCGTCACGCTATTACTAACATCGTTAATTTTAAATCTAAAAGAAAAAATCACATCTCAACTTTTAAAAAAAATAACAAAATGACTTAATTAATAATTTGTTAATTAAAATTTAATAAATAATAATTATGATAAATTATTTATAGATTATTTATGTGTTACTAAATTTATAAGAAATAAATAATCAAAATTAAAATTAAAAAGGTTGACATCATCCTTCTCCTTCGTTATTTAGGAAAAAGTTAAATCGTTAATCTCGGCTTTCAGGAACTCGAATTCGAGTAATTGGAAACTCTAGTTCCGATTTGCTTGAATCAATCAATTTCATAAAGCAAAACTATTAATTTTGACACTCTGGTTGAAATTTCCCAAATCCGAAAAACCTAGTTGTGGATTTGACTAATTTTGAGAAATCTGAGGGAAATGAATCGAAATCGAGCGTTGAGGAAGGAGAAGCTTCGACCCAAAAGAATGTTGGCGCCGAGGACATAGAGGTCGACGACGAATAACCGGTTGTGATGGGGAAGAAGCTCTCCAAGCCTTGATTTCTCAAGAGGGTGTTAAGGGAAGACTTTGGTAAGTATGAAAATGACAAGAAACTACTGGAGATTTCCAACCCGTTGGCTGATCTGGCCTTTTCCATGGAGAAGAGAAGGATATGGTAAAGAAAATTGAAATTGTGGTGGAAAAATATCCATTAGAACTGTTAATTATATTATATTTTGGATAGTTTTAAGTTTTTCTATAAAAATTAGTTTGGGTTATTAGTTCTATTAGTTTAGTTTTTCAGTTATAATTAGTTTTGGAGAATGACTTATAGTTAAGTCTTATTTTGTGTAAACATTATCGGGTTTTGTACACAAATAAGTCATTTGATAAAAGAAAATACAAAAATTAAACTCAATGAAAAGTCGAGACTACGATTCTTGAAGTTTGTTATTGTCAAACACCCAACCCATCTAAAAGCGCAAGCTAATAGGTAAAGGCTCAGATATTTATATAAGCTGGTGAATAGATTCATATTTTTCAGATGTGAGATTTAACACCCCCACTCACGTGCAAACCGGTTCGAAATGCACGTGGAAACAAATGAGCAGGGACAGATATAACATAGACACCCTCCAATCCATAGACTTCTTAGGCTTGAAACAGATGACATGATCCATGAACTTTTAGACCTAATGACATATGTAAGTCACGCCCAAGATAAAATCAACCTCTGATAGCATGTCAGAAGCGCAACCCACCTAAAAGCTCAAGCTGATAGGTGTTTAGGTGGAAGCATAGATTGTAATATAAGTTGATGAATGGGTTCGTGTATTTCATAAGTATGACTTTAACAACCCCACTCACGTGCAAGCCGGTTCATAATGCACGTCGAAACAGACGAGCAGGGACAAATATAAAATGGACGTCTTCCAGTCTATGGGCCTTATAGGATGAGCGGGGGCAGAGAATCTTATTATACTATATCAGTTTAACTTATTACCACTGAAAACAAAACCAAAGATCTTTAAAGATCATTTTAAGATGATGCTGAAGTATGCAATCTAAGATAACGCACGTCTTTATAATGTTAGAGAGCAATTCATAAAATAATGGAATTTCCATCCTGCAAATACCTCTCTACAAGAGTGAATATTTCCATCATATAAAATCCTTCTAAATCTCATTAGTATCTGCCCTGATTATTCCTTCAGAAATGGATCATATTTGTCACTTAATAAACTAATCTTAAAATACAGAACTCAATTTCTCGCTGTGAAGGTCTATTACCTTTCCTCTTAACCCGAGTTTGATGCTACACTGATGCTACACTGAATTCTCATTGATTACCTTCTACATCTTTTGCATGGTGCACTGATTTACATTTCTTTTCTTTGACCTACTGCTTCACTTAAAGAAACTATACAATGATGGCCGATTGCTTTTCTTCTCAGCCAGACTTCCATTTTGTTTCTTAACCTTCTCCGAACAATCTTTCTTCTCTTGTTCCTGCTTCATTGTTTCATCTACCAATGACTTACTGTGGTTACCATTCACAAACTGCAAACGTTTTGTGTCCTTCTCGGAGCACTCTTTTATCTTAGACAGTCCTTGCTTCTCCTGACCTATGTACTCCTTTGGGGCATTGCACTTCTTGCCAAGCAACTCTTGCCTTGCTTCTCTCTTCAAACACTTCTTCGCCTGGACAGGTCGCTTGTTTGTCTCAAACGTCTTCGGCTCTTCTTCAACTATTGAACTACTTCTTTTCACAGACAAATTCTTCTTGCCCTTTTTCTCTACTGCAGGACTAGAGTGTGACAGCTTTCGCTTTTCACTTCTATTGACCACTCCATCTTGCTTTGTCAAACTAGAACTACAGTTCTTCTCAAACAACGCTGGCTTCTGTCCATCCTCAACTTCATGCATTTCCTTCTTCCCGTCAATACCGCCTCTTGTTTGGACAACTCCATCATTCATGGTTCCCAGAATAACCTTTCCAAGAACAAATCTTGTCTCACTCTGTCTTCCCTTACCAAGTGCGAGGTAATCAATGTTGAAGTTCTCTCTTCCCTTTTTATACGATTTAATATCACCTACTAATACATGGAAAATTTCATGAACATTGTTCATCGTTTTCTTTGGTAGAAAAGCCTACAAAACCACATATTTTCAATCATATCAGGCACAAAACTGAAAGTAAAAGCCCCTAAAAATCTCTGAAAGTGAAACAGATGTATGCTCACCACAACAAAGATGTGGGCAAATTCATTCAAAAAAATGTATATAGGAACAATCAGCCAGGTGGCAAACATAACTAACCATATAGGTGGGGAATGTCTGCATACATTACAAACGACTAAGTCATGTCCCACAGTTTGAGTACGATAATAGTGAAAACAAGTTTAGACGAACCTCGTTTACTTCAATTGAAAACATCCTTTTTTCTTGCATAGTATGTGTACATGTTGAAATGATGTTAGGGAAGACAAGGGTCCAACTATTCCAGATTAGTAAGCCGGTAATCAGATAGTGTATATTGCACTATAATTCAAAATTGTGACAGGGATAATACAATAGCCAAAGGTCAAATCTGCACAATCCCATCCCAGAGTGTCTTATCGCATTATATTAGCCATTTATATGTTTATAAAAATGGACTGCAATCTAGACAACGGTTAACAGCCCTTCGTTAATCGATTCATAAAATTCCATATTATTGTGTGGCTCCCTGTGAAAATAAAAATGGGTTGCAGTTTACAAGGCACATATTAATGCTCTAGAATCAAATATTAACTAACAATTACCATACAGGGGATACATATAATGTCAGGTTCAGATGACATATTATATTTAAAACGAAACTGCCGCAAATATGAAATAAGCAGTATACATATATGTCAGTAATCTTTACCAAATGAGAGCATGGAGAACCTGGAAATCTCGACATCATTTTGACAAGATTGTCAATCTCAGTTAATGCAGCCATAGATTCTAGCACCGAATACGCTAATTTTGTAACTCCCTCTGCAAGTTTTTCATCTGATTCAAAAACAGAGGATCCTGAAACCTCAGGTACAAAATTCAGTTGCACTTGAGCATGTTCTCTCGCAAATCTAGCACCTTCCTCCCATTTTCCTTGATACAGGATAGAAGCAAATGCCCTAACTACAAGAGCATCCTGAGGGTTGTTTACTAGTGCAAGGTGAAATGCCAACAGACCAACCCTGTTCCATGCACAGATTAATATTATTAGGTCCATCATGTATAAAATGAGCCAATTGCATCATTCACTCAGCTACAGTTTACTGTAACCAGCAATTTCCAGTAATAACTAATCCATCAGCAAGGATGGCTCACTTGTATCCCATCCTGCCAGACCCACCAACCAATTGATGTCAACTCCACATATCTCAACTATTGATTGTCTGTTACAAGTGGGTAGATATTATAGTGCATTCCCACACATTATATGTATGTGGCAGTTATCAACAACAATAAATTGTTGAGATTGCACAATGGACATAACATGTCATTACTTGGGAGATCAAGCATCTAATTGATATTTCAGAAAAACTGGGCTTTAATAGGCATACAGCTAGGTTGCCATAATTATCATAAACAAGATTGATCATGGATCACAAAGATAAATAATAGATATTATTCTATTTTATCTAGGGATTGTCATAATTTTCGTTTTTCAAGATTTGTTGCCCTAATGTATTGGCCTGTCCAATGTGTCTGTCTACCTATGTTTCATGTCCTACCATGACAATGTCATATTTGAACAAGAAAATAACACATTGTTAACTCACCAGACACTAGAATTGGAAGGTTGATCGCATGTAACCAATTTATCCAAGTTGGAGAATAATTTCTGTCAAGGAAAATGGTATATTAGTACCATACTTAAGAAGGTTTTACATCAAGAATTACCCTTCACCAAGATCAATGTTAAGTACAGAAAAGCACATAAAATTCATAGGGGATCTCGGTCTCACACATCCCTGCAATTAAATTTAAGCATATTCATATAATCAGTATTCTAAGAAATCATGTATGAACCTCAGATAATGAGTATTCGTCATATAACTTGATAAACTCTAGGATGAATATAATTAAGTTTTTCAATGACAACACCTTGTTCTTTCTCATAATCCCCGCGTCTCTCTACCTCAACATTCAATATCCAGCCATCACCTAAGCATTTCAATAAACTCTTCTCCAAAATTCTAATCTATGTAATTTGATTTTTATGTAGTTATCTTAAAAGCCATCTATATCACATCCAGTCATAATAAAGCAGCCAAACATTTGTATCATTTGCTTGTAAAGCTAATCTTACCATCAACATTGTGGACTTTTGTGCAACTTTCTCAGTGCCCTGGTAATTAAGGTATGCTGACTATAATAAGAACACGTGTTAATTTTAAGGTTAACAAATGAGTAGATTAATTTTACAGCAACTAAGAAACCACTTACATGAAATGGAAAAAAAGTTTCTAGAAGATTAATTTTCTGAAGCAAATGGAGAGAACACTCCGAAGCTCCATATGATAACATATAATTTAACTCCATCATCAATCTGGTCTGTAGGAAAAAGGATATATGTTGTAGAGTGTGATGAAAGAAATCAACAACAAGAACAACAATAATATTGACGCAGATGGAAAGCATGATTTTAACTCCACTGACTATACCTTGTCCAATGTCTTGATGGATGAGGAAAGATTGTGTATTGCAGTCTCAACGTCCTTTGAAAATGATAACCCTAAGCGACCTGCTATTCTTATACCCCGCAAAATTCTTGCTGCATGTCATAGATTACAAGGTCACTCAAAAGGTACATTTCAATACCAATTACACAAACTGGGTGAAAGATTGTAATGGAAAAAGAAGGTTACAACTGTAAGAGAAAAAGTAAATACCACAGTCTTCTTTGAATGACACTTGAGCAGGGATTAATGTCCGTAGCTGGCCCATATCACCCAACAAAAAAAAACAAGTACACTTCAAATAACAGAAGACATGTAAATTGCACTCTGTGTAAAGTAGGGTTGGCATTGGACATGGTCACCTTCAAAGCCCTTAAGTCAGCAATTCCATTAGCATAATCATAGATTTTGTTCGCAAACGGGTCGTAGAATAAACTGTGTGGGCATATTTCAAAAAACATGTTCGCTGAGTTACATAAAACTGGGGGAAAAGAAGAGAAGAAGAAGAAGTATAAAGAAACCTTACCTGTTCACTGTGAAGTCCCGGCGCATGGTGTCTTTCCAAAGAATAAAGTCTACTTCACCCAAGCCACTTGGAATTTGAGGGGGAAAGGCTTCCTCTTTCTCCTTTGCATTATGTGCCACAGTTTGAAAACTGGACACCTGTTACAGGGAATCACGAAAAGAGCATAACAAAATTAAAACATGAATTCATGACTGCAGGCATTCAAACTTGTCCACCACAGCTCCTCCTTAATTGTGTCGAATACGCCCCTAAAAGATTGCAGTAATATATATATTTACAAGATGTGCCAACAAACCTCAATGACAGAACCTCTAATGTGCACCATACATACAGGAAATCGCTTTCCAACAATTTGGCAGCGGTAAAATATATTCCTGACCTGTCATAAACAATGACAATAACCAAATTGAAATAATGTCATGGAATGGAAGACGCACATAGTACTGTTATTGCTCAATTGAACAGATAAGAGTGTAACAGAACCTTTTTGAGACTAGCTGTAGTAATGACATCAAAGTCCTTGGGTACTTTATTTACGAGTAAATCTCTAACACAACCACCCACTAAGTAGACTTGAAACCCTGCGTACCAAGAGAAGAGAAAATAACCCAATTATAACATGTAGTACAAGTGTAGCTAATTCTGGAAGCTTTTTGAGCCTTGTCTGTAACCCATTACAGAGAGTAACCAACACATGATAGGAAACAACATTTTGCTTAGCTTGGCATAAATGTTAGAATAGCTTGGTTATGAAGAATCTGAGACCAAACTAGGGAACATCACCTCCTGCATGAAGATTGTTCAACACAGCCCAAGGAGGAGGTGGAATCATCATTCGGGTTACACCAAGAGGCCGTGCATCCATCTTTTTACATTTAAACATGTCAGCCGTGCCTGCATTATCATCAAAGCTGCTTCTCAAAAGTATCACACACAATAAGAAGTCTCCATAACAACAGTAAACTAATGTCGCAATTTTAAGACAAATATTGGCAGTAACCAAAATCCCATCCAATCACATACCAATTTAAAATATATGGGTACGAGTAATATTTGGCTTTGGCTGTATGTCTCGAGTTAATAATGGCTAGATTCTTATTTTCTGGTACAATAAATAGAATAATTTGGTGAGAACCTTGGTAAGCAACATTTGGAGAGAAATCAGGATCCATGTGTGGTCGTGTGGATGAGTGCTTTAATCTCTGAAATTGAACCTGAAAATAAATAGGAATCAGAAACCAGTGCTGGCTCAACAATTGGTGAGGCCTAAAGCAAAAATTATAAATGGGGCCTTTTGAATCATATGAACAGACAATACACCAACAATAACTAGTAAAAATATAATAGGGGGCATTATTAGCCTTAACCTAAGTAGACAATACACGATACATATATTAAAATGCAACTACCTCTACAGTATAAACATATGAAAACCGAAGAACATAAACGGCTACAAAAGCCAGCCTTGCTATATCAATGGCTTCACCAACAGTAACAAACCATCCCAATTAACCTAGAATGACAAGAACTTACTTCAAACATCGAATAGTTTCGATTCCTGATGCGGATTCGATTCATAATCGTGACAATAGCGGCTCGTCAAGGATTTTAACAACAACTTGAGTGTTTCCAATTTGGATTTTTGAATTTAAAGCTCAGTTCGGCAGAGAGCCAGAGACTGCGCATGGTAAGCCAAGAGGGTTCTTATATAAAATTAGGCAACGTTAAAAACACATAAAAGGGCCTATTATTTGGTGGGCCTAAAGCGTCTGCTTCACCTGCCTGCAAATTGTTCTCTCCTGCCCTTTTGAGGAGAAGGTGGAATAAATTTGTGTTTATATATTATTATGTTCATGATAAATTAATAGGAATTTGTTTCGAATAAAACATCAAAATCAAAAAGTGAGTAGGGGTGCGAGTCTGAGGGAAATGGAGAAGTGAGTGGGTGCCACCTATATATTGCTCGTTAAATCACTATCGGTTTAGTCGATCAACTGCTATTTTTTTGTAATGAAAATTGAGAACCGAGTCACACATGTTCTCACAAATGAAATTAAGTCAAATCACACCTGCAGACTGGAAGAGGATCGAGAAGCCATACAAAAGAAAAGTATTTTTGGATAAGATAAAAGCGCCGTCTGTGGGAATCGAACCCACGACCACGGGATTAAAAGTCACGCGCTCTACCAGCTGAGCTAAGACGGCTCGTGTTATAGTTTGCCCAATAACAATAAAAATATTAGTTCATATTATTTATGAACATCACCAAATATGGATCACAATACACATGAATGTACTCTAATATTATATGTCTATCAAGTGTATTTGTTTTGATATTTTATGTTATAAAAACAAGCGTCGGTAATTGCGAATGTAGAAAAATTTTCTTTTAGGGGGTACATTTCATACCAAAATTTTGATTTCATCGACAATATAATTAACTGAAGAAAAAAAATCGAGCTTAATGATTTATTGTTTAGTTGGGTTTGAATTTAACTTTCATGCAGTGTTATGGATATTGCCGACAACGGCCAATATATTATTATTTTAAAGTTTTATAAGACGAAATTACATGTATCGGTGAAAATATAGGTCAAACCCAGTTATCCAGCCACATTCAAATTAATTCCAGTCCAAATCAATTAATTTTGGTCTACTCCAGCCTAAATAAATTAAGTCTGGTCTAATATACTCTAATTTGGTCTAATCCGATCCACCTAATTAGTTCCGACCTAAATGACGATGATTTTCATCAAGAACCGGAAATGAAAAAAAATGTAAATGATGGATATAATTTTAATGAAAAAAAGAGAGTGTGATTAATAGGACTTCAAGATGAAGATTAAACATGTGTTCATTGTTTTAGGTGGACAAAATTATTTTGCAAGTGATCGACTTTGAGTTGCAAATAGGGCTGTAAACGAGCCGAGCTTTTAACGAGCCGCTCGAGCTCGGCTCGTTAAATATTCGGTTCGGGCTCGTTATAATCGAGCTCGAGCCGAATTCGAGCTCGAGATTGGGCCGTTTAATAAACGAGCCGAGCTCGAGCCTAACCTTTTAAGGCTCAATAGGTTCGCGAGCCGGCTCGTTTAATATTTATTGAATTATATATTTTTATTAATATATTTATAATAGAATTATATATTTATAAAATACTTATAATATAATTAGACAAGTCGAACTAATTTCAAGTTGGCTCGTTTATTATTTATCATTTATTTAATTTTTAATTAATATTAATATTTAAATTTAAGGGAACCAAATCGAGTCGAGCCGAGCTCGAGCTCGAGCTCATCTATTTTATTTCGAGCCGAACTCGAGCTTAGTTATATAAGCTCGTTCGAGCCCGAGCCGAACACTTTTTTCACGAGCCAAGCCGAGCCCTGCCAAAATGAGGCTCGGCTCGGCTCGTTTACACCCCTAGTTGCAAACACAATTGATAAAATCGCAATTGATAGTATAAGTATAACTTGATAATTATTGCATATTTTGTTGTGAATTGTGATTCAATTTGTATAAGAGAAAATAGTGATTATTGACAAATTTGAAATTAAAAATGATTAAATATCATTCATTTTGACTGTAATAAATAATAATGATAGAAATAACGAGGGATATATATTATTGATTGTGTGTATTATGATGAACAAGAGATCTCTATTTATAGAGGGATTGGGAAACTCTAATACATGTGAGAAAATGAAATATAAATATAGGAAACCTAATATAACCTAACAGCCCCCCCCCCCTCAAACTGAATGCGGTGAAACAAGAATTGAGTTTGAAACTAGATAATATTGAGTTGTGTGGAGGGTTGCAGCTGCCGAGAATGTTGTTGAGATGATACGAAAAGGATTGAGGATGGAAGATGCGCAGATGTTTGATGTCTGATGTCTGATGCTTGATACTGCCCGCTGGCTGATGGCGATGACGAGATAGCAGATGCCCGATGATGTCAGGTGTCTGATGGCTGATGGCGAGATAGCAGATGCCCAATGATGTCAGATATTTGATGGTTGATGGCAAGATAGCAACTGCCCAATGATGCCATTGCCAGATGCCTGATGGTTGATGGCGAGATAGCAAATGCCCAATGATTCCAGATGTCTGATGCCCGTTGGCTGATAGCTGAATTTAGTCGTTGCGTGTTGCTGAAGTGTGATGGAGTGGAGGTTTGCATCGAATTGATGATTGATGTCGAGATTGATTGAATTGTCTCGGCCACCCGTCATAATCACGAATCATTTACGAGTGGACAAAACGAAAAATTCGTAGAGACTGATTATTGATTTGATAGGTTGATTGAATTGTGATGGTGGTGGTAACGTAAGGTTGCTGATGATGATTGATGTTGGGTTGTTGATGGTGGAGAGATAGAAGGATGTTGGGTGATTAAGAAGAATTTATTGGTTGATTATGTGTTGGTTTTGGCCGAAGCTAGAGGAGGTATTGATGGGTGGTTGATTGGAGCAAGAGGGATTAGCTTATGAGATTGATTACGAGCTTGCGAGATTGATTATTTGCGGAAGCGAGAGGTTAGAGATTAAGATTGAATTGCCTCGCCCACCCGTCAGAATCACGAATCATCGACGATTGGACAAAACGATAAATTCATGGAGATCTAACCAAGGATCGGTGATGGCTCTGATACCATGATAGAATTAATAATGGATAGATATTATTGATTGTGTGTATTATGATGGACAAAAGACCTCTATTTATAGAATCTAATATAGAGAGAAATGGAAAGAAAGGGAATAGATATTGAGATTAAATTGCCCAACATCCTTCTATCTCTCCACCATCAACAACCCAACATCAATCATCATCATCATCAACCTCACGTTACCACCACCATCACAATTCAATCAACCTACCAAATCAACAATCAACTCGGTAATCTCAGTTGAAGCTACAAATTATCAACCACCATCAACCACACTCCAATCCATCTTAAAAGCTTCCTACTGATAACCCTCACACCTATACGTGACACGTGATTCCTGTTCCACCCATCTCTTTTCAACACATCATCAATCCCAAGTCCCCATCGCAGCAACAAGCACCTCAATCGTAGCAACACCAGCTAACAATCATTGATTGCAGCACCACTGTTGTCGACCAATCCAAATCAGTCCTGCTTGTTGCTCACTCCTTGACCACCACCGCGTCCATGATCGGCGCCCATAACACACCCTCGGTCACGTCCTCGTCATAGCTACCTCAGAATCACAAACCCACTTCTCTCACGAAACAATCTGATCAACTCATCACTCCGGAATCCCGTAAGCCGGAATCTTGTAATCCGGAAATACCGTAATTCGAAATCTCGTAAGCCAGAAATCCCGTAATTCGAACTCCCGTAATCCGGACATCCCGTACACTACATGTTTTACAGTTTGGACGTTTTATTTGTTTGTAGCTGATTTTGACTCTATATACAATTAATTAATTAATTAATTAATACAAAAATGTGCTTGCCGCGATTTCTCCGAGTTTTTAGAATCTCCATTTTTGTTAGTTGGTTGATATATCTCTGTGATCTAAGTTCCACAACTTTGTTTCCATGTATTTTTTATCAGCAAATCAAGAAAACCCTTTGTTTTGAACCGACCTTCAAGGAACCGTGTTATCAATCTTTTAACCCCTTTGTCAGCATATGAAGGAAAAACTCACATGTACCAAGATTCGAACTCAGCTGATAGGTTTGGCTCGAATTTGACTCGTTTATCAAACAACTCATCCTTACACTCAAACTTGGCTCAAGTTAAATTAGAACTAGCACATGTCGAATTTTTAACGTATCATAAACTTGAGCGGCTTGTTAAAAGCTCGACTTATTTATCTATAACAATAATTCACGTATAATAACTTGCTAAAAATATAAATATTTTCTTGTTTTTTATTTATAATTTTTAAAAATATATTAGCATTTGTATCTCAAAGGTATTATAATTTGAACGGTAGAATTTGAATTTTCAATGCCATTTTCCCCTTTCTTTCCTCCTTCTCCCTCTCTCGCCCCCTCTCCTCTCTCCTCCCTATCTCTTCTGCGACAAATTAATCACTCTCAAACACACTCAAATAGAAAAATGTCATCATAAATCACTTGAGTCTCAATTCTATTACCATACTTTACATCTCGCCAGAAGCACAAATGAGTAATGACTATTTGTACTTTTGGTGAGATACAAAATACCCACATGTTGATCTTGTTAAAACACCCGCATGTTGATTTTCGTGGGACACGATATCTTGATCTGAAATAACCAATACTTAAATCTTAACTGCACTTAAAACCGCTTGTTAGTTTGGGCGACGTCAGTCTGCCGCTAATAAATCTGCACTAGTAAGATAGTGGCGTTGCATGTTCCTAATTAATATGTAATAATTTAACAATATGCATAGGCACGATACAATTTCTGTGCCATATTATACAAAATGTACAAGTGGAGTGGATATATATAATATTTAAGTGGAAACAATAGGCTAGGATAAAATCCAAGATCGACCACCACTCATACTAAATTTCTTGAGCCTTCCAAAAAGCATAACGACGATGAGAATTAATTTGGCTTTCCAACTCCACTTTCCCACCAACCCAATGCTCAACTCCTTGCAACCCTTCTCTGCTCTCATCTGTCTCTTGCAGCTATACCCACTTGAAAATCCTACATTTCCATATGCACTACACACACAGAGAGACCTTAAATATATATATTATATAATGAAAAATATGGGTAAAAGTCAATTAATTACCTGATTACTTCAAAGGTTATGTTGATAACACTGAAGTTGAGAGGATCCTCCTTCATGTTCTCTCTCTCAGTGATGCAAATGAGAATTATGAAGATGACCAAATAGGAGAGTTGTGACAATATTGCCCACTCCGCAATTGGTAATTTCTTTTGTTTTCTTGAATATTGCTCCTCCTCTCTTCTTGGAGAATATGTGGTATATGCTGGAAGATACCTGCAACACAAATATACATATATTCATTTATTTACAACCCATTTGATTAGACATTATTGGAATCGAACAATGATATTCCTCAACTATGTTGTGTGTGATGATTATATTCCATTGGAATGAGAATTATATCTCAATTGACATTGTTTGGCCCATAACAGAACAAATTCAAAATGTTGAATGTTCATTTAGTTCTTATCCGACAAAAATAAAAATAAAAATAAATTGGATGCCAATTACAGCCTTCATGCCTCGCATAATTGCCCAAATCTGTCCAGATGTCCAATTCTCTAATAATCAAATCCAAATTTCATTGATTCGGTTTCGGTTTATAAAATGGGAATCGATAAAATATTGAATCAAATTCAAAACCGATCTATTTAGATACATAACTCATTTTAAATCATCGATCTTTATCTGTTGGGACTAAAATTATTGGTTCAAAAAAAAATAAATAAAAATGTGAAAATTTCATTAAAATTAGTTTTCGAAAAACAAGTAGCATTGATAGATGAAGGGCATGCATAAAAAGAGGGCAAGGGACGAGACTGACATCATCAAAGTAAAGAGCACCAAGATGGCCGGAGAGAGCAGAGAGAGATCAAAAACAGATTCACCGGTATGTCTGGAGTTGGCCGTTTGAAACAACGCCCCGACCAGCTTCCGATACGTGCCTAGACCGTCCATCACTCCCGAGCTCCACTCCATGGAGCAGAACACCACAAACTGACCGAAAACAAAAGCCAGAGAGGTGAGAGCAAGGAGGCGAGAGCGAGAGGCAGAGAGCAAATGGCCGTACCCCATCTGTCCCCAATTCCTCAACATGTAACCAAACTCCAATCTCCCACTCCTCTTCTCCATAACCCATATCAGGAGCCGCAAACACGGCCCGTAGAGAGTGTTCCCCATGAGCATTTGCGGGATCAGAAGGAGCAAGAGGCCCGAATTCTCCCTGAACACCACCATGTTCTCGTTCGTGGGCACAAACCCACAATTCGCAAATGTAGAGACTGTTGTGAACACTGAGAAGGTGTGGATTCGGATCCCCTTGTCCCTCAGCACTTGCCTAGCGCTGGGGACAGAGCTCATGTACAGAGACACCAAACACGACCCAAACACATGGACTAGCACGAGGTACCCCATGACCACATAGGACAGGACTTTGATGGAATTGTACCTCAACCCCTCATTTGGTAATGTTAAGGTTCCATCGTCCCCGTTTTCAATATTGTTGTAGTGACCCGAGCCCGTTTTGACTTGATTCAGCTCCATCTGGTTCAAAGTATGAGAATTGGAATCAGACTGCATAGATAACTTGGACTTGAAGAAACAGAGCCCGAGCATGGAAGTGAAGACCTCTCCACCAACCAACATCAGGATGGTGATGATGATGAGCTGGTTATTGGAGAAAACTTCCATTTCCACGGTGGACATGGAGGAGACGGTGGTGGCGGAGACGGAGGTGAAGAACACATCAAAGTCATTGGGTTGATTAGTATTAGTGGCCCTTGACATTGATAGCTTCAAGGCCAAGAAACCAGCAAAGGAGAAGGTGAGGAAGTAACAGAGTTGAGCCCAAAACGGGCCGATACGGAGGAGGAACAAAAGTCGGTGGAAGCATGAGAGTTTGGTGCGGCTGTGAACAATGGCCATAATGTTTTGTTGGTGTTATTTTTTGAGGAAAACTAGTGGAGAATGAGGGTTTATAAAGGACATGAATTTAGTGGAGATGGAAGTGAAAGTGAAGATCTACTCATATATAAATAAATAGAATAAGTAGGTAGGTACTTCAAATATCAAAATTCATATGATAAGTTATAGGCCCCGTTATGAATATGGGTGTGTGTGTGATTGTTTATATATATTTCATAACAACATTTAATAATTCTCTTGCTCTAAACCATCAAAAAATTTCCTTTTTTTCTCTCTCTCTCTAAACGCTCTCTCTCTCTCTAGAAAAACCTCTCTTTGCCTCTCCCTTTTTTGTCCTTGGTGGCGCCAGTGGTCTCTGGCTGAGGCGTCCCGATCATTGTTTATTTGTTTTCCTTTTATTTAAAGAGATTTTGTAAGGTGCGATTTTTTTAATGAAATCTCGCGATATACTATAACAAAATTTGCAAGAGGTTATTGTGTATTTTGTTAATATAAAAAAATGACGTCAACTTTGATTTAAGAGAAAATGACAAATGTATGTATTTGTAAAAATGATGAAATTCTCTTGAAACTAATGTTTCTTTTATAAACTATCTTGTAACTAAAATTAAATTATTAAATTTTTGTTACACAAGTTTTAGTTAAGAGATATTTTCATAAAATACTTTTAAAATACTTATTTTTATTCTACAAATAAAAATAATTTTAATTTTAAAGACAATTTCATTATCTTTTTACACATACACAATTTCTACCAAAACAAAAATACATATCACACTCTTGCCATTGAAAATGTATGTATCACCCTCTTACAAAATTGTTATAATACATCACTTATTTTTTTATTTTCCCTTGATTTTATATGTCTTCTATATTATTTTAATCTTAATAATTTAAATTAATTCAAGCATCTGAAATCAATTCATGCATTTATTTGTGGGGGAAAAGTTGAAGAGGTAATAAATGTTTGAGTCTTCGAATTTTGTGTTTCGTTTCCTTGTGATTCTCTCTAACACAATTCAAATTCATCCAAATGAATGATGTACTTTGTGATATGACTTTGTTAACATACAAAATAAAACATTATTATTTGTAGTTAATTTTTTAACATATCGCCTTGACTCTTTTTTAATAACTACACTATAAGGTGAAATGTGTGTATCTTATTGTATGTTAAATATAAGAAAATATTGTAAGAAGTCTTCTAATCATTGTTTTCTTGTACAAACTGTCATTTCACTGTATCTTTGTAAAAAAATTTCCTCATTCATGTTTAAATTTGCACCGTTTGTGGAAATCGTAAAAATTAACAGAAGTGTCACTAAGCGTTAGAAGTTTGAGTTCGCAAGTTTAGAGGTGGACATGGGTTCAGAACTAGACCGAACCGATCAAGAATCAGACCAAACCAGTTTCTCCGGTTCTTCGTTTTAAGAACTAAAAGCATAACCGCTACCCATGGTTCTCGGTTCTCCAGTCTCGATTCACGGTTCGGTTCGAAGTCGGTTCTGATTCTTTTGCCAAAGTGTCCAATCCTAAGCACGTTTGAATTAATAGTTAAGTGACATTTCTATTAATTTTCACGGATTTGCATATACGGTGCAAAAATGAACATGAGTAAGAGGGAGGTTTTGAACAAGAAAAACATAATTATAATAAAACTTTTTGCAATTTTCTTTCAGTATGATTCCAATCGTTTTGGTTGTTATATATATATATATATATATATATATATATATATATATATATATATATATATATATATATATACACACACACACACACGCACACGTAACATAGCTGACTTTGAAACTCTTATTAGTTTAATGCATTTTTGCCTATTTAAATTGTATATTGATTTTGAAATCCGTTGGAGGAAGCTAGTGCGTGGAAGAGATGGAAGGTTGAACACTGGTCGTTAGTGGTTGAATCGAGTTTGATTCGATTGGCTTATCGACTTATATTTTCTTGTAAATTTCATAGTAGCCTTACATCAAATTGTATTCTATAAATATTTCTCCCCAACGGTTAGCACATCGGTTTACTCTTGACGAACACATTGTTTGTAACTATGAATTTGTTAAGATTGTATAACACCTCGAGAGTTTATTTATTTGTGACATTACTTTTGCTAGTGCTATGAATGTCAATTACTCTAAGGGGTAATGACACTTTATTACATTTAACTACAGCGAAATGATATTTTCATATCCTAACTATTTTTGTCTCTCTTTTAGTATCCTAACAAACTTTTTGTGACAAACTATGCTAAAATGACTAAAGTACCCCTGATTTAAGAAATCAAAATAACATATTTAAAATGATTCAAATTTAATTTTACATTTTAGGGCATAATTGTATTTACATTCTAAATACAAATCAAATTGAATCAGAGATAAAAAAAAAAATTGAGCCAATTCAATTTACAGTTTCTTACACCAAGGGTAGTTTAGGTATTTTACACATTTTAGAGATAGGTTGTCACAAAAAAATTGTTAAGGTACTAAAAAAAAAAATAGTTAGGGTATGAAAGTGTCATTTCGCTATAGTTAGGTATATCAAAGTGTCATTATCCCCTACTCTAATTTTGATGATCACGTTAAGCAAGAATTTGATTTTTAAAAAAAGAATATCGTTTAAAATTGTGAAAACTAAAGAGAGATATTTTGAACGAACAAAAACAAAAAAATGTTACATTTGACATCACTATTAATTAAAAAGAAGTAAAAGAAAATAAGTTTACCTCTCAATTTCATTTATATTAAAAGTTGTAATATTAATTGTACAACCCCTTCTTCTTTTCTTCATGTTTATAAATCATAAATCACATCCGTGTATAAATTTTAGAATCCAATTTAGGTCTTCTTTAAATGCAGCATTATATTCCTAATAGATTTTGGGGCTTTGAGAAGATATCATAATAAATTCAGAAATTCTATTCACTTTGATTCCTTCCGCGTCAAAGTAGTGCACTCCATTTTCTCTGAGGTTAATCACCTATTCCATTCCATACAGTACATGCAAAACATTTTCTAAGAATAAATTCCAAAGTTGGAATTTTAATATTTGTTTAGTTCCGTCCCATTTTCAGAAAAGAAATGTAACAATCAAAACGTGTTCCACAAATCTACTGCACAAGACTAAAGAAAATTTCACCATCTACTAATGGCTAATGAGCACATTATAACCATTTGTGGCTGTAGTTGTAGCCGTTGTTGTGGTCCCTCCGCATAACAAGGAGATAAGCCACTGCAAAATAGATTATATTTTTCAGAGATATATAAAATATTCCTCACCCAGATTTTCACTTCAAATAAATGCAACTATAAACTATATTATATTATCTTCAAGCACAAAGTATAATCATAATGGGTTTATGAGAAAAGGACTTCACAAAGTCTGTACCAGCATTAAAAAGATAGGTTCTATGGAGGACGACTTCAGTTTCTTGGCTTCTTTGACGAGCCTGTGTTATCAGGGTCACCCTTGCGCTTGATTCCCAAGTAATGCTCAACCTGAAAATGATGGAGGCAAAATACAGATTTAATATTCACTCCATTCAAAGAATAAATGTCTCATTTCCATTTTAGCATGTCAATTAATCATGAGTTAACCATAATATGCTAATGATAAAAATATGAAAAGTCAGAAACGCTAAAAGATGAATTCTATATCTTTGCAAATAGTCAAATGAGACATTATTTTGGGACTGAAGGAGTATTTGTCAAGATTAAACCGATAATCTAAAACTTGTGGCCTGAACTGAACCAAATAATTCTGTAAAGTTAACAGTGTATAGAATTGGCTGACCTTTCTGTCACCGAGCATTGGTGTCAACCCCCCTGGAAATTCCTTCTCCACGGTAGCAAACCCACTTCTAGGATCACTAGGTTGCCTGGACATAAGAAATTAAGTTGTCAGTATAACATGATGTAGAATAACATGCAAGAATGGCTGTACTGAACTTTCTACTGTAGCAAGCAAACAAAATAATCATCCAGTGTAACATATCATTCTAAATGTTAGAGTAGATATGTTTGTTTGTGGGTGTATATGTGTGTGTGTAAATAATAAAGACTTCGACTATAACCTTAAATTAACCTAGATTCCACAAAGAATAGATATCTTCTGATAAGCACTATATAACAAGCATATGTGGAAGACATTATTAACATGCTCCAAATTTACTTGGGGAAACAATTGGATTACTTTGATAGGGATGATAATCACCTGTTTTGAGCTAAAATTAGGAACAGGCATTTTCAAATTCTATTCCCATCCCATTCCATGCATAAGACAATTATCATTCCCGCGACAAAAAAAGGAATGAGATTCCATTCTTAAGGAATTGCATTCTCATCCACATTCCCATGAAATGGCATACTTAATAAACTAAACACCAAGGTAGAACTAATGATAAGATAATATGAGAACTAGCAATAAGCATTTCTTGATGTTTTCCTGTGAAGACTATCCTAGCATGATTTGATTTTGAGCAGTATCTTGCAAACCTATTTTAATTGCTTGAGATCATGCCGTGAAAAATAAAATTGTCATTCTCTTTTTCCTCCAGCAGAACCAAGATATCAACTTTAATAATTAATACCAAAAAAACATACCCGTGTTTGACGTGACCACTAAGAACGAGATAGGGTGTCTTCATCTGGGCTTGAGCTTCCCTCATCCTCTCTACTGACTGTGACGGTGTATCTGCATTCTTCATTCCCTTCAATTTCAATTCTTCATAGTATTGTTTCTGTCGCTTTTCTTGCTTCATTTTCCCAGGTCCCTTCCCATGGAACCTATGTGAGATCGTGCGGAAGGCTTCCTTTGGAGTCATCTGGGAAAGTTCATATAAACAATAAGAATAGAAATCTAGCTGACTGTTCACTGAAGAGCAACTATTTTACTGAAAGGAACAATCCACCAGTCCACTCCAAGAAATTAAAATCATCAAGTAACACTAATACAAACTAGTAATTATAAAACAAGGACCCAACTAAGTTTAGGTAATTTAACCATATAAACCATTCAAAGTAATAGTCCCTAGTCACCCATTATATAGATTCTTCACTCCAGAATCTGCTCCAGCTTACTCCTATGTCTAATCAATCTTTATAGACATAACACAACACAAAAAAGTGAAAATATTTCTATACTCAAATGTGGTATGTGTAGACTAATTACTAGAAACTGCCCTCCATTGGAGCATCAAACATGAGGTACAATTCCTTTATTTGGATAAGCCATGAGGTCCAAATTGAGATAGAAGACAACAACATAACAACAATGACACTAAATTACTAACTGACAAATTCAATATGAAAAAAGTACTTACTATTCGCCCAAATTCATCTAGCCTCTCAATATGAATCTCCTTCGGTCCATCATTATCTGCAATGCCAACAAGTTTGCTCTTCTTCTTGTCCATGTTTCTACCTCCCCAATCAATACTTTCTTTCAGCGTTCCCCGTTCTTTGAGTAGCCTTAATGCACCAGATAACCCTTTTCCAACTGCAGCCTCGTGTATTGTTTCATCAGGAACTATATCCTCCTTATTCTCCTTAACAGGATGCTCCTCTTTTGCAGTATCCTGGAGTTCTGTCCACCCACTAATTTCATCTTTCTTTTCGGGCTCAACAACTTTTGGCGCTTCATCTTCGTCCATGAAAACATCTTCACTGTCAGGCTTACGGGCATCTGTTAGCGTAAAAGCAACAGCAGCATGTCAGTGTTTGAAAGATGTAGAAGTAAATATAATACGAATTCAGGGTATGTGGAGGTGTAAAACGAATAAATAATAATGAAAATTACAGTGGAAAAGATAAATCAAGAAGGAAACGGCTAAATAAAACAAATAATAAGGAGAAAGAAGCCTTAAATACCTTCATCAAGCTGAAGACCCCAAACAAACTCATCCATCTCTGTAAAGACAACCTTGTTTTCTTGTGGATCCCCAGTCTGAGGGTTCTGATCATCTGCAGATTTACTGACAGTAGTGGAGGCAAGGCGTGCAATTACTTCTGGGCCAGATGGCGCTCCCACTTCTTGCTTTTTAAGAGCTAGTTTCCGTGCTCTTTCTAGTGATTTATAAAGATCATCCTCATAATCTGCAAAACCTTGATTTTCATCTTCATCCAGTTTGACAGGAAGAGTTTGTCCAAGTCGAAGTGATTTAGATGCCTCATCTGCTTTAGCATATGCCGACTGATATGCATTATTTCTCATTTCAGCCTCGGACCGTGCTTGTTCCTCTTTCATGGTCTGCCTCTTCACATCATTCCGGGCACCCAGATCCCCAACACCTAAACCTGCAGATACTGCTTCTGCTTCAAGAGCATCAATATCCAGCTTGTCTTTCTTCCGCAATGACTTCTTTTTCTTGGGCTTTTTGAACTGAAGCATTTCTTCATGGGTATAATAATCAGTTGATGTCTTCCCTAATGAATTAAGGTCTTCAAATTTACTGTTTGTGGATGCACCCTGTATCCTTCCGCGGAGCTGCAAATACAAATTTAAAAGAGCGGGAAATAAGGTTCATCAGGAAAAAAATTTATGCCATCAGGTTACAAAATACATTATAAGTGATTGATACAATACAATTACCTCTTCTAGTTTCTTTTCTGCTTCACCGGTGAAGCGCCCCCTTTGATCCAAAGTTATGCCCTGAAAAGAAGTACCAATTAAGTGCAAAATCTCCCAATTACGAAGTCATAGGTAGCACCTAATAGAAGAACTTCAGAAACTGTCATTTAGTACAATATACATTACCTCATCTACAACTGGATCATCATATTGTGGAAGCATTTTCTTCTCTGAACCCAGTTCTTCATTAAACCTAAAACAACACCCAGTAAGAGTCGTCAAGCATTTGGATACAACCAGCACAGAGTAATAGTTTATAGTAATGCAGCAGGAACAACAATTAAAAGAAAAATGGAAATGATAATAATAAAAAAGCAATAATGATGTGGTTCGCACTTGTCATCGTAAACTCCTGTTTTCTTCTTCGCTGCTCTGTAAGCTTCATCTCGTCGCTTTTGCTGACCGAGTTCCACATTTTCAAGCATATCAATTTCTGTTAAATTAGGTAAATAATCTCATCACTTATATGAAGTGTTATGTTGCAACCCTGTACACAGAAAAGTACTGCAAAATTAAATTACCTTCATTAACATCACCATCAGCCAGTATGAACTGATCTTTAAGAGTCAGAACAACTGCTCCACCTTCAATAACTTTGTCAAGGCCATCAAGAATTTTAACCCCTGCTAAATTATCTGTTCAAAGTAATCAAATTAAAATGAGATAGCTATTACAAGACAACCGAAAATTCCAAAAAATATAACTAATCACTAAGCTGAAGTTTACAGCTAGGATCTAATGTCTATATCCCTGAACTTCATCAGAGCATGCCTTGAAACAATATTTACCGAGGGTTCAAATCCCTCTCTTTCCGCACCTTCGCCCAATTCGCAAATGTAATATTAATGGCTACAACGTCTTAAATCAAAAAACAATGGATACCAGTATACAAAGAATTCGCCCTTTCGAGAGATTCTTTTTTCCTAATTTATGTTGCATTAGGAAAATGCTGGAAAGAGCATATTGTATTCACATAATCGAATTTCAAACACGGTAAAAATTCTAAGTTGAATATATGCAGGACAGAAAGCATAAATAGATATATGTTTTAATTGAATGATACAAATTTGCATTTAGTTAGAAGTTTATATGCTTCAGAAACAACAATTCTGTTGAAAATAAAAATTATATGAACTTAATAAATTTATTTATCAGGTTCTCTAATATATTAGGCCTAGTGCAAGAGCAATCTACAATCCGTGCAGATATTCTGGAACTATTTTTATGCTGCCATGCAATACCAGATTGTGCAAAGAAGAAGAAACAACATTAACAAGCAAATAAAGTCTAGAAGTGGAAGGAAATCTTACGAGCAGTATGTTGTGCTGACGACTCCCCATCTACATCCTCATCTTGAACAATATTGTCCTGGCAAATATAACAGCACGACCTTTAAACATATGTAAATCAAATGCACTTTATCAAGAAAAAATGCAACAAAGTACCAATGGACAACATACCTGCTCCTCAAAAATCCGGGATAGATGCAAGGCCTTTTCCTTTTCAGCTTTCCTTTTGTCCTCAAGCTTACGACTTTTGCCAACCCATGCTAAAACCTCTGAGACTTCCTCAGACTTTTTCTTTAGTCTTTCACCTTTCATCCTGAGTAAAAGAAATGTAAAAATGGCATTAGAGATACTTAAAATTTTATTAGGTCGATAATCAAAGGACGATGCAATAAATGCCCTCCTATGGAATTGTACTACAGTTTGTACTTATCATCTACGAGGAAAACCTCCTACATCAGGAACAGGGGAAAATATATTAAAATGCAGACCAAGAGAATCAATAAAGTGAGCATAAAATTCCCCTAGGAACATGGATGGTACATGATTTTCTTAACACATTACTAGATTACAGAAAACCGACACACATTACTAGATTTCAGAAAACCGACACACATGCAGGTTCATTAGATATGGAACACGCCATTTCAAATACTTAAGACCCGCCCTCTAAATCAGAATTTTAAAATGAGCATGTTTAAGTCAATTTACGCAATGGTATCCCAACTTTCTAAGTCTTTCTCCAAACTTACCCGACTAATATCTTAAATTTCCCATTTTATGTACCTTTTAACTTAGGAAATGCAGGGATATTTGAAAGCTTACTATTTTGAAATCATAAAGGAGCTTTAGAATGCTTCATATTGTAATTGGGCACTCCATAACAACTTCAACTTTTAGGTTGCGGTAACGTATACACATACAAATGGGAAAAATCCACTCAGTCTACAGTAGCATAATACTTTGGGTGATAAGAAACCAGCATTAAAAATCCTACCATCTTGTTTGGAAATAAAATAAAGTAAAATAGGAACAATTATAAATTACTTACTTTGAAATGCGCTCCTCAATAACCGAGGTCGATGAGTTTGTTCCACCTGATGTACCACCAACACTTTTTTCATCCTCGTTGATATGGGAATTTTTTCCTCCCTTCATTACATCTCTATCTCTACTGTATTCCTGATCCGACTTAAACTGGCCATGATTTCCTACATCCTTACTCCTATCATAATCTTCCTCATGGCTTTTCTTCTGCACACGATCTCTCTCTCTCGACTTCTCTTTAACTTGATCTGCATCCCTCTCCTTGAGTTTCTCTTTAGTCTTGTCTCTGTCTCTTTCTTTATCATAATCTCTATCCTTTTCCTTCACTCTATCCCTTTCCTTCTCTCTTTCTTTCTCCCGTTCCCTATTTTTCTCCTTTCCCCTTTCTTTATCTCGTCCACGATCACCCTCCTTGTCCAAGTCTCGGTCCTTTTCCCTTCCTCGATCTTTTCGATCTTTATCTCGTTCATGTTCACGCTCCTTATCTTTATATTTGTCCTTATGTGCATAATCTTTCTCCCTCATTTTGTCCCTAGCCCTATCATTGTCTCGATCACTTCTGTCCTCCTTCCTCCTTTCCCTACCAGATACTCGATCTTTTTCAGTATCTTTAGTCTCCTTCTCGCTAATCTTCAACTTGTCACGGTCTTTACTTCTGTGATCTCTCTCTTCCCTTCGGCTGCTCTTCTTGCTATCCTTGTTCCGATGCTTATTTGGCTCTCCATTCTCCTCCATCTCATCGTCTCTATCCATGTCTACACTTGGCTCTCGCCTTGACTCACTCAAGTCCATGTCCATGATATAACTAGACTCAGAGTTACTTGTATGACCTAACAGAAAATAGCAGAAAACATAAACAAGTGGTCGTGTGTGTACAAGTAAAGATCATAACAAAGACAAATCAATTTGCTGTTTACCAGTGTTGAATACAGAAATCAGCAAGAGGCTGAACTAAAAAGGCCAAAATATTAAACCAGAACCTGGAACCAGCAATTTTATCCGAAAACATCCTATAGAAGCAACAAACACAGACTCAACATATTGTGATAGTTGTTTTCCCTCAAATTCGCAGCAACCTAACGGGAATGATCGAGGAGTAAGAACCTAAACCTAACCCTCACCCTAACCATTAGCAATTTCATCAGAATATAGACATAGGATTTACATACGAAGGAGAAAGAGAGGTAGCTCGTGGCGTGCACCGGACCTGGAACTTCACCGACGGTCACGGTTGAGCCGAAACCCTAGAGAGTAGGTCTCGTCTTGTGTCTCTGGCAACAAAAAGAATGGATTTAGGATGGCCATCGATATATCTAATTGGGCTAATAAGCCCTATGTGTTTGGGCTAATAGCTCAAATCACAAACGCAATGTCCAAGTGAGAGCAAAACACAGAAATTACATGAAAAATACCCAGTTTTCTGTTCGACTAAGGTTGGTTTGATGATTTCTTCAAGCTCTGCCACTGAACATATTCATTGCCTCCTGCTTCTCTCTCGCCTCGCAACTCAAGAGGAGAAAAGAAGAAAGCTCACATAACAAAACGACAAAATATTCCTCTTCTAAACTTGGCCTTTTTCGCCCACTAAAAAGACCAGCCCAATATCAAAATTTTCAAATTCGTAATTTCTTATCACCCTGCCTGGGTGATGTGATTTTTGTTCCGATTTGGTGCTCAGGTTATGCCGTATTCATTAACTCAAGTTCTTAAAAATGGGTCGGGTTGTGGGTTTCGGGTAAAACCCGAACCCATCATGTTTTTCGGGTCGGTGTCCAATAACAATGAGTGGGTTCGGGTTGGGACAAACCTAACTCATTGCCATTCCTATTGAAGATTGTTTATGATTTTATAATCGAGATAAATCAATCCTTGTGGTTTCTAATTTTGAAAAACCGTACTTGAAAACATAAGTTTTTGATGGGTTGGTTATGATCGACAATGGTCATGGGTGATTATTCAATTTCAACCAAACCGAATTGATTGGACTTGAAATTTCATTTTTTAGCCTTACTTATGTGTTGAACCTATAAGTTATTTTTGAACTAATTGTGCAATTTTATTTTATCTTTTAAGCAATATAATATTAAATTATAAATTATAAATTATAATTATAAATATAAATTTGAAATTGAAATTATACAACATAATTGAAACTTCAGGTTTTCAAATATTAAAGATAGTAATAAATTCGATTGTTGCACTTTCAATATTTTAACGGATTGATTTTTCATTAATTAACTGTGGTTCTAGTTTATGAAAACTATATTTGAATCAAAATTCAATAGTTTTTTTTATAAAATAACCAAAATTAAATTATCATCCACAGTTCTTACTTTCTCCAGCAACATTCTTTGCCACAAGAAGCTCTCATTTTGTCACTCACCAATCATTTTTGTCACTCATCTCATTTTGTCACAACCCTTTATAGGGACATAGATTTGCAACTCTTTACAGGGACATAGATGGAAGTCTCTTTGAATTCATCCTCTTCATTTTCAAGTATGCTCAATGAAGGATGATTGTTGCCATCACATCCTATTTACCACCTCGACCAAGCTCTCATTTCGTCACTCACCAATATGTCAATTTGAAGGTCTTGTTGGTTTTGTCCCAGATCTGCCCGAGGAATGTCCATCATCTTTGGGATTCGTTCTCAAGTCCAAAGCTCTCAGGAATGTTATGTTTTCAGGTTTTAGCCATTTTGTGTCTTTTACTTCATTTTTTTTATTTCACTCTCATATTTTAATTATCATGTAATGTTTTTTAAGCCTAAAAGTTAGATGCTCCCTTTTTAGAATCTCTTTTCTTTTTTCACATTATTATCATAAAAATTTTGCTGATAAAAATAAGGGAAAATTTCACTCCTTCTAAGTTTGGCCGAGTTTCACTTAACTTCTCTTAAGTTGAAAATCTACATGTGAAGTCTTATAAGTTTGCAAAAGTCTCACTTTACCCTTTTCAGATAACTTTTATAAAAATTCTGTTAACTTTTTGTGAAATGACGAAAATACCCTTTCATTAAAAAAATTTAAAATAATAAATAAAAATGATTTTGAACTTTTTGCTTTCTTATTTTTTTTACAAAACAAAGAATAAAAACAATTTTTTAAAAATATTTTTTTAAAAAAAACAAGAAATTCATAAAAAAATTTAAAAATAAAAAAGATGTTTAAAAATCATTTAAATTTTAAAAAAAAAATTTATAAGAAAATTTTTTTAAAAATTAATTTTACTATTAACATAATTTTATTCTTTATTTATACAACGAAAACATTATATAAAAAAGTTCAAAATCATTTTTATTAATTTATTATAATGTTTAAATAAAGGGTATTTTCGTCATTTAAAAAAAGTGAATAGAATTTTAAAAAAAAATTAATGGAAGACGGTTAAGTGAAACTTTTTAAAATTTAAGGGAATTCACAAATTGATTTTGAAGTTAAAAGGAGTTAAGTGAAACTCGGCCAAATTTAAGTGGGGCTAAATGAAATTTTCACTAAAAATAAAATGCAGAAAATATTTGAATAACCATTAGAATTGAAAACAATCTGAATTTAATGGTTAGTTTTTGCAATTAGCCATTCATATTTTAGTGTAGTGCGTGTGAGTAAGTAGTTACTCTTAAGTCTTACCGTAACGTAATGTATTTTTTGGGAAGAGGACATGACGGCAAAAAGGTTGCAGTTAAATGAGAATGTGTATCGGAAAAAAGTATAGTAATGAATGTGAAAGAAGAGAAGAGAATAGAAAATAATGAATTAGGTGAGAGAGAAAAATATCTCTCCAAATTAGGGTTTCCAAATTCCCCAATGGCAGCTTACTTGTCTTCGTCGATCAAGATGAAGAGGAAGGATCTCGACGAAGTTAACGAAGATTTCTCCGACTTCTCTCTCTCCTCTCCGGCCAGGAAAATTCGCCGCCTGGTAATTTCTCCATCTCTCTCTTCTGTGCCAATTTTATTGGAATTCTCGTTTCTGAACCTGTGACTTTAGGATGCGGATTTGCCTCCCATTATGGAGGAGGAGGAGGCTGATGTTGAGATGCATCAGACGCAAGTTCCTGGCGTCGTCAACGACGAGAGGGCTATTGTGCTGTTCAAGCCCGTCACCTCTCCGATTCTGCATTCTCCCTCTTGTTTCTCTGTTAATTTGAATTCCGATATTATCTCGGGGTTTAAGAGTACGTCTTCTCATACCTGATCTCTTCCAGCTTAACATTAACATTTAGTTCATTGAAATTTTAGCTGATTTTCAGCAATGTGAATAATTTTTGGTTGCTTTCAAATCTTGGAATGACATGATAATGATGTCACCAGCTCAATTTTTTGCTTACTTGTTAATTAGTTTGTGCATTCTGTCTGCAATTGGATGATTAATGATATCATCGGCTGAATGTGTGATTGTCTGTGCAGAACAATTTCTCCTATCAGAAGATAGTCAAGTGGAAAGGGATGAGGATTGCAATGGAGCAAGTGATGAATGTAGGGCTGTGGTTCCCTGGGTTCCTTCTCATACACTCCCTTATCGGATGGAGGCGGAGGAAACAGCAATGGACATAGAAGATGACAGTTGTTGCGTGGAGCAAGGAGGATCGGTTGATTTAGGTGTAGAAAGTGAAAGTGACAGAATACAGCAGTGGCAACAGCAGCACTGCATGACGCCACAACTTCCCCAAAACAGCTTCACTCCCATTGTGTGGTACCGATAGCAATAGTCAGTGAATTTGTGCACCATGTCGGTCTAGTATTGAATTAGAATTGATGAAAATATTGTCCGTAGAGTTTGCTTAGGATGGTCAATTCATGGACATGAATTTTGTGAAAAGGACAGGCTGCAAAATGCGCTAGTGTGCAAGCAATGTACAAATTTGTATTCCTTGCATTTTAGATTGTAGTTTCATGTGAAATCAGGGTCCATACCATATTACCCATGTTCTTATATATGAAGATGCAAATTGTTCCTTTGTATATTGCACTTTCCAGACATTGCTGTTTTCATACTCAATACTATTGCTGGAGTGAAATGTTGTAACCCAAAATAGGGGATTTCCCATCTTTTATTTGGTTGATCTGACTTGGGGAACAGGGATATGCTGTCCCCGCCTTATCTCGTTTTGATTGTTGTGGTTCGTGTAGGGCTGCTCAACAGAAGCGGTATTCATAGTAGGTTTCAAACCGGTTCTGGTGGTTAAGATCCTCCTTTTATTCACTTGCAAAATATTATTTTTGTCACCTTCCAAACCTTCAAGTTGAAGATTGATAAGCATTAGAAACAGAGATGTCTTTTTTAGCTTGCGACTAGAGTAGACAACCAAAAATTGATCCAAACCCATTCTCAAAACACATTTCATTTTCCTCTCAAATCGTAAAGGTTAGAAAATTATCAGAAGCTATATCCATCCCTATACTGCAAAACACAGTTACAACAACAAATGATGCGAGTGAGACAAATAGCTCACCCACATTTCTATACTATTACTAGGCTCCTCATCAACCCATAACTAAGGCCTCTATATTTTGAACCATGACAGCCACTTTCCATATACGTGAGCGCACGCCAAGCAAGGATCAGGATCAAGGGGCTGTGCCAAATGTAATGTTGTAGCCTACCCAATGAAAAGTTGTATTCATAAACTAGTCTCCCGAGACATACTGCTTCTGCGCATAGTAGTTCTTCTCACTCGCTCCCTTCTTCGCATTGCGTTTCTGCATTGGAATAATTAACACATGAATTTAGTGGTCATGAGTCATGACCAACATAACCTGATAATAATAATAATAATTTAACCATCATAGTCAGGGGAACACAAAAAGAAGAATGTAGAGCATACTGTATAAGCTTCATGATTGGCACTTATCCTTTGGGCTACTGAGGTGGTGGTAATATCTTTTGGACTTTCAAGCAACCGAAATATTCCCATGCTCTTGGGAACAGCATATGGATCCGTTTTGTCCTGCAAAATGCAAAGTTGTCAGGAAATATAACCCAAGGGAGCAACTAAAACTAAGGATGGACGATCACGAGCTTACGGTCAATGAAGAGTTGCTTTCAGCAATCGTCCCACGCACAACTAAAGAGATATTGAAAGTTGTAATCTGCTCATGCAAACAAAACAGGGCTCAGAAGATCAGATCAGTGGATACAAATTATGATACGACAATTCTTTTAAGAGCTTTTATCCATTCCAAAGATCAAACTACTTCCCCCCTTGGACTGAAAAATAAGAGCAATACTTCATTAAGATATAAGAGAGTAAAAGTAACAACCTTAACTTGCCTGTTCAGAGAATCATCATGAAAATACATTTAGAATGAACGATATAAAAAAAATCCGTACCACGTCTTTTGTAATTTCCCAAGGTGCGCCAATGATGACTTCATCAACATAACGGCAAGCAAGCACGCTAAGGCTACGCTCATGCAGATGCATGATGGGATAATGAGCCCCCCTGTGTTCACTGCATCATGATAAATTCAACTCATTTCATTTTCTTTGGGGAAAAACCTTCCAATTTCAAAACAAACTAATCCCAAAAATATAAAGGTTCCTAAGCAGATGTTGCAATGATTCTCGAGCATGATAAGATATAACATACCTTACAGTCTGATCTGCGTGAATGCCAACTAATAGAAAATCCCCAAGCTGCCTGGCACTCTTGAGGATCTAAGAATACAAAAAAAAAACTCTCAAGGATTTGCATGGTGCTATATATTTAAAAAAATGTTTTAACCGAGGAAAAACATATCAAGATATCTCAAAATAATAGCCTAGAAGTACCACAAAACAAATGATTGTGCATGTCACCTAATAACCAATAATAGCCCAGAAGTGCCACAAAACAAATGAGGATGGGAGTTGTCAATTCATATCCTAGAAAAACACAATGCATAATGAGCTTGCTCTCTATTCAGGATAAATTTACCTTCCTTTTTCACAGTTTCATCGTCTAATCTCCAAATTTAGTGCTCATTCACTAAATATCAAGCACTATGAAGGGCAAACAGATAACTTGAAACTTCAAGTGACAAATAAAGAACTCTCTTCTACTTTCTCTGTTTCCAAATAAATTTTGAATTGCCCTCATCAAGTATCCCGTACACAAACTTTCCATTTTATTTTGGCATGTCAATTTTGAAGCAAACAGAAAAAGAAAACTAGTAGCCTTGCAGACAGTAAGGTTTTTGACACATCTTCCTCCTGATAGCAGAGCTTTGTTTGAAGAGCAAACTGGTTTGCCATTTGCATGAATTAACAAACCAACAATTGATAAATTAGAACAGAAATGCACCTCTACATGCCCCGCATGGAAAAGATCAAATGCCCCATCAATGTACACAACACGAGCATTAGGTCCAGGTCCCTGTGATTAGGTAGATATCATTAATGGTAAGATAGCCTCAATATTTAAAACTGTGAAAGTCGAGTTGCTGGAAAAGAGAGTCAAAGAATAAAAAATTTTATAGAAGGAAAGAACATAACGTATGACACTCTTTTCAGAGTCTGGTTTGCCAGTACCCTTTAGACATATAAAACTCCTTAAGCCCTAAACATTGCATATAATTGTTTGTAATAAACTAATATACTATATGCTGATAAAGATGTAAGAAAATCCCTTTTTTTGGTCAGAGATTGGGTTTCTCCAGCAGAAATGAAAATATATAATGCAGTAGGGCACACATCAACAAGAGACATCTTTGTCAAATGCTTAGGATACATAACTAATTGGTTACCTTCTCTACAGATGTCAAATGTAGCAAGACCAAACACACGAAGATCACATCAATAGGACCAATAGTGAGCAGTTTTACACTTGATGATTTTCACACGATTTTGAAGAAAATGAGATGCTACCTTGCCATTTGAGAACTGCACAATCCGTCGGGATGTTGGTAGAAACTGTGATATATTAGAGTGCTTGGATTGGCTGTCCTTATCAGGTTCCCCATACAAAGGTGCTCCATTTTGATCTCCATTAACTTGTGTGCTCTTCATGAAAGAAAGTATCCTCCCTGTATTAAAAACACATTCAGTATGAAATAGAACAGAACAAGACCAAAGAAATAGAGAAAAATCTAGTTTATGCTACTTTGAAAGTCAATTAAACAGAACACTTAGTGAACTGATAGCTAAAACCATAAGAATGACTCAAAAGCTAATTAGTACTACACTTTCCCGAGTATAAGAATGATCTTCTCCCAACAAAAACAAATCTCAGATTGATCAAGTGGATGATAGTACCTACAATATCTGTGCTGGATACGCCTTCAGTGCGTTTTATCTGCTTATAGCGACCAGCTTTCTTTGCCAATGCATAAGCATCAGTTCCATCTGGAAGAAGGCAAGGATCATCACCATGTATAATATAGTCAATTTTGTGCTCATTGAAGAGTCTCTTCATGAACTGTTCGGTAATTTCATAGGGAGCATTGGCGATGACTTCATCCACCCACTTCAAGCCGCTCACAAGCACCAGCCTAAAAAGAGCAGCAGATCATATCAAATTTGTGCTTAGATCTCGTAGACAAACTGATTATAAAAGTTTCAATCAAATGGATATGACGACAAATTCACCACATTAATGAAGTGATCTCTAAATAAAACATACTTTCACCAGAAAACTGGTTTCACAATGTCACACTTGTTAATGTCCACGGATAAAAGCAAATGCAAAACCAATATGAAAGCATGCCCATTTTGTAACTTGTATATGCAATTAAAACCGAAACAAATAACAGAAAGGATATGTATTAAAACCTCTCTTCCATGGATAAAACCGGAGGCCCTTTATTGGCAATGATCTCTTCATCACTCACAACACCAACCACCAATTCATCTCCCAAAGCCTTTGCTTGCCTCAATGCATTGGCATGACCGTAATGCATGAGATCAAAGCAGCCATCCATGTAGACCCGTATGCGCTTCTTCGGACACTTCTTCTTATAAAAGATACCGGAATCCGACCACAGGTATGGTAAAGAGAACACACCAGTCCCACCAAAATAGCTCGTAGACAGACCAAGCAATGCGGCCGTGAGCATTAGGCCACCAAAGAGATGAGGGTAGTAGTAAACTCCGTCCCACATCCATCTGCTTGTTTCATAGTCCATGTTCTATCTCCTTCTACCTAAGAGGAGACACAAATCCTGCATAAGGACATATGAATGGGTTTGAAGTTCTTTGATTCCTAAAATATAGAAAATGAAATTAATTCTCCAGATTCTACAAAGATTCACATGAAACCCAAAGCTGCAGATTCCAAGCCAAACCCAGAAATTATGAAATCAAGCTGTAAACATTAAACCAAATTAATAACAGAATCTCACCTAGAAAACCCAATTAAACCAAATATCAAAAAACAACAGCAATGCAAACTAAAAATTTCCAAATAATTATTGTAAACAATAGACAATCAACGAAACAGCAAACCACATCACATGAAATCTGAATCTAACTGGGGAAGCCCACGTGAAAATGAATGAATAATGAAATTGAAAAAGAAAGCAAAAAAAATGGAAAAGGGAAGAGAGACCTGTCGTAGAAGAAGCGATGGGAAATGGAAATGGAAATCGTGAAGTGGGTGTTGAAGAGAAAGAGGTGGAGAAATCGAGAGGGTGTGAAAGGAATGAGCTTTTGGGATTCAGATCGAATCTATACCTTAGTTTTGGCTTACCGTTTGTTTCTTGTGTTTGTATCTCCTCTTTTTCCTCTCCGTCTGTGTTTTTCTGTCGATAGAGAAAAAGGTTGGAAGCCACAGCACAACACAAAGCCCCTTCCTTCCCTTCTCCACATAATTTCATTTTTATTTTTATTTTTATTAAAATATCAATCTTAAATGTCAATTGGGTATTTGATAATTACTGGGCACGTGGCCCCACAAGTGTGGGTCCCTTAGCAACCTCATTTGACGTCAAAATGCCACATCTTTTCTCTCACGATGTCATGTGGTTGGACAGCACATATTATATCTTGAGCAATACCAACATGTTATTTATCAAATTTAGAGTTTGCTCCTCAAATGGAAGTATATTATGGAGATTCAGTTCCCGGCTCTCCCTAGGTAAGTTGTTTATCGAGTCTGGTTGGGTAAACCTGACTTGATTTGACTCAGGTGGTGAAACTAAGACCCATTACTTAACTTAGTTGAGGAGTCGGATAGTCGAGTTGAGTCGGGTAGAACCAACAGACCCCATACAATCTGCCTCTGCCTAATTTCAATTCACCCTAAAATCAATCCCAATTCGAACCCTAACCCCTACTATTAAAAATCAAGTCAAAACCCTAAACCCCAATTAAGAACCCTATACACAAATTGAAAAATCAATTCAAAACCCTAACCTTAAATCCCCAAATTCGCAATCCAAACCAAACCCCTAAAATTAACGCCCAATTCAAAACAGAAACCTAAATCCCCAAATTAAAAATCCTAATAATCCCCAAATACCCAATTCAAAACCATAATCCCCAAATTGATTAGGGTTTTCACAGTTTATAACAGGAAACCTACAATTGATAACTTACAATTAAACTAAAATCGAAATTGGATTGAAAACCCTAATAATCCTCAAATTGATTAGATTTTCCCAATTGAGAACACATATTCAAATAAAAATTGAAAGAAATTTGAAGTCTTGAACCCTAAACCCCAAAAATAGAAACGGTGAAGAAAATTTCAAACCTTTGACGCTGACGTTGTCTGACGGTGAAGTTTCAATCTCCAGCTCCACTGGCGAATCGAACCGTTGATGAGCCTTCTCTCCACCATTACTTGATTTATAATGGTGGAGATGAGAATCACCAACAAATCGATTTAGAACATTAACTATGTGAAGAGATCCGTTGTGAGATGGAGGAGAGAGGACACAAATTGACTACCTCATACGACGATAAAGGAGAGGGGAGAACGGAGCTGTTAGGGTTTCGGAGAGGGACGGAGGGTCGAATGTGATGCGAGAGAGAGAACGATGCCTGAAGTGAGGTCGTCAACTCGATTATGTGTGTGGACTGTGGAGAGAAGTGTGACACGTCGCTCAAAATCAACGAATTAGATTAATTCAGCCGACGGAGATCGAGGGTGGAGAAGACGCCACGTCGCTGCTTCATCTTCAACAACTTCTTTTGTATTACGCATCCCACATCGGAAACACATGAACGTGTTTCATTGTTTATAAACAGTTTTGTTACAAAGTATAGAAAAAATGGAAATACGTCGTGATAGGCTTCATTGGGCTGAAGTCTAACTGTGGCTGTTGGGCTAGGGGCAATCAACAAATCATATTTTCATATATAATGTCGGGTTGTCGGGTACCCGACGGGTTATGGAATTTGACCCAATACTCGACTCGATTGGCTTGTCGGGTGGTCAGGTCTCGGGTCGTCAGGTGAGTCAGGTTGCCGAGTAAAATGGACAGCCTTATCCCCAGGTCTAGGCGCAAGGGGACTTTCGAGAAGTGTGACCTAGTGATCCAAGTCTCGCGGGTATCCAAACTCAAAACACCTTAGTGAGAAATTCTAGGAGAAGCGCTCTCTCGGTTCAAAATCGATTTTTCGAGTTCGGTTTATGAGTCTAGGGGCTCTGATCCCGATACCATACCGAGAGGGGGGCAAGTTGAAAGTGGTCATTGAATCTTTTGTGAACGATTGTGGTATGGGTGTGGAGTCGTTGACCCTAGGTTGGGAAGTGACGGTTCTAGAAGATGATCTAGGATTAACATACGAGGTTGGAACGATGATCAAACAAAGAGAACTCGTTTTGTTACTAATGTTCCATTGGAGATTTATCTTTATATATTACTTTGGAGTGCATTTGTGTATGACCATCTTTACTCATTTTAAGTTCTCGCTTGGAGGTGGATATGAGTTTGGCTGTCATATTTTCTCTATTATACTTATTGTAGACAATTATGAATATTATTATTCTGTTTGTTCAAAAAATATATAAATTTTAGGGAAGTTAAATTAGTTAATTAAAGGAATAATCATGAATAGAGGGAAAATCAAGTACAAACCAATGACCAAATACAAATAATACAAACATAAATATTGGTTGTTGACATCGTGACCCTATCTTATATGGCGACACGCCATAGGACACAACTTCTCCGTAAAATTGACGAACACATTAGTAGTGAGTGCATTATTGTCATTTTGCACATTCGACCTAATTCATTCTTATTCAAACATAGCGATGAATTTGTCCTCAATATCGTCTTGGACTTTTGTGTTGTTGTTCTTTACGAGGGCATGATTTGGTTTAATAGACACGCTCAAACGACTTTGGTAATCAATTATCATTAAGAATCATTAGTCAGGTCTGTATCTGTCATTTAGGAAACTGTTGCGGGGTCGAACGGTTTCCGTTTGAGCCCGCTCAACCTCGCACTTGAGTGCATATTTGCCTCGTAGTGGCTATGTAGAATCAATTGGGACGATTTGATGCTTGGTTGGTGTTTCGAGAAGCATATGCAGGTTGAACAGTGTTTTGGTAAGTAGATCGGGTCAAAATGGTCTAGGGACAACAAGATGGAATAATTAGAAACTTATCACAATCGTGACAAAAAGTGTCACGATCATGACAATGAAATTTATACAATTAGGACCAACCATGGTGCTCAAGCTAGACATCATCACACAAGCTACAAAGCTAGACATAATCAATAACGTAAATGGAGATTAGAAAATGCTCTAATAGTTATTGAAGTAGGAGGAGTCTTGTGCTTGGTTGAATGTTATCTTCTTGAAGATATAATGATGGAAATGTCTTCAACTTCCTTTTCCCTAACTCAAACTTGGAAGACAATGGTGGAAGTCTTCTTTTTCAAGCTTGAGAATGTGTAGGGAAAATGAAGAACAAAGAAATGTGCTGAAGAGTCCCCTCACTCTGTTGGAGATTGTGATAGGTAAAAAGCGTGAGATACTCCAATCCCTAAGTCAAAAGACCTTTTTATATGTGTCTGAAAATGGCATTATCACGATCGTGTCATAGGGTGTCATGATCGTGACACATTGTGTCACGGTCTTGACACGATCGTGACACCATGTGGGGGACCAATTCTGGTCCTGGTCTTTGGCACAGTCTTCTTGCTACTTGTCACGATCGTATCCTCTCTTTTGAATCATGTCACGATCGTGACACTTTTTTTGTCACGATCGTTGCGCCTCCGCTTCGATCATCGTCATTGCTCTCTGTCTTCAGACAAATTGTATAAATTTCATTGTCATGATCGTGACACTTTTTGTCACGATTGTGACAAGTTTCTAATTATTCCATCTTCTTGTCCCTTGACCATTTTGACCCGATCTCCTTACCAAAACACTGTTCAACCTGCATGTGCTTCTCGAAACACCAACCAAGCACCAAATCGTCCCAATTGATTCTAGATAGCCACCACGAGGCAAATATGCACTCAAATGCGAGGTTGAGCGGGCTCAAACGGAGACCGTTCGACCCCACAACATAAACTATTAATAGATTTTCCAAACGCAGTAGATGTGATTGTGTTTAGGGGTTAAAGATCACTGGCTAATGTTACGTTGTTATTAAGGTTACAGACATCAATGGCAGGAGACATGAAAAACGAAGGCCGAAAGCAGTGCTTGGAGCTCGAACAAGGAGCATGAAAGAAGAGATTAACCGGTAAGTAGAATAATATATACTTCAGTAATTTCTTATGTTAATTAGTTGTCACTCACTATATATTATGAGTGTAATATATAGTTATCGATAGACGGTATAAGGTGATATGCATTTTGGTGTAAGGGATGCAATGCCCTATTATATTTTCAAGATGGAACCATATATTGTTACACAACCAAATTACATAATGTCTGTAATGTTATAAATATGCTAAAATCATTTTGGAAATAGCTATATTCCATAACATTTTGACCATGTTCAAAATGTTATATTCCATAACCTTATACTTTTTACGTACGTTTTTAGTAGAATTATCTTAAATGTAATGAAATGAAAGTCGAAGAGGAGAACGGGAGATCCCATTTTATTTTAGTGAGGGAGATTAGATATTTGTAGAGTTATTGACTGTCTTAGAAAAATAACTTCGTATTCCCCCACTAATTGTATTATTTTCTGGTTAGGATAATAAGTTATTTTTTGTTTAACAAAAAATATATGTTTGAGTATATACATCACTCATTATCTCTAAGTTAAATTAGTTTAAATTAAACTCTTCTTAATCCGATTGTGAGTTGATGATGATATATACGATAAGTATGCTTTTGTCAAGGAAATTGCTTTAGCATAAATATTTGATAATGATCCACGTTTTAAATAAAATAGACATGTATTATATTTCTCTTCTTCCATTATTCCACGTTTCAATAAATTCTAAAGTGTGGAAGAATTTTTAGAGGACGAAAATAGTAATTCTTTTGAATATTTCTTTGACAATTATTTTTAAGGTAAAAACGAATTTTATTAAATAAATAGCAACTAACCCGACATCAAGCCGGTCAGGTGAAGTTATAGTTGGTGGGACAGACCCCTCACCATAATCACAGCTACTGTTAGTTAAAGCAAACATGAATAATTCGTGAGCCATTTGATTACAAGTAAACAAAGAACACATGTTCCGATAGATAGTAGTACGCAACACCGTTTGCTAATGATTCCTCCAAAGTTGTGCAGCTCGACCAGTTTAGCATCATGTAGAGTCACAGCCTCCAACTCATACAAATGGAGAAATCCCGTGATCTTGCTGCATAGTGCTTTACACATGCATCCATGATAACTCCGGAGACCAATCGACTCGAACCAGTTAGCTTCATGCAGAGCCACGACCTCCAACTCATACAGATGGAGAAACCCCGTGATCTTGCTGCAGACCGCTTTAAACCAGCTTTCTCGATCAACTCTACGATCAATATGGGCATCGCGAAACTCGAATTCTCCCAACACATTTGGTTTAACCCGATCAACCCATCGACACCAGGGACCCATCTTTTCCTTACAGTACCGATCACAATAGGACACACAAGTGACGTATTGAATTTTAAGCAAGCCGAGACCCCCTAATTCGGTATGTCTGCATGAGTCTGCCCACCGACGCCAGATAACACCAGTTCCCTCCCAGTACCGATCTACCGTCGCGACCCAAGCTCGCCCTACCTGCAATTTCGTCCTCAACCCCACTGCACTCGACTCTGTTCCTACCATCTCACTAGATCGCTTTCCTTCACCGCCAGCTGTCATCGCAGCTACCACCGCAAGATCCGGAACTGTCGCCGTACTAGAAGCTCTCACAAACGGAGCCGTGCCGCTGTGAGACATCGTCGATTTTCGACGAACAACCCAAATCGCCACTGGCAAAGGGTACAAACCGCATAAGAAACCCTGCGCCAACTAGGGTTTTGCCACGCCACGAAACATAAAGTTTCTTAACAATATTCTTTTTCGTAATATTGCTTTGATAAATTAATTGGCATGCGAATAATTAAGTGTTGGAGATTTAAATTATTTAAGAGTTTACTCCCGTGATAGCATAAATTAGTCTATCTTAATACTCCGTTGGTAACATTTATTTTAATAGTTCTTACATTTATATAATTAAATCTATAAATATATTCAAAAGAATTTCAAAACCAGCATATTTTTTTATTATTGTAATATATGATAATTCATATTTTGATTGTGCAGGTATATTATTTTTACTATTCTAATTATACAAATAAATGTAGTGTATATAGATACTCCTTGTAAAAGTGCATAATATAAAAAAAATTATAATTTTATATATCAAGTTCTAATAAAAATATTTTAAAATTTTATTTATTTTAACAAAATTATACTGACTATATAAAAAATGTAAAGTAACAAAATTATACTGACTAATAACCTATCTACCGGTATTATTGTACACTAGGTGTCCGACATTAAAGTACAAAAAGATTTGTATTAATTACTATAACGATCTTAAGTCAAAGGAAAACGATATACATTTTTCCCTTAAGAGAATTTTCACATTGACAGTATAAGAAATATCACCATTTGAAAAATCTCACTTTTGGTCAGTTCGACGATCATATCTCCATATGCATCATCTCTACATATAAATTAATGAATGAGGCCCATTAATACTCATCACATAAGTACCGTCATATACATTGATCTTTCCGGATCATCGTAGTTCCAGTACGATGACCTTAAGATCAAGAACAATTTTGATTAAACTCTATAATACACGACTCTCCATTATCGTAATCCCTATCACGATGTCAACTATATCAGTTTAATCAAGGACATGTCACATTACAATATCAACAAATATTATTTTATGACAATATCAAAAGTCATATCATTAATCTCTATTGGTGATACATTATGTGTACTGTGATTAAGAATTACACACAACGAATGATTCTATGACTTGATTCCAAAACTAATAACAATAAATCTACTCGAGATTTCGTGTCATGGCAGAGTTGGGTTATCACTAAATATAAACTAATACAATTTAACAATCTAATCTCTCAAAATCATTTTTGATATTTGAAATGCTCTGCATGATGAAAAATACAAATACGTATAAAGTCACACTTTCGGGTCCCAATTCCTAGAGATTAATTAGCGGATGACATTGTGATATAGAACAAATAAAATAAGCTCACGTTATAATTAAATAATCAATTCAAAACTGTGAATAATCTCATCCAACATATCAAACACTACACTAATACTTAGTCTTTTGACATATCAATATTTATAGCAAGAGATTTTCTTGTTGCAATAATTAAAAACTGGCAATAAGTTATGTTAAACAATTGTTTTGTATTGCCCATGAAAAATACATTACAGTTGTCACATAATTGTCAAAAGAAATTCGGTCAAGACATATTAATTTTAAAGACGTAAATATCTTACTGTTTTAAATTAATTATTCCACACTAAATATGTCATTTTGGTGACAAGTTAATTTACAAAATATTAGACACAATCAAAATTTGAATTAAAATATTTACAAAATGAATGAATCATTTTCTCATGAAAGGAAATAAATTGTTCTTATAAAATGATATATAGTCAAAATGTATAATCACTTATTTTATTAACGAGCAAGTCTAATATGTTCCAAAATATCTACGACATAACTTGTTGAGCTAGCTTGTATACTACTAATTTCTGTTACAGTTGTTGGAGAAACGTCATTAATGAAAGTCACTGCTCAATTTAAAATAAGACTACCACCACATTTAAGCCCAATAAGATGTATTATATAAGGCCCAAAAGTGATTTATATTTAATCATAATTTGAAGGCCCAAGCCCAAAAATCTTTATTTCTTATCTCTTATGCAACCAGAGTAAAAAAACAGTTTCATAAAAAATTAAAGTGACAGTATCCCGGGCTGTCCATTTTAACCAAAAAATCATGACCGAACCGAAAATCTGACCGAACTAAACTTAAAAAATTGAAAATCATGGAAAATGGTTTGGTTACGTTCAAATTTTAAGTAAACCAAATATTTTTGGAAACCGAACCATAATTGATTGTACAAGTTTCAATCCTATAGACGTCCACGTCTACCTACGTCTTCTTCCTACCACAAAACTAGAGTATTTTTTTCTACTTATTAGTATTTTATATCTTGTGCATATCTTAATAATATGTTATTTATAGTTTGTGAATTTTTTTTACCATGAACACAACTTGCTTCAGAAAGAAATTGATGAAAATTAAAGATAATTTTTTTTTCTACTTACATTTAAAATTTTTAGTTTAGTATTGTTTTGTTGAATTTTAATTTTTGATGGATTGTATTGTTGGATTTTGCATTATATATATGAAAGATAGAGAAAACATTTTTTTGTGATTAGAAAGTAACCAAATTGAGGGCTCTTGAAGCCCTCTTCAATTACTTTTTAATGATTTTTTAGCCATTTAAAATTAACGTTCGTTCATATTTTTAATTAATAAAAAGTATTTAAATGGATAAAAAATGAGTCTTAATAAAATATATAAAACTACCATCAATCTCAAATGACAGATTGAGCCCCAATTGCATGCCCAAATATGTGATCTATAAATATCGGTTGGTTCAGTTTAAATCAAAAACTAACCACTTTTTACTTGGTTAAAAACGATTATTCAATTACATTCGGTTTTGGTTATGGTTTTAAAAGTTATAAACCAAAATTTTTTGTTTGGTTTGAAAATAAGTTATTTGGTTCGGTTAACCGACCATGGACAACCCTAACAGTATCATATAGATGCACCGAATTAAATTATAATATCAAATATGTGCATTAATATATACTTTTCTCAGTTAAGTTCACTCAACTCTTACTTTTTCCATTCCGTTAAAATTTGTAAAGTTTTAGTTTTAATTCATTGTAAAAAGACTAAAGGTGGTATAAAAGTTTTACTTTTCACAATATCATAAAGCAAGCAGTAAATACGTTTTTTTAAAGCAAACCAAATGTTCATTCATGAAATCACGAGACGGAAAAAATTTCGCACCTGAAGATTGAGGATCATGCGTGTACAGTTTACAAGTAAACAATAAAAGACAGCCTTAAAATACCCTATCTCTCTGTAAACCTCCATGCAACCACGTCGGTCACACCGACAACCGAAACTAAAAAACACATTAAACCAACTAAACATGTCAGAAACTCCGACAATCACTAAGAATACTAAATTCGAACCACGAGACTCACAACACAAACAAAACATCAAGCAAACACAAATAAAAAAAACTACCATCCACCTTCTTCGAGGAAACATCCTCTCTCATAGCAATGCGTGAATAGTATATACGTCAGTGCGCCTATTTTACGGAGAAAATGAAAGCTGAGCTGAGTGGATTTGTTGGTCACACAGAATAGGTTCCTAATGGGCTTTCTATTGATAAAGGGCTTAATTCTCAATTTGGGTCAGTAAACTTTTGAGCCTAATCATGTTTAGGGGAAAGAATCAGCAGAAAACCATGGCTATAAATAGGTACCAAGGGACCAATCTCAGCCACACGATTATATGACCAACGGTGAAGATGGACGCGGTGGCATTGAGGCGTAAATAAGTCGAAGTTGTAATTTATTTTCGTCATTTAACATATACATAGGGGTATATTTGTATTTTTGCTCCTCAAGCTTGTCTTCTTCCCTCACGCACCTCTTCTCCTCCGTCCGCAACCTCAACCTCCTCTCCCAGCTCTCCTCACTCAAACACATCAAGTATCTCCGCTGTCCGACTCTCGATCTCCTTCGTGCGCTGGGTCCACTCCGCCGATCTCTCAGCCGTCGGGATCGTTGTCGATGTCTCCGAACGACTCTTTCGTGAGCGAACTCGTGGCGTCGGGCCGGGGAGACAATCGGGGCTGAAGCCAATCATGACGGTGTGGGAGAGGTTGAGGGAGATGGAGAGGGCCTGCTCGACGAAGCCGGACATGGAGGGGACGGGGCCGGACTGAACACCTGGCGCTGAACCGCCTATCCGTTCCGAATCTGAAAGCCTTTCATATAACTGAAAATCTGAAAGCCTTTCATATAATTGAAAACCTGCAAGCCTTTCATATAACTAAAACCTTGTCCCATATAACTGAAAACCTGCAAGCCTTTCATATAACTGAAAATTTGAAAGCCTTTCATATAACTGAAAACCTGCAAGCCTTTCATATAACTGAAAATCTGAAAGCCTTTCATATAACTGAAAACCTGAAAGCCTTTCATATAACTGAAAACTTGTCCCATATAACTGAAAATCTGAAAGCTTTTCATATAACTGAAAACCTGCAAGCCTTTCATATAACTGAAAACTTGTCCATATAACTGAAAATCTACAAGCCTTTCATGTAACTGAAAATTTGAAAGTCTTTCACATAACTGAAAACCTGCAAGCCTTTCATATAACTGAAAACTTGCAAGCCTTTCATATAACTGACAACATGTCCCATATAACTGAAAACCTGCAAGCCTTTCATATAACTGAAAATCTGTCCAAACAATGAAGAACTACATTCGAACAGGTTGTCTGAGACACATTTCATGAAATTCAAATGTATCAACTCATAAACAATTCAGATCAAGGTTTTTCCAAAATATGAAAACCTTTCATATTTTGTAACTGAAAACCTGAAAGCCTTTCATATAACTGAAAACCCTCGTTACACCAGGGGACCCCTCGTCACACCACTTCCCCGACGGGTATTAGTGTTTTCCTATAGAAAAATACTCGAAACCCTCGTTACACTAGGGGACCCCTTGTTACACCACTCCCCTAACGGGTATTAGTGTTTTCCTATAGAAAAAAACATGAAGCCCTCGTTACACCACTCCTCCGACGGGTATTAGTGTTTTTCTATAGAAAAATACTTGAAACTCTCGTTACACTAGGGGACCCCACGTCACACCATTCCATTTCATGAATTGTGTCTTAGAAAACCTGTTCGAACGTAGTTCTTCATTGTTTTGACAGGTTTTCAGTTATATGAAAGGTTTTCAGGTGGAGCCGCCTATCCGTTCCGAATCTGAAAGCCTTTCATATAACTGAAAATTTGAAAGCCTTTCATATAACTGAAAACCTGCAAGCCTTTCATATAACTGAAAACTTGTCCCATATAACTGAAAACCTGCAAGCCTTTCATATAACTGAAAATTTGAAAGCCTTTCATATAACTGAAAATCTGAAAGCCTTTCATATAACTGAAAATCTGAAAGCCTTTCATATAACTGAAAACCTGAAAGCCTTTCATATAACTGAAAACTTATCCCATATAACTGAAAATCTGAAAGCTTTTCATATAACTGAAAACCTGCAAGCCTTTCATATAACTGAAAATCTACAAGCCTTTCATATAACTGAAAATTTGAAAGTCTTTCACATAACTGAAAACCTGCAAGCCTTTCATATAACTGAAAATCTGTCCAAACAATGAAGAACTACATTCGAACAAATTTTCTGAGACACATTTCATGAAATTCAAATGTGTCAACTCATAAACAATTCAGATCAAGGTTTTTCCAAAATTTGAAAACCTTTCATATTTTGTAACTAATAAACTGAAAGCCTTTCATATAACAGAAAACCCTCGTCACACGAGGGGACCCCTCATCACACCACTCCCCCGACGGGTATTAGTGTTTTCTTATAGAAAAATACACGAAACCCGTGTTTTCAGGTTTTCAGTTATATGAGAGGCTTTCAGGTTTTTAGTTATATGAAAGGCTTTCAGGTTTTCAGTTATGTGAAAGGCTTTTAGATTTTTATTGTTGCCAATTTCTCATATGAAATTCGTGGATCCAGATCTGGGCACTTCTTCGAGGCGGTCCAGCGCCAGGTGTTCGGTCCGACCCCATCCCATCCATATCCGGCTTCGTCGAGTAGGCCCTCTCCATCTTCCCCAACCTCTCCCACACCGAATCGATGTCGCCGGACTCGAGCCTCCGGACGAACCTGAGGTCGGAGAGGTAGGGGTGCGAGGATGGGGAGGCGGGTCGCATCCGTTGAATCGCGGACCGGCAGATCGGATGGCGGCGCGTGGGGCTTTGTTGTGGTGAAGGAGTCGTGTGCGGAGGAGGACGTGGCGGTGAGTGTGGCGGAGGAGGCGGAGCTGGAAGCCATGGAATTGAAGCTCAGGCACAATCGTGTGGAAGGGGTGAGAGAAATGATAGATGTGATTTATGAGGCACAATTACTAATTTACCCTTTATGAGATTTATTGAATTAAATTTGAGCATAAATTGGTTAATATTCATAGCCGTTGATGAGATTGCATCCGACGGATGGTGGAGGTCCCTTTGTACCTATTTGAAACACGGTTTCTAGCTGATTGCATCCCCATGTTTAGCAGATAACATGTGCAGGGGATCAAGAGCCCATTAGTAAATAGGGTTGTTTACGGTTTGGTTCGGTTTTGAATATATCAATTTTTGATTTGATATGAATCTATTTTCATGAAATTCTCACATTATGCACCTTTTTGACTTAATATTGACTTATTGGATTTTGGTTGGATTTGTTTTGAACCGATTTTCATGAAATTCTCACAGTTGATGCTGATTTTGACTTATTAATTGACTTGTTTTTTGTTGGGCCAATATTTAAAAGCCCAATTAATAAGAATAGATAACTTAAAATGAGCAACGTGTCCAAATCAATCAGTTTTTTATTCGGTTCGATTTTTATCGGTCCTCATTTTATAAATAAAAATAGAACCAATGGATTTCTGTGCAATTTTAAACCAAATCAGATAAGTTATTTTAAGCTCGGTTTAGTTTGGTCCGTTCGGATATTTGTGGACACCCATAAGTAAATAATATGTGCAAGTGGGTAAAGTAACACTTTACTCGAGATGATGCTTAATTGTTCCACAATTTTATTTTTACATGATGTTCGCAATTAAAATCACCGTGACATAAATTGTGTGTTGATTTTCTTTACTTTGAATATTGTGCAATACAATACCTACATTCGAGGATGTTGATGATTGGTACATGTAAGATTTGAACCATATTGTACCATTTGGAACCAACAATGTTGAGTAAGTTGTAATAGCTCGTGCTCATTACGATATTAACTGTTAGATTATAATCTAGTTTTCTTTTCCCATATGTATTAGGGTTATCTATTCTCCCTCTTTCCCTTTCTCTCTATATTAGATTTTATAAAAAGAGATTTCTTGTAATTCACAATACACACATCAATAATAAATCTCTCTCTTATTTCTATCATGGTATCAGAGGCATCAACGATCCTTGGTTAGATTTATAAGAATTTATGGCCTTGCCCACTCGACGATGATTTGTGATTCTGACGGGTGGGCGAGGCAATTCAATCTCAATATCTAACCTCTCGCTTCCGCAAAAAATTCTCGAGCAATCTCGATCTTCATCATCTATTGATCTTGCTTCCAAAATCTTAAGTTTTCTTCAATTATTTTCTTACCACTCATGGCCCCACCACCAAGCCGAAAATCTTGATATGTGTTTAGACTTCGCGGAAACAGCCTGTGGTGGTCTCTGCTTTTGCTTTTGTCTTTCAACCTTTTTTTGTGTCTGTGGGCCTGGTGGCACTGTTCACGCATGAATGAACAGTATCGTATGGTACTGTTCATCGGGCACTACTCATTTGAAGAAAAAAAAATTCTTCACTTTCAATTGTTTTGCAAATTTATTTTGCACGCGCCTTCGTCTCACTATATCCTCTCCGCGGAATCCCGTAAGTCGGACATCCCGTAATTCGGACATCCCGTAATTCGGAAATCCCATAATCCGGACACCGCACGTGAGAGGCATTATCGGGCATCAAGCATCAGGAATCTCGCCATCAAGCATCTGGTAGTCATTGGGCAGCTGCTATCTCGCTATGAGCCATCAGACATCTGGCAATCATTGGACATCTGCTATCTCGCCAGCAGTCATCAGGCATCTGGCAATCATTGGGCATATACTATCTCGACATCAGCCATCAGACATCTGGCATCACCGGGCAGCTGCTATCTCGCCATCCGCCATCATGCATCAAACATCAAGCATACCATCGTGTTTCAATAGGCATCATCATGCATCGTCCATCATTCAGCACATACGGGCATCAGGCATCCGCCATCGGCCGTGAGCGGCGTGCATCCTCCATCCTCGCCGCATCACCTCAACATCACCCTCGGCAGCCACAACTCGATATTATCAAGCTTCAAACTCAATTCTTGTTTCACTGCATTGAGTTTGAGGGGACTGTTAGATTATAATCTAGTTTTGTCTTCCCATATGTATTAGGGTTACATATTAGATTAACCCTCTTCTCAATTCTCTCTCTTTCCCTTTCTCTTTATATTAGATTCTATAAATAGAAAACTCTTGTAATTCATAATACACACATCAATAATATTTATCCTTAATTATTCTATCATTAACATCTGGGGCATATTCTTATTAACCGATATTATTCCTTCCAAGTTTGAATCTTAAATCCAATAAAGATGGGATAGGCGTATGCAATATATGTTATAGGGAAGGACTCGATCATTATGTCATGTTCACGTGATTAAATTACACAAAATTTTGAATTAATTCATCTAAATCGTATTATTCACAGGTGTGAAACTTTAGGGTGCAGAACCCAGAATTTATAATTTGTTAGCGTGTAATTTTATTACACATGTTTCTTCTTGAATCCTATGAACAAAAACAATGTAAAGTTAGTAAAAAGTTCTCCAGTTTAGTGGTTAAAGCACATGTATATCCTTTTTTACATGAGGTCACATTTACAGAACAGAGATGGAAAATATTTTTGAAATTTAAAATTATTTTAAAAAAAATGTTGCCCACTCTAAACAATTTCTGGATTGGCATATATATGTATTTCAAATATAATAATCAATTTATGACAAATTCACGACAAAGCTTTTACTATTAACAAAATACTCAACAAAAGTCAAAATAGTATAAAACGAATTTGTATATCACTCTGTGTTACACATTCCTAAGTATCTACTTTGAAGGTGTCATATGATATTGATATCCCCAAAAACTTCCTTTATTTTATTTCCATGAAAGCTTACAAAAATCAAGGGACGGAATCAAAATACTTATTTGCAAGTACTATACAAGATGAGAAAAGACTAATTCAAGACAGCGAGATTGAAGTTTTTGTGAAGTCAAATCTTACCCACCGAAAATGACAATTGAATCTATAGGTGATCAAGACCATGAACAAGAAATGTAAGATCATCACCAACCATGAAGCCTTGGAAATCATTCCCAAGTGCCCAATTAGCCCAAACATGTGCAGCCTCATTCGCGGGCCTATCCACACCGACCATCTCGAAGCAGTCATTTTGAACATAACCGTCGCTCTCCAGCACCACCGGGCTGAAGAGTCCGTGGCCCGAGGCCGCGAGGCACGCGAGCCTGCCCGCGCAGGCCGAGGGGGAGGAGGATGGGCCGCAGCGAGCGGCCCAGCCTCCCAAGAACACCCCCTCGCTTGAGCGCGCCAGGCACGCCGCCACGCTATGATTAGGGGGCGAGGACGAATTGGCCAAGGCGAGGTTGAGTTTGATCCATTGTTGGTTGGGGATTGTAGACCAGAGTTGTGTTATGGAGAGGAAGGCTAAGAATATGGATTTCATGGTTGCATGAGAGTTACTTGTGACTTTCCTGATTTGATTCTCTCACTACTTATATACTTTCACGTCCATGGGATTATTCAACCACTTTATAATATACAAATTTTGTAACATATTGACTGAGACTTTGTCATGACAAGTAAGTTGAAACCGATTTCATTTCCTTCTCAGGTTTACTTCTTTTGAACACCTAAATGTACTTTGTCTACAATTTGATGGTTTTGTAAAATAAAAAAAATAGGTACCCATAAAATTTTGTTGGGTTATATATTTCACACAAAACCCTGCTTTTATCATATAAATAATTGGTTAAATTGTAGAAAATGAGTGTTTTATTTTAATTTTTGAAAAAGAGTAGGAGTACTTTTTTGCAAAAAGTTGTTGTAACTTGATAATTTTTATGCAAAATCTATAAATTTGTTCAAAAATAACGAGACTATCAATAAAGTTAAAAAAAATTTATATACCATAACAATTGCGACAGTGTCACGGTCAGAGAGCTTGTTCGGACAGGTAATGACTCGATTCTTCATATCCGGCTGCGGTGAATTCTACCCGCACCGCTTTACTGGAGGCATCCTTCGAAAATATTTCGGAAGGTCATATCCCAGACAATCACCGGAGCCACTGTTCACGGTGGTGATGACGCTGGTGGGTCAATAAGATCTATCGTTACAAAGAATAGACATAATCAAAACGATGATGTAGAGTAGTGGACCGTATAGTTTGGCTAAAAATTGAACGATGATGTAGAGCAGTGGACCGTATAGTTTAGCTAAAAATTGAAGGTTCTCAATTGAGCTTTTATACATAAAAATTTTCATGTGCAAAGATGAAGGAGGGGGGAACTAGAGAACCATAGACACGACACGAGGGAGGAAGGGAGGGATAGAGTTTGAAGTCGGGACAAAATAGTCATTTGACAATATATTTTTAATTTGTTATTTTAAAAAAGTAATATACTTATTTTGGATCGTAAGGTTAGTTAGTTATTTAAGTGAGTGTAAAATGTTACTTTCATATTTATCACATAATTGTATTGTTTAGAAATTATACAAGAGAACATTTTTTTTTAATTTTTTATAAATTAAATATATTAAATTTCACAAAAATTGTCTTGAGTGTAAAAAAGAGGTCGAATATCTGTATAAAAATTTAAAAATGGGGTACTGAATCCTAGAATGGACAAACTTGAGCACCATGATATCTAATTATCCCAAAACAACATATTGAAGGCTAATGTAAAGATTATAGCCTATGTGTTGATATGGCCTCCTTCCAGTTACACCCTATAAATTGAAATAGTACATTTGTTAATGACAATTTCCCCTATAACAAATTCTGATGATGATTCTCAAGGGTTCTTTCAGGGTAATATGAATCTACTTGTCATTTTTGGTAATATATGTTAAGCAACTGCACTATAATATTACCAAATTGCGAAAATTGAAAATTAATTAATTAGAAGATACTAATAAAATATGAAAATTACAAAAATATATAAACATTTACAAATTAATCGATACAAAGTCGGGAAATAATTCGAGGCGTGTTAGACACTTTTCATAAAGTGTATTCTCTCTTACTCGGGTGTTGGAATCAATGAGCGTACATCTCCCATGATACAATGATTTCGAACTAACACCGTACACCAAAGGTCTAGTTCTGACGATTTTGAACTTGTGTCTTTCTCTATCACCAAATCGTGCGAACTTTGTAGAGAAGAAATGTCGAAGAGGGAGAACAAGAACACAAGAGTTCTTGATATTTGATGATGCAAAATTGAAGAAAAATACTATCTATTTATAGTATCATCTCTTCTACTTCTTGAATTCTAAGAGTAAATGCACAAATTAAAGACAAAAATGAAAGGTTGTAACCTGTACATTCAAGAGGATTAAAACACATTCAAAACTTGAAATGTAAACTCAATTTTATTCATTAGGTAGATTAATATGAATTTAAATCATATAATATAAATATAAATTATATAATATGATCTTAAATTATATATTATCCAACAATCCTCCAGATGAATGAAATTGAGCGATGCTAACAAAAAACGACACAGAAAAGGGCACGAGTAGACTCAACACGATATGGTGATAGATTCTACGGTTAATACATGTACATGATAGGTAGGGGATACCTTTGAACCTTCCCTTGTGAAAACATGTCGACTTTACTGACTGACAAATAGACGCGACGTCCTTTGTGATGTCACATGATATATATATATATATATATCAAAATTTAATACCAATATTACCCTATTCATGTATAAATAACAATTTTGCTCTCTATCAATAAGTATATAAACTAGTCGAGTCGAGCCTTTTTTGTTAAGGTTTGGCTTGACTCGAAAAATAAGTGTTCGACTTGAGTTCGAAGCAACTTATATAGTTCAGACTAGGGTTAGGCTCGTTTAATAAATTAGACAAACTCGAGTCTAACCTATTAAGACTCAATAGGCTCCCAAGCCACTTCATTTGATATTTAGTTTATTAAAAAAATATTTCACATAAATAAAATAATACTTTTGATAAATATGTAACATAAATTAAAAAATTGAGCGGTCGAATTCGAACGCAATTATTTTTTTAGCCAAGCTTGAGCTTAATTATAGAAACTCATTCGAGCATGATGCGAGTTCGAACCACACTTATAGACATTATTGTTATAATTAGACTCGATTCTACTTGTTTACATCCTAGTAAAAGAAGCTCACATTATTGTTTACATAGAAAATGAGTAATTTTGGTATAAAAATTTGAAGTATATCAATTTGAAATATATTACACGACATCGTATGTAGTATGTTTATTTTTTGTTCAACTTTTAGACAATAGACATTTTAATATTATAATTTTTTGGTTAAAAAATTTATTTTATACTAATTTGTTGGTTGTCAATTTTAGATACGTAGAAATCTTTTAATGGCCCAAAATAATTCAATGAGTGATGTTGTGTCTTAAAACAAGAGATTGATATTTAGTAGATGTAATGTACTTATCAACTGAGGTTAGTTAGATAGGCATGTCTTAACGATTATCGATACCAATTCTTTGTATGTTAATGGTGACAATGAAAACAGACATTTATTTATACATGAATATAGTTAATAATTTGTAGTCAACATCGATGGCCTTAACATCTTGTTGCATGGGTTTTGACTTTTATTATTTGGAATTAAACATAAAGCTCACGCTTCCTTCAATAGCAATTTTGGACTTTTAGTATCTTATTACCGTGCGTGGGCCTTAATTAGCTAGCCCTTCCTTTTAATTAGACTCTTTTCTTTCCTTACCCACTCTAAAATGTCAACAATTTGATTTGAAATTTAAGAATATAATGGTTTATTTAAGAGTAATCTAGCAAAAATGGTTGATTTGTCTCACAGAGTGAGCTTCACCTGTTAAAATTTGTTCAGTTTGAATTTATTTCAATAATTCATCGTAAATAATTAAATTGTCATTTTTTTAAGTTTTAAATTTGTGCCATCCTACTTTCCTTTTTTAAATTTCTAGTGTCTATTTTTCCGGTGACGGTCTCATCGGCTTCTTTCCTTCCTCAGCGACGAATGTTTTAGTATTAAGATTTGAACAAGATCATATCTTTAACTATATATGAACCGGCCCAAATGCTCAGTGAATAACAACCAAGTTAATTCCTAGCCAATCCAGCATGTAAAGTTCATTGGCAATTTTTTTTTAACTTTCTCATAAATCTTATAGTATGCAATATACACAACTTATTGAGACCTCAAAACATAACAAAGAACACAAAACAGTAACCTCAGTTATTGAGCAAACCAAATTTGACAAAATAAACTCAAATGAGAACACAAAACATAACAAAGAACGCAAAAGAAAGAGCAAATTTACCACCATCATATTGGTTGTTAATTTTCTTGGAGCTATTGATCCGATTAGGTGCATAAGCTGCTTGTGATGAAAGTCGATCCAATACCAATACATTGAAACCATGTTTATGAAATTAATTCTTTATTTCGATTTTGATTTTTCGATATAAAATGACTTGATGATAATCACCTACTTATTTGATACTTTTTTCTTCTACCAATACAACAATCGAGTTGCGTAAGTAATGACGTTCCACCGAATTTTCATTGCATATTGTTAAATTATATTAGGCTTACTACGTAGGTAAATTGCCTAATAGGGTTTCAAAAAAACCCTAGTCGGCACAGTGTTTTTTTTTTCGGTTTGTACCCTTCGTCTGTGACGATTTGGGTTGTTCGTCGAAAATCGACGATGTCTCACGGCGGCACGGCTCCGTCTGTGAGGACTTCTAGTACGGCTATAGTTCCGGGTCTTGCGGTGGTAGCTGCGACAACAGCTGGCGGTGAAGGAAACAGATGTAGTGGGAGGGCAGGAACGGAGTCGAGCGCGGTGGGGTTGAGGAAGGAATTGCAAGTGGGGCGAGCTTGGGTCGCAACGGTAGACCGGTACTGGGAGGGAACTGGTGTTATCTGGCGTCGGTGGGCAGACTCATGTAAGCATACCGAATTAGGGGGTCTCGGCTTGCTTAAGCTTCAATACGTGGGAACCAGCGGTTTTGATTGGTTGGTAGATCGGTATTGGGAGGGATATGAAATTATCTGGCGTCGGTGGGCAGACTCATGTAAGCACACCGAACTAGGGGTACTCGGCTTGCTTAAGATTTAATATGTCACTTGTCTGTCCTATTGTGATCGGTACTGTAAGGAAAAGAGGGGTCCCTGGTGTCGATGGGTTGATCGGGTTAAACCTAATGTGTTGGGAGAATTTGAATTTCGCGATGCCCATATTGATCGCAGGGTTGATCGAGAAATCTGGTTTAAAGCGGTATGCAGCAAGATCACGGGGTTTCTCCATCCGTATGAGTTGGAGGTCGTGGCTCTGCATGAAGCTAACTGGTTCGAGTCGATTGGTCTCCGGAGTTATCATGAATACCTGTGTAAAACATTTTGCAGCAAGATCATGGGATTTCTCCATCCGTATGAGTTGGAGGCCGTGGCTCTACGTGATGCTAAACAGGTCGAGCTGCACAACTTTGGAGGAATAATTAACGAACGGTGTTGTGTACTACCCACTATTGGAACATGTGTTCTTTGTTTTACTTGTAATCAAATGGCTCACGAATTGGCCATGTTTGCTTTAACTAACAGTAGCTGTGATTATGGTGAGGGGTCTGTCCCACCAACTGTAACTTCAGCTGTCCGGCTTGATGCCGGGTTAGTTGCTATTTAAATAATAAAATTCGCTTTTACCTTCAAAAAAAAAATTAGGCTTACTATATTAGTTTCCTATATTTATATTTCCTTTTCTCACATGTATTAAGGTTTTCTATTCTATTCCTATTACTTCTATAAATAGAGGTCTCTTGTAATTCACAACACACATTAATAATATCTCTCTCATTATTTCTATCATGTTATCAGAGGTATAAATCCCTCTTTGATTTCTATCATGGTATCAGAGTTATAATCGATCCTTGGTCAAATCTCTATAAATTTATCGTTTTGCCCACTCGTCGATGATTCGTGATTCTGACGGGTGGGCGAGACAATTCAAATCTCAATCTCTAGCATCTCGCTTCCGCAAACAATCAACTCGACAATCTCGTAAGCCTCCGTCGCTACCTTCTGCAAATCTTCTCTACTAAGTTCAAACACCGTCTCTACTCCTTTTTTGTCCTTTCTCTTATTTTGTTACTTTTTTTTCTCAACCCAATATGTTTTTCTTTTACTCTTTACATTATTAATTTTGCGTATCTCTCATTCTGTCCTATTCCTATTCTGTCTTCTTCTACCCTACTTCTTTTTTAGCCACTTATTTTGTTTTATCCATCACTATTTGTCTTCCAATGTGCTTACTCATTCAATTTTATTATGTTCTGAAGTGCCAACAATATTTATTGTTCTCTTTTGTCTACTTTTATACTCCTCTCTGCCGCTCCCTCGCTTCCTCACGCGCGGAAATCCTGTAAGTCATAAATCCCGTAAGTTGGACATCCCGTAAATCAGAAAAGTTATCCCGTAATCCGGAAACTGACACGTGTCCATCCCAGTAATTTGGAAAGTTATCCCGTAATCTGGAAACCGACACGTGTACATCCCTGTAATTCGGAAAGTTATCCTGTAATCCAGAAACCGACACGTGTACATCCCCGTAATTCGGAAAGTTATCCCGTAATCCGGAAACTGACACGTGTACATCCCCATAATTCGGAAAGTTATCCCGTAATTCGGACACTGCGTGTGAGAGAGAGGAGAGCATCAGGCATCTGGCAATCATTGGGCATTTTCTATCTCGCCATAAGCCATCAGGCCTCTAGCAATCATTGGACATATGTTATCTCGCCATCAACCATCAAGCATCTGCAATCTCGCCATCAGCCATCAAGCATCTGACATCATCAGGCAGCTGCTATCTCGCCATCTGCCATCAGGCGTCATTGGGCATCATGCATCATTCAGCACATACGGGCATCAGGCATCCGCCATCGACCGTGAGTGGCGCATCCCCCATCCTCAATCCTCGCTGCATCACCTCGACATCATCATCGGCAGCCAAAACCCTCGCCACAACTCAATATTATCAAGCTTCAAACTCAATTCTTGTTTTACTGCATTGAGTTTGAGGGGGGCTGTTAGATTATTATAGAGGGGTAATTACATATCAGTACACCCGTCGAAACCTCATTTCAGGATCAGTCCCCCAAGTTTGAAATTTTTTTTCTCGGTCCCCCAAGTTTAAATCGTTAACACTTAAGTCAAGATTCTGTTAAATCTAATAGAAGTGTTTGTAAAAAGTCCAAAATATCCCTGTTATATAATTTGCATTTTGATGTAATTATTGAGATAATTATGAAATTACAATTATACCCCTAATTGATTGATAAACTTAATTGAATCATTAAGGGCGTGATGGTCTTTGCAGGTAAACAAATAAAAGAATTAATTTATTTAAATAACCTATGAAATACCAATATTGTCCCTCTCTTTTAATCCTAAATAAACTCTTCTGACTTCTCTATCCCTAACCTAATGAAATAGATGCGCCTCCATCTCTATCTCAACACAAAATCCTCGCCGGCTGTCGCTGCAGCTGTTCGTCGTTGCCGCTGGACGTCTCCGCCGATGGTCGTCACTGCCGCTGTTCGTCGTCGCCGATGGTCGTCTCCGCTGCTACTCGTCGCAGCCGCTATTCATCGCAGCCACTGGTCTTCGCCGCCGTTGGTCGTCGTCGCCACGCCTACCCGCTCTAGATCTGGGCGTTTTGGTCGTCGCCGTTGGTCGTGCTGCCTGTCTTCGCCGATAAAGGTGAAGGTCGTGTGAAAGTCGAAACTGCAGTAGATATTGAGGGGAGGGAGGGACTCGCTAATGGTGGATTCGAGGAGGTCGGACTGTTCGAGGTTGTTGACGACGTTGGGGCAACGAGAGATGGTCTAGATTGGAGCGGCGGCAAACAAGTTCTCCTCCCTCGCCGCCTCTCTTCTCAGCGGCGGTTTGTTTCTTCACCGACGGCGAGGACCAGATCAGTGATGTGTGGGTTTCAATCTCCGCCGACCTCCACCGCGAGATCTAGGTTGGAGGTCGTTGTGACCATGGCTGGGCTCCGCCATCGTTAGGGCAGATTGGCTTGAGGATTGAGATGGCTCGGGGTTAAGGATTGAGAAAAAATTGAACGTTTGTGTGATGGATATGTAAAAATTTCTTTGATCAAATTTGTTTTATTTATTCTAATAAATATGAAATGAACTGCAATTTGGGTTTTGATAGGAATTGATAAAACTGAATATGTTTGTTGGACCAAAGAATGAAGAATGAGAGAACAAGAGAAAGTGAGAGATGGGAGGTTGAAGAAGGGGGCATAATAATCATTTCAATTGCATTTATTTAAAATAAACTGTTTTGTTCCTCAAAAATACTAATTTACCCTTGAGCATAAATTAATTTTTCATGCAAATAAGGGGTACAATGATAATTTCACATTTATAAAATAAGTATACTCAACCTAAATTATAATGGGGGCATTTTGGGTGTTAAAAAAAATATGAACAGTATTGTTGTTAGATTTAACTGAATTGAGACTAAAGTGTTAACGGTTTAAACTTGAGGGACCGAGAAAAAAAATTTCAAACTTGGGGGACTGATCCTGGAATGAGGTTTCGCCGGGTGTACTGATCTGTAATTACCCCTATATTAGACTTATATATTTAGTTTCCTATATTTATATTTCCTTTTCTCACATGTATTAGGGTTTCCTATTCTATTCCTATTACCTCTATAAATAGAGGTCTCTTGTAATTCACAACACACACATTAATAATATCTCTCTCATTATTTCGATCACATATATCACAATTTTGTTGATGAAAATTTACCCTAATTTTGTTGTGTGAATTTGATTTTTTTTTTGTTTTCCGATCGGTGATCTTCGAGAATTAGGGTAATAGAGAGAAGGGGTTTGAAGTTTGAAAAAGAGTCGTGGTTCGTATTTGTAGCTAAAAACGGTTACAAACAGTTGGTTCCTCAAAATTTGGTGTCCTCTCTACCGGTAATGTCCTTTCCATTATTAATTGCTTGAACTTATTGTCGAATTATTCTTTTTTCAGGATTGCCGAAATATTTCTATTACACCGTTGTGATGAGTTTGCACGGTTCGTAGAACAAATAGGGTTCACACTCGTGTGTGTGTGTATATATAAGAGGAAGAAACTGTATACTTGACATTGTATGCATTAACAAGCTGTAACTTAAAAGAAGAATCATGGTAGCTCAATTCACAAAAAATTCAAGAAGAATCGTAGTATAGAAATTCACGACATGATCGCATAATATGTTTAACACTTATTTTAATTCTTCTTTTGGTAAATTATAAGATACAAAAAGGGAGAACTGAAACCACAAAACTAATGATAAAAAAAGATTCATCAACTTCGTCTTTATATCCATCCCCGATCAATATTTTTGATAAAAAGTAGTAGTATCATTTCTGTTAAAATGCAAAATTTAAAAAATGAATTTTCGTTGCCGGGACTTGAAACCCGGGTCTCTCGGGTGAGAACCAAGTATCCTAACCATCTAGACTACAACGAATCGCTTCTTATCTGTTCAAACTTGTTTATATAATCTAATTATTATTTCTTATGTCCATGTTTTAATTATTGTAATCAGAATATTGATTCATTCAATTTCTAGATCCCTTCAGTTTTCATGGTATGCTTGGTGTTTCTTGTAAGTTGTATCTAACACACACGAGCTCCGTGAGAGAGATGCGTGAATGTAAATTTTAATATAGTATTTACTAAAGAATAATTTTCCTCTATACATACGCTTATTGAGTAGAGATTTCTCGTTTTTATTGAAGTTTTTAAATTGTTATATACAAGACGGTCTAAGGTTTTGTATATATCTTTTTATGATTGAATATTATAATTTTGAGATTCTTATAAGATTTCTCGTACAATATGGTGATCATCCCGCAGTAGATAAAGATGCATTTATAATTGGATATCATTAATTAAAATAAAACCATATAAAATGATAATTTTATCTTCAAACTTTTATTATATTTTTAAGTTTGAGCCATCATGGCAAGTTAGTTATCTCCGGTAATACACTCCAACAAGACTCTCTCTCTCTCTCCCTCTCTCCCTCCCTCTTCCTCTCCCTCTGTCTCTAGGATTGTTGGTGTGTTTCTCAAAATAAAAAAAGAGGTAATTCTATGTCAGTACCCTAACTTTGCTTTATTTCGAAATTAGTACCCTGACTTTAAAACTTTTTTTGCCGGTACCCAAAGTTTATTTACGTTGCAGTTAAGGTAACGGCTGTTAAATATAACATAATTGGTGTGCAAAAAGTCTAAAATGCCCTCAATGGTTTTGGTCTGTTAAACTAGTCTGATTGGTTCAATTGATATGATTATGAAATGACTATTTTACCCCTAATTGAACAACTCATTTAACTAATGGGTTGAGGGCAAAATTGACTTTTCAATTACACAAATAATAATTATAATTTTTTAATAATTAAATATATTATTATTAATCATTAATTATATTATTATTAATCATTAATTAAACCTAAACCTAATTAAACCTAAAACTAATTAACCCTAATTGACAGTCGTCTTCAAGCCTCCGACCAACGCTTCAACTGTCTCCGACCGCCGCCTGAACCGTCTCCGACTGCCGCCTGCTCGGTGGGGATCTGGGCGGAGGGTCAGGGTCGAAGGAGGGTCAGGGTCGACGCGAAATGGCGGGGGTCGGGACTGGGCTGGTCGGGGAGGAGGCGGAGGGTCGGGGTCGAAGGAGGGGAGGGAGGCGGAGGGTCGCGGCAGCTCTGGGTCGGGCGTCGGGATCGCAGATCGCGGCGGCTCTGGGTCGAGCATATCTCGACGGAGGGGAGGGGAGGGGCTCTGCTCGACCCAGAGCCGCCGCGATCTGCGATCCCGACGCCCCTCCCCTCTGTCGCGATCTGCTCGACCCAGATCTGCGAGCCCGACGCCCAACCCAGAGCCTCCACGACCCTCCGCCTCCCTCCCCTCCTTCGACCCCGACCCTCCGCCTCCTCCCCGACCAGCTCAGTCCCGACCTAGAAACCTCGACCTCCATCGCCGAGAGCCTCCTCGCCGGAGGCTGCTCGCACCGTAGGCGGCGGTCGGAGTCGGCGACAGGGCTGTATGTATATAATTATTAAAGAATTATAATTATTATATTTGTAACTGAAAAGTCAATTTTGCCCTCAACCCATTAGTTAAATGAGTTGTTCAATTAGGGGTAAAATAGTCATTTCATAATCATATCAATTGAACCAATCAGACCAGTTTAACAGACCAAAACCATTAATGGCATTTTAGACTTTTTGCACACCAATTATGTTATATTTAACAGTCGTGTTGCGGGTCCGAATGTGACCTCGCAATTACACTTCTGACCCGCATTTGAGCACCGAATTTTCCTCGTTTCGGCTTTCTAGAGCCAATAATTTGGTACTTTTGATCCTTCGTGTGTTTTTGACATTTTGTAGGTGCAAGGCACAATTAGAGCATAATTGGAGTTGAAAATCGGTTAAGAAAGTTCTGCACAACAGCTGAAACTTCCCGGTGGAGTAGATTTCTCGTCCGAAGTCCGAATGGGGCCCATAATATGTCGATTTGGGCGGATTGTGAAGATCTAATCCACTGGTGAAGATTTCAAGGGGTCACGATCGTGTCTAGGTGAGTCACGATCGTGCCTAAATGTATTTTTTGCCGAATTTTACTCGAAACTTACAGTGGCGACACACGATTTGAGTCACGATCGTGCCTGCCAAGGCAAGATCGTGACTAAGGCGCGAAACTGATAATAAAGTGCAGAAATCAGATATTTTGGAGTGTGGAGGAGTTGGGCAAACACCAAAAACGAGTTGAGGAGGAGAGAGCTTAGTTTGAGAGTTCCAACCTCTTGTTCTTCATCAAACTTGAAGATTTCTTCATCTCTTCTTGACACTTTGGGAGTTTTGAAGTGGATTCCACCATAGACTCAACATTTGGAGCTAGGAAAGGAAGCTTTGGAGAGATTCCCACCATCAAATCCACCAAGCTTGAAGATCCATCTTGCTCAAGAACACCAAGAGCAATTTCTATCCCTATTTACTAGTTTATTTTGATGTTGTTGTTTAATTTTGTTGATTGTATGATGATAGTTGGATTGAGCACCATGGTTGAGGGCTAAATCCCTTTGCCATGGGTGCTAGACATTTGTGATGTGATTATTGAGTTTATTGAGGTATTAGTTCTATGATTGAATACTTTATTGTGTGGATTGTTGTTTGAATGCATGTATTGTTTAATTGACGCTTTACAATATGTGTTTGAGGAATTTTATCTGATACCGAAAGGGAAGGAATAGAATCCGGACCTAGCATCCACCAAGGGTTGTAGGCTCAAGACCGTGTCTTGGCACCTCATAATAACCCTTAGCTTATTATTGTCAATCTAATGCGGTCTCGAGTTGTTCTCAATACCGAAAGGAAACGAGGAGACTCGGGATTAGGCTAACCTTATTACCGAAAGGCGAGGTCGGCACTTAAGACATAGGCTCAACATTAATTTCGATCCAAAGGAATTAAAACTCGCAAACTTATTTACATTACTATTTGTCTAGCACCCTAGGCGCTTTACTTCCATTGTTATCATGTTGTTGCTATTTACTTGTTGGTAGTTTATTAAAATAAATACAAATACTCAAAACAACCTACGACCCTCATTAGTCCCTGTGGATTCGACTCGGTATCTTACCGGTTTATTTGTACTTGCCGCGACCGCGTGTTGTTGCGCGAGAGAGGGGAGACCGCTTTTTCCCCCAACAAGCCGTTACCTTAACTGCAACGTAAATAAACTTTGGGTACCGGCAAAAAAAGTTTTAAAGTCAGGGTACTGATTTCGAAATGAAGCAAAGTTAGGGTACTGACATGGAATTACCCCTAAAAAAACATATCAAAACTGCAAATCGAAATCCAAAAACAAACCAAACCAAACAAAACAAAAATTCCAAGCCCAAAACCAAACAAACATCTCAAACCCCAAAACAAGCAAAAATCTCCAACCTATAAACAAACCATAATCTTAAAACCGAAAAAACAACCAACAACAATCGTAGAGAGTGAGTATAAACGAAAATATGAAGTATCGCCGGAGACAACCCACTTGCCCTAATGACATAGACTTATAAATTGGGATAATGAACTTTGTTACACCTAACTATAGCGAAATGACACTTTCATACTCTAACTGCTTTTTTCTATTTTTTAGTACCCTAACAATTTTTTTGTGACAACCTCTGCTAAAATTACTAAGACGCCCCTGGTTTAATAAATCAACAATAGAACATGTCCATTTTGATTTATCAAACCAGATTTGAAATGGTTCAAATTTAATTTTAGATTTTGGGGCATAATTGTAATTGCATCTTAAATATAAACAAATTTGAACCAATTCAATTTATGGTTTGTTAAACCAAGGGTAATTTAGGTAATTTATGCATTTTAGAGTCATGTTGTCATAAAAAATTGTCAGGGTATCGAAAAAAGAGAAAATTAGTTAAGGTATGAAAGTGTCATTTCGCTATAGTTAGGTGTAACAAAGTGTCATTGTCCCTTATAAATTTAATGAAAATTTTAGAATAAATTTGTCATTTTTATGGTATTAACGGTATGATTTAATGGCACTAACGAAATGTAAAAAAATGGGGCATAAAAAATATAAAAAATTGTGGTAATAATTGTTGGGGTTTTGTATGGTTAAAAGCCTCATTTGGTTAAATCCCACATTGAAAGAATTAAAAATGTTTTTTGGGTTTAAATTGTTTTGCTCTCCTCTATGGTTTGTGGGGGCCTAATAAGGGGTAACCTGAGGCTTGGGCCAAACTCACACGCGCGCCGCCGCCGTTCGTCCGGCTCGGGCACGGGCACGGGCACGGGTCTGCACGGGTTTTCACTCCTGGACAGAGTCTGCATTGTTCCAGCCTCAGCTGTGCGAGTGGGCTCACATCTGAGGGACAACCGTGTAAACTTCGGAAGCAACCGGATTTGATCGCCACCACGGTCCACCCGGAATAATTGCTTTCAAGTCAGTGGCCTCCTTACCACGGCGCGGTTCTTGACTATTCTTCTTCGTCTCCCCAGTATCAGATATCGACAACAAAGGATTTGGATATGGTGTTGCGTGCCACGTCATTCCGGGTATTTTATTCCAGCAATAATGACTATAATTAAGTGCAGTAAACTGTCATTTTCTATTATCTAATGTTAATTTTGCCTAATTGAAATAAAAAAAATTGTCAAAACCCCGTCCTATTATTATTCATCATAATCTTTATTATGGTGCTTATTTTAATCCATTCATCATTGCTAACTGGTTTTCTTCTTCTTTGTGTGATATCTTCTTTTTTTTATATAAGTGACACTGGCCAAAACAAGCACTAATTGTTTTCTTTCTTCTCCGTGATGACACTTGTTTGTTACGACTAGTTATTATTTTCTCGACACTCATTTTTTCTTTTTTAATGCGTCGATCTCAAGTTAAAGTGTTTGAAGCGAGTTTGTTGATGGGAGGTGAATGTTGATGCTTCTTGAGAAAAATTACATCAAACCATGTGTTCTAAAAAAATGCCACTTAGGCGGCGCTCATGCGTTATTTTTCACCTAACCGCCCCGGTTTATGCTAATTAAAAGGTGGTCAACGTTTTGGTTCATCAGGTGGTCCAGGCGGCCGTTTAGGCGGTCAAGCGACCGTTCAGGCGTCTAGGCGGCCGATCAAGAGGACCAAAACTTTATTTTTAAAAAAAAATCAATTAAAATTTAAAACTTAAAATCTTAAAAATAAGAAATCAGACAGAGTCGCTTCGTTCCATTATCTCGCCTTAAACTCTTATGCCCTAAACCTCTTCATTTTGTTTGAGCTAAGGGTTCATATTTTGTTTTCAAACTTTAACAGTGACAATTGTTTGAACCATTTTATGATGAAAATTTAGCTTTTTTTAGATTGTTAATTCGAAATTTTGATTATTGAAATTGGTGTGACCACTTATCAATATTTTAGATTGTCCCAAAAAGATTGTGGTTGTTTATTTTTTATATATAAAACATTTATTTTGATATAGTATAATTTATTTTATATTAAAAATAAATTATATTACAAAAATTACAAATCCGATTAATCTCCAATTAATCTTCTCGGGGTGGTGTCTATCTGATTAGCGCCTAACGTTTTTTAAAATCTTGCTCAAACCTATTAAAAGGAGAATCTAGTAAAGTTTTAGAATTTAAACTCTTAATTGAGAGGTTTAAATTCAAATATTATACTAGAGAATTAACTTAAGAAAAAATTAAATTAATAGTTCATTATACTTGACAATAAATAAAAGATTAAATTAATAATTTACTATATGATACACAATTTATGTGTTTACGTTAATCCAATAATTAATGTTCCAATCGAACCCTGCTATTCAAAATAATAACAATTAATGTTCTAACAACAACTATTCAACGACCTTATTGAAGCCGATTTGTACCTATTTTCTTAAGGGTCCCGTTCATTATATTATGCATTTATTATGTTTGTCTTATATTCTCTTAAATAAATCTCATTTTTACCTGAAATACAAATTTTATATATGGGAATATAATTATTGGAAAAGACTTTTTTTTTAATTACAATTACATCAGAACTCAGACCTCTCCAAGCTAGTTTCATTTTAAATTTAAGGGGTAATTCCATGTCAGTACCTTAACTTTGCTTCATTTCGAAATCAGTACCCTGACTTTAAAACTTTTTTTACCGGTACCTGAAGTTTATTTACGTTACAGTTAAGGTAACAACTGTTAAATATAACAGAATTTGTGTGCAAAATGTCTAAAATGCCCTCAATAGTTTTGGTCTGCTAAACTGGTTTGATTGGTTCAATTGATATGATTATGAAATTACCATTTTACCCCAATTGAATACTCAATTTAACTGATAAATTGAGGGCAAATCTGACTTTTCATTCACACAAATAATAAATATAATTATTTAATATTTAAATATATATAATATTATTATTATTTATTAATTATTATTTAAATATTAATCACTATTGAACCTAATTAACTCCCTAAATTAAACCCTCCCCTCCCCCACCACTCCGTCTCCGCCACCACTCCCGCTCCGGCACCCTCCCGTCTCCGGCCGTCGCCGACCGCCTCCTCCTACCGCCAGGGCCACCAAAACCACCGCCTTCGAAACCCCAAACCCCACCTTAACCACCTCCGCGAGGCTCGTTACGGCGGAGGAGCTGTCGTGGCTCGCCTTGACAGACGCGCCGCGCTCGCGGTCCAGGTGGCCGGACCTCGACGCTCCCCTCCGGCAAGCCCTCCTCGCCCTTTGATTTACAAGCAGAAATGGGAGGTAAAGATAGGGTCATAGGCTCCAAGTTGTCCATATCAGCATCAACACCAAGAATCTCTCTTCCTCCTCTGCTTTTCTTTTCTCAGCCTCAAATTAGATCACAACCTTTTTATTTCTTTTACAAACACACAAACAGGTCTTAAATTAATCCAAAACCTGCTAAGCCAACCACACCACTCTTAATTTTGTCGGAAACCCATACAATACCTGCTCCAGCCCACGGGCCTCATCGTCTCCGGCCCGGTCGGGCCGAGGTCCGGCCACCTGGACCGCGAGCGCGGCGCGTCCGTCAAGGCGAGCCACGGCAGCTCCTCCGCCGTGACGAGCCTCGCGAAGGTGGTTAAGGTGGGGTTTGGGGTTTCGAAGGCGGTGGTTTTGGTGGCCCTGGCGGTGGGAGGAGGCGGTCGGCGACGGCCGGAGACGGTCGGCGACAGCCGGAGACGGTCGGCGACGGGAGGGTACCGGAGCGGGAGTGGTGGCGGAGACGGAGTGGTGGGGGAGGGGAGGGTTTAATTGGGGAGTTAATTAGGGTTAGTTAGGAGTTAATTAGGTTAATTAGTGATTAATATTTAAATAATAATAATAATTAATAATTAATAATAATATTATATATATTTAAATATTAAATAATTATATTTATTATTTGTGTGAATGAAAAGTCAGATTTGCCCTCAATTTATCAGTTAAATTGAGTATTCAATTGGGGGTAAAATAGTAATTTCATAATCATATCAATTGAACCAATCAAACCAGTTTAACAGACCAAAACTATTGAGGGCATTTTAGACATTTTGCACACAAATTCTGTTATATTTAACAGTCGTTACCTTAATTGCAACGTAAATAAACTTCAGGTACCGGCAAAAAAAGTTTTAAAGTCAGGGTACTGATTTCGAAATGAAGCAAAGTTAGGGTACTGACATGAAATTACCCTTAAATTTAATCATACTAAACTACAATTTGTGTTATCAGATATACCAAACTAATTTTTTTTCCCAATCATTGAATGAATGGATAAAAATTTTATTTTATAATAATTTTTTAAAAATACTCATAGTCAATTCTCTAGTTTTCAAAAAAACATGTGAAAATCGAAGATAACTCAAACCAATAAAATGGCTTTGAGTTGATCAAATGAATTCACTAATTACATATATATAGGAGCTTAATCTTATAAGCCAGATTGAATACAAAAGTATGATTAGGAAAAAACTATCTGGTTTAAGCTTGAAAAAGAAGAATTCAAATTTGACTGAATTAAGTATATTTTGATTTCTAATTTTCTAAACCTCCTTCTTCCTTAGAAGACAGTTATGAAACCTGACCCCAAGATGGAATGTGAAAATTTAAAAATTATTTTCCGTTGCCGGGACTTAAACCCGGGTCTCTCGGGTGAGAGCCGAGTATCCTGACCAACTAGACTACAACGGATTGTTGATGTTCTCTTCAGATGTATTTATATAATCTAAACTGTTATTTCATGTGTCATTTCGCTACCCATTATATATAGTCAAGCTCATTCTATTTTCTTGGTCCTTCAGTTTTCATGGCATGCTTTCGTGTTTCTTGTATCTATTAATTTTTAATGGATATTGATTATTGAGTTTATTACCTTCTACTCATTTGTGTTTCTCCAAAATGTATCCATTTGAACTGACCTCTGATCTCGAACTTAATTATTTAAAATTTAATTAATTATATATTTTTATTTATCATCAATTTTAACTCTTAATAGATTTTGTGTAAAAAGTTTAAGTTAATTAAGCTCAACCCAAGTCAGGCTTCCATGTATTTTTTTGAGCCGAGCTCAAGCTTATATGTATAAGCTTGGTCGAGCCCAAATTGAGTTGAAGCTGAACACTTTTTCTGCGAGTGCACCAAATTAAGTCTCGATTCGCCTCGTTTACACCCTTAGTCATTGCTACATCGAGTTTCACCTCTATGTCAGAGCCTCTATTCAAACATCATCAAATTAATCAAATACTTTGAAAAGCTCTTAGCGTATTTTCTCCTACACTTTTTTTTTTTTCTGTTTTACCGTATTGGTTTTGAATCAATGCGTCTGAAAGTAAAAGTAAGTTCGTTGATAAGGGTTGAAGTTTCACGAGGAGAATTACTTTGACAAACCTATTGTTATAAAGATGATTGAGTATATTTTGGAATTTAAACTCTTGATGGAGAGGTTTAAATTCAAATATTATGTATGTTTCCCTTATAATATACACATTTGGACGTTATTGACCGGCAACATAAAGTTGTGTCAATTGTTAATGTTGACCCGTCATTTAGATGTTATCCACAATTTGAATATTGTAAACTAAAAATCACCCAACAGAGTCAATTGTATTAGCATATACCTCCACATCATGTGGTTGCTAATCTCCACAAATTACATTATAATAAATTATCTGACTTGCAAACTTTGTCCTTACACACTTGATTAACATTTATTTTTAGCCGCCTCTCAATCAATCACATACACCTGGGATTAGCAGCCTCAACACACCATATTTCTCGTCCATAGAAAATCCCCACCCTCCGATGCTCTGACTGAACAACCATCCGACGGCTCCAATTACGTGTACCGCAAGATCTGCTATGTTTTAAGAAGCAAAGCAATCAGAGAAGAAGAAAGCAAGAAATGGAGTGTATCAATGTGGTGTTGGTGTTGTGTGTAGCAGTGGCACTAGCTGGTGGTGCTGTTGGGCAGCAATGTGGAAGACAAGGTGGTGGGAGGAGCTGTGGCGGCAACATGTGCTGCAGCCAGTATGGTTACTGTGGCACCTCCGACGACTACTGCTCCCCTTCCAAGGGTTGCCAGAGTAACTGCGCTGGCGGTGGAGGTATTGCATTTTCATAACCCATTTCTGGCCAGCTTATCAGGTTTAGGGTCTAATGTGTGTATAAACTCTTTTTATGTTTCATAGGTGGAGGGCAGAGCGCCTCCAACGTGCGGGTGACGTACCATTACTACAACCCGGAGCAGCATGGATGGGACTTGAATGCGGTGAGCGCGTATTGCTCCACTTGGGATGCCGGGAAGCCCTTGTCCTGGCGCAAGAAATATGGATGGACTGCCTTTTGTGGCCCTGTGGGGCCTCGGGGCCAAGCTTCTTGCGGCAAGTGCCTCCGGGTGACGAATACGTGGACGGGAGCTCAGGCGACGGTGAGGATCGTGGATCAGTGCAGCAATGGAGGGTTGGATTTGGACGTGGGAGTGTTCCAGAGATTGGACACCAATGGGAGAGGATATGCGCAGGGCCACATGATTGTCAATTACCAGTTTGTCGACTGTGGCAACGAGTTGGAGTTGGAGTTGGAGGAGGAGCCTCTCCCTTTGTTCTCCATCCTTGCACAACCTTAGATTGTTTCTTTCAGCTCGCTTCATGTATGTTAATAAGCCATTCGGCGTTTCACTACGAAATAAAAGTCACACTGCTTGAATTTAAGAAACAACTGATGTTAGCAATCATGAGTATGAAAAATATTAACTAATCTTGATCTCAACAAAGACAATTCCAAATATCATAATGAGTTCTAATTTAATCCTAAAATATGACAAGTTGAGTCAATGCTTGTTACAAACATAATTTTTGTTTCAGTTTAATCCATAACTATCACAAATTCTTTCATTTCCAAGTACAAGACCAATTCGTATTTGTTGGTACTCTCCATATTTTCAAGAATGATTATGGAAAGGTACAAATCTTCAGCCATCTACAGAAACATGTATGAGCATTGGTCTGTGTTTTAGTCTTTGCTTTTCATACCAAGAAGCCAAAAAAATCAAATAACCACCAAATGGACTCAAAGAAAGATCTTAGTACTACGGATACAATGAAAACAAAACAGTCAATAAATCCATTATTCCTCCAGATGGGCGAAAAATGGCAAGTCCCGTGAAAATCTCATGATTATTAGGAAGCATTCTCACTGCATATGCTCACATGAACTTTCTTGGTGGCCTTCCTGCATCCTCATCTTGCATATGCTGTGTCACCATTTCAAAAAATAAAATTTCTGTATTAGCATATTGATACATAAGTTCAGACATAATTCAATGAGATCAAGGCCTGCAGGATTATGGCAGGCTTTTTAAAGAGCAAAGCTAGAAACCATGTATGTCAGAGGTTAGGCGGTAGCAAAAGGATACATTGAGGCACACAAAAAATCACCGTTCTTCTTAGACCATGTGCTTTTGTTTTTCTAGCTTGATGCGCTTCTCATGAGGAAAAATGATCCAGATGAAAAAATGCTCCCAAATGAAAATAATGCAAGAATCAACTATTAAATTGTAAAGACATTAAGGAGCTTCAATACAAAGAAGCTTGATATGAATTTTGATTTACCCCCTCGTAGGTTAGTTACAACGACTTGAGTACTGGAGATACTGTGATACATACACAAAAGCCCTAAAATTGAATTCTTACTATTTGCAAATAGTCAAGTGGGGTATGTGTTTTGGGATGGAGGGACTAACAAGTTCAAACTCATGCCTTAATCAAACTCCATATCACAAATGTGGTGAATAAAAAACTTGACATTCTAAATATTTTTCTGAATTTCTGCTATGCCCTTCGAACTTCATGATACCTGTTGAGCATGACACACATTGACGACTTTGGATCAACCTTCAGATCATATAATGACACATCAACAGATATTTGTTCAACAAACATATTTTTCCAGATCTTACTTTCGGTATACATTTCTGTTAAATAAGAACTTCTTCCGACGCATTTCTCGTGATAAATATTTGTGCAAAATTTAAAAAGACTAAACAAATTGCCATTGCCAATCATACATGAGCATGCACTCTCATATGTTTTCGTGGATATAATTAGCTGTCATAGCTTGCTTCACCAGAGACAATTGGAAAATGCAACTGCGCAATGTGTTACTTACTAACTCTCTAAATACTTCACCTCTACTACGTACATAGACCACAAAACTCATTTACCAACATCTTCACGATTCACCAACATAAGTGATTGCTGACACCACCTGCCAAACACTCATGGACCTTGAGCCATTTGCTATCAAGCTTTGAATTTGAAGGGCTTCATGTAAATAAACATACTATACATGCAACTCCAACATTCAATCAGCATAGTTATACCAATAGTAGGCATCATATAATTCCTTGTCACGCTACAGTGCATCAGTAGCCATTCTACAAACCAATAACAAAAACTGCATGGAAACAGAAGTAGTATGTAAATTTGTGTGCCCACGCATGCAATTGTACGACTAAATTCAGTAGCTAGTCTCGCTAAATCCCAGCTTTATGCTCATTTTATAATAGGCTTCAATCATAATAACTATAAGAATGAAATGAGACGAGATGTGTTCTATCTAGAATGTTATGGAAATAAGATGCCACTCACCTTGAAAAAAATGGACAGCGACAAAACCAGAGGGGGGAAATTTCGTGAAGTGTGAGACGATAAGACACAAATTGGATATATACACAAATGGTCAGGCTTTAATTAAGTTTCCCCGAAATTGTCATCCTCCTAATGCTATAGATATTATCACCAAAGATCGTGCCTTTTCTATGGCATGGCTTGCCAGAGCATTCGATAACATAACAAACCATTTCTACCAAATGCACACACATTTTGGAATGATTGTTCCAAGTTTGCTTCATTTTCGAGCATTCGATACGATACAATACACAGTTCAAGATTTGAAGATTAAACACATACGACTGGGAACAAAGAGATATGCATAATACCATCAGTGTGGCTACTTACCGAAATAAATCAGCTTTGCAGTATGGTTAATTTCTATGATAAGCAAACCAGAAATGAAACACAAGTAAAAGTCATGAATGAAAAAGCAGATTTATTGAAGAGCGAAATTAGGGGAAAAGAGAGATTACGAAATCTTTGACGATGCCCTTGTAGACGACGATGGGGAGGGCGATGCCGAAGATACCGATGATGGCGAGGTTGCGGCGGCTCCATCTGAAGTTGTGCTCCAAGTTCTCGCGAACTGTGCTCCAATCTTCTATGAACTTGTTCTTCTTTGCTTCCATTCCTCCTCCCATCTCTCTCTCTCTGCCCCGTCCTCAGTCAGCTGGTGCTTGTTGAATCGACGGGGATCGGGTCGGGTTTGGCTGAACTGTTTGGGTTATGGGTTAGGCTACAGCTCCTTTGTACTGGGAGAAAATATAAGGGGTACTTACATATCAGTATACCCGTTCAAACCTCATTTCAGGATCAGTCCCTCAATTTTGAAATTTTTTTTCTTAGTCCCACAAGTTAAAAAAGTTAACAGTTAGGTCAATTTTCTGACGGAAACTGTTAAATAAAATTTTAATACCCAAAATGCCCCTAAGGAGGTATAATTTATAAATAGGTTAATTGTTCTATAAATGTTAAAAGACCATTTTACCCTCGATTAAAATACAAAATTTAACTCATATTGTTAGGGTATTTTTGTCTTTTCAGATAACAAAATTAAAAAATAATTAAATTAAAATTTTCTTGTAAAATGACTCTTTTACGCTTATCTTCTTCTTCCCCTATATCCTCTTTACTTCCTCCCTATCCTCTTTACTCTTTGTGCCTCCCAAACCTACACAGTGCCAAACTATTATTAAATCCTCAAAATCCTTAATTAAAAATGTTTGATTCACAATAAACCTCTCCTAAGATCCTTAATTGGATTGAATAGTCGAAATCAATACCAAAATTTCAAACTGGGATTGAAACGTCAAAGAGAGAAAGGATGGGAGTGGTTGAGGAGGAGGTCGGAGTGGCGGAGTGGAGGAGGTTGTTGAATATGAGAATCAATTAAATATAAAATAGAACATAATCGATACATTTGGGTCTCTCAAATAGGGCTATAAACCCTAAATGAGCCAAGGTTCCTTACAAAATCAAGATAAAGAAACCCTCCTACATCATAATTTATTTATATCTCCTTCAATTCGAGTTCAATCCACGCTCAAGCTTCTCTGCTGGTACCAGCGAGCATGACCACCAGTATCAAGAGGAAGATGAAGGGTTATTCACCTCCAAGGGAAATAACAGAACAATTAAAACAAGACATGTTGGACACATCTCACCACTTAACACTTGACAACTCATCCTCCTCATTATTCATTAATCCACACATGCACCTATAATCCAACCAAACAACCCAAAACGACATCACTTCTCTTTTATCCCTTGACAACTTTTTAAAAATATTTTTGAAATCCTGAAAGAGGCGGAGTCGTCGAGGAGGTGGCCTCGGTTATCGCCGACTTGGCGTGCACGAAGAGCTACCGGACCATCTCGCCGGCAGATAGAGTCCGACCATGTTGGTTCGATCGATATGGGTTCGCTTGATCGCTTTGGAGCCGCCGCCGCCGAACTCTACTCCGATGGCTTCCTCGTTTGGGAAGCCTACTCCCGCTTCGGATTCATCGACGATGTTGGGGGTTGGGTCGACGTTATCGGAGGCCGAATATGAGAACGGTGAATTCATGTGGGTGTTCATCAAAGTTTCCAAAATCTTGCAAAATGGGTATTCATCTACTGATTGGTCTATTTCTCTAAGTATTTTTGAAAATTGGTACACATTAGAGCAATAAATCTTTTGATTCAGTGACAAAAATAAAATTTGATTTAATGATTGAGAAAAATAAACTTGATTCACGAATAAGAGAGAATTTGACAGTGAAGGGTTGAGAGTCAGAGGATGTTAAAGAGAGGGCATATTGGCCATTTCACAAAATATTTCCAAACTTTTTTTTATTATTTAAAATGACTTATATACCCTTACACCATAAGTTTATGTTTTTGATCATTTAAGGGTAAAATTGTTATTTCACATTTACCAAATAATTACACGATTGGAAATTACATGGTGAGGGCAATTTAGACATTTTACAAAGCACATCAGTTAAATCTAACCGAATTTGACTTAAGTGAACGAAATGAAACTTGGGGGACCAAGAAAAAAAACTTCAAACTTAAGGGACTAACTATGAAATGAGGTTTCGACGAATGTACTGATATGTAATTACCCCAAAATATAATTAGGAGTGTTCAATGTTCAAGTTATTAAGATCGAACCGGACTAATCGGTTCTTAAAATTAGAAAATTATATTCATGATTGATGGAGGACTTCCGGCAAAATCTTAGTAATACAATAATCATAGGTGATTCCTTAGTTAGTTACAAACTAAATTATAATGTAACATATCTTCATTTTGTGTTAATGTATAAGTTCAGTTACTCATTTGGACTATATTTTTGGACTACATATATAATTTATTTACTTCAATCTAGTTCTCAATTCGAGCTTGGTTTCGATCTATTGAATGTATCTATTTTTTTTTGTCACGACGGATGTCTAAGAATTGCATTTTTTTCACCTACATTTTTCGTCAATTTCCGTTAAATTTTAACGCTTTTGACATGTAAAATGACTAAAATAACTTCAAGAGTTAAATGAATTATTAGAATTGAATTGAAAAAACAACTCAAATTTTCCTCACTTTCATTCTCTATTTTCAATTGAATATCACTTTCCCTTTTCTCTCTCCTCTCTCCTCTCGTCTCTTATCCGTAAAATTAATCACTCTCAAACACACTCAAATAAAAAGGTCTCAACACAAACCATTTGAGTCTCGATATTTGAACCATTATTCAGCAATTTCTGGTAACGGGATGGGTGACCAGACAAACAAACGTGTATTTAGTAGAGTTAAGGTCGGGGTGACCAGTTCCCGCCCCACCCGGTATGTGTATATTATAATTCATATTTGAAGGGAAATATTACCAAACTAATTATATCCTAACTAGGTTTATCAAAAACAAATTATACTCTAATCATGAATTCTTAGAGCACTTTTAAATTCGCTCTTTTGTTTCATGAAATGGGCTTGGAAGTCGGCCCAGGCCCATCCGATTCTTGGAGGACACGCGCTGGACACCGAGCAGTGAAGCTTCTTATATTAGTGTGTTAGGGTTTTGTGAAAATCACGACCGCAAAGCAAAACAACGTAGCATCTTGGAGAGTGAGAGAGAAAGCTCGAAATCCATAATCAATGGCGTCAAGGGTTGTGGTGAAGAGCAAAGGCAAGTCCGGAAAGAGCGCCAAGGCCGCGGCCAAGGAGCCGTCGGTTTCGGAGTTTGTGAAGGAGTGGAGCACCTGGACCTTGAAGAAGGCCAAGGTCATCACCCACTACGGCTTCATCCCCCTCATCATCATCATCGGCATGAACTCCGATCCCAAGCCCACTCTCCACCAGCTCCTCAGCCCCGTCTGATTCACTTCCACCCCAGGTTGATGCCTCCTTTCCTATCTGTCCAATCGTCGCTACTTTTCACCTTTTAGGATCTGGGTTTATGTATTTTGCAATAAAAATACTTGTTTCAGCTGTGAATTTGTCTTCTTTTACCTGATTATGTGAAGGCTCTGGTATTGTGTGTTGCCTTTTATTGGGTTTTATGGGAATATACATATGGACTTGTGAGTGACCCACTAGTTGCTTCTATGATTTTGCAATTCTTGTGTGTTGAACTTGCATTTGATTGTTTGGATGCTGATAGTTGAATCAATTTATTTCTCAGGTTTGGGAAACAGGTAGTTAATAATTTAGCAATAGCTCTGTAGTCTGGATAATGATTTTTTCATTGCTGTTTGGTGGGTTTGTATATGGATTTCAATCTTGTTTATCCTTCTCTTTCTGTTGTAATTCTGTGTCTTTTGATTTTTACTATGCCTGCTTAGGTCTGCACCTAATGAAATTGTGTTTCATGTCATTGAGTTTACCTCATTTGATTGCTACACATACTGGTAGAAATGAAATTGGAAATCTTATGATTTGGTTTACAATGTCGTTTTCGTACCTGCTATAGCCTTGGTGTGCTGAGTGCTAGTATTTTGAGGTCTACCCACCCGTCATCACTTGAACAAGTGCTTATCCTAAGTCAGGCTTTGGTAAAGTCATCACTTGAACAAGTGCTTATCCTAAGTTAGCTGTTGGTAAATTCGTTTTGCTCGTTCTTGTGAAATAAATTATTAGTATGCAAGCCCATAGTCACTATTTGTCTTTTTCATGTTATACTATTGGTAGTGTGATCTTGGAATTGTTTTCTATCAGTTCTTGGACCTCCTATAGGTTCTCCTAGAAGTAGCACCTGATAAGCTTATTACTGTTGGTTAAATTCTGGGTATGGAAGCACAGTAGAATAAAGTTTGAATAATTTCCATTCATTAGAATGTTTCTTCTTAGCACCTGTTAACTTCTGGGTTGCACAGTTTATTTGATTTGATATACAAATATAGCTAAATATTTGAGATATCCTTGAGTGTGCTGTTACTTGTTTCGAATGTAACTGAGCCATAAGTCTCATTTCTTGATTGTGTTAACAAATTTTAAATAAGTGTCGTTTATTGTTCACAGGCTAGGAATGTTGAGATTTAGTTTGGGATACAGTCATCAACACAACTCTGTCCGAGTGTGTTATCAATTGAGTTTCCATTTTTTTCGTGTGGATTCGTGTACACGATAATTGTTTTTAATTTAATACACTACACCTTGCACACACTACAATCAAATTTATTTGTGCCTGTCAATGGATCTATCAATTCCTGAGTGTGGTATATGCTAGTCGAGTCTGCATCATATGCATTTACACTTTTATTTTCACATTTTTGTGGAACTTTATTTTTTATTTTTTATTCTTACTGTTATCTCAATACTTTTGTTGGTAATTGTTGTTATCTAGGATCGGTGTTTGTTTAGTTGTTATCTAGGATCGATCTTCGTTTTGTTGTTGCTATCTAGGTTCGTTGATTGTTAGTGGTTGCTATATAGGATTGTTGTTTGTCATATGATTTATTATTTTAATATCGAGCTAGATAGCAGGACATCAATGGTGGGGTTGTTGATGTGCATAACATGTTTGATTGTGGGAAATTGATACATTGATTTGCATGAACTTAAATAAATGTTCTCGGTAATGTGATGAAAATTGTTCTCTCACTCGAAGATTCAGGGTTCTTGTATTTTTGACATCATACCTTCCATTCTACCTAGTGAATTAAGCCTAGAACTATATGCAAGTTCTCTCTAAGAGAAACGGAATAGGCAATCTTTAGAACATTTGAGCCAACGAGTCCACATGTAAGATTTTTATTTGTAGTACCTTTTTTTAGCCAAAAAGTATTTTGATATGAATCCTACGTTACAAGCATGTGTGCATTTTGTTTTTTAATACATCCTCATTGTTTTTTATCTCTTTCATCGTAGCTTAGTTACTTCTCGAGTGGGTCGGAAATGTGGTACAGTAGAAAATGCATAGGAAATGGAAAAGTGCGTATTTTAATTTGAGAAAATTTGGTTTTATGAAAGTACTTTCAAAACTTATATTTTGTAGTCATTGCAAAAGCACAGGGCTTAGAAGAGAATGAAATGAAGAAAAAGAGAGTGAAAGCCACGAAGCAAAAGATAGTTTTTTGAGCAATAAAATTGTGTAATTTTTTGAAATCTTTAAAAAAGCCAAAATAAGATCCAACTTTGAGAAATGTAAAAGAGGAATGGATTGAGGGAGAAAAGCGGGATTTTTTTTCGAGGAAACAAATTAAGGAGTGAACATTGTGCTCAGGATTTTGAGGGGAAGCAATCTAGAACATGATTAGCCGCTTTTGT